>KI915060.1:1137424-1466591 GCA_000473445.2 Anopheles farauti | reverse complement strand
AAAACCCCTTCCGCAACATACCCCTCTCGCCCACAAACTAGCTGTCAATTGTCGGGCGGGTAATCTCCTCGGGTCCGTGTGCTGGTGGGTGCTGCGTTGTGAGATAGATTTCCAGTGAATTGGCACGCTAATACAAGTGATGGCGCGTGAATCTTGCTGGCACAATAGCTCTCCCCCCGTGCTGTGTTGAAACGTGTGTTGGTGATGATTTGCTAAGCTAATCGGTGTGCAGCCGCTGGTGTGGTGTTGACCTATTGCTCTTCTTCCCCCGTGAAGAAAAGGTGATGACGACATAAGATCAACTTTGTGCGGGAAAAGAATCTCATGGTGATTTGCGTTGCGCGTGTGTACTCGGCAGCTAAATATTGCCGTTGCGTGTCGGTTTGCATGTGTGTGGGCGCACCACCAATTGGTTTTACAACCCCTTGTTGTGGGGGGTCGGCTCACAACAACAACGCATCGTAACGGGAATGTTTTCATGTTGTGATTGACAGGAGGGCAAAAAATGGCAAGTTCATACGCAGTGGAATGCATTGCGGAAGCTTGTCCCTTTTTTTGCTCCTATTCACAACAGCCCACCGCAAGTGCATTTGCATTGTATTCTAATGCAGTGCCTCCTCCTGGTTACCCAACGCTTGCTTCGATCCCCAGTGTGTTTGTGTTTTCACCGTTCTAGTGCGTGATAGACGTATTTGACACCTGCTGAGATGCAAAATAGAAAAGTTGGGTTCAGCCTAAAGTTTCTATCAAAAAATTTTCCTTCTTTCATTTGTACAGAAATCAAGGTGTACTGAAATTAAAAGCAACACACGTTGCAGGTGATTGTGTCGACAGTGTAAGTAAAGTACGGGAATACAAAACATCCAGCGTTCGATGGCGTTTCCGTGGTCAGCGGCAGGTTCTGCTCCCAGTTCCACGCGGCACCACCGATCACGGTTCATCATTATTCTCGACCAACCGCACGTCGCCGTCGTCGTTGTGTAATACGCACAGCACAACGTCGGGCCGATACACAACCGTAAAACAATTCGAATCGAACGGGACCCGCGAAGCGTACGGCAAAACGGAAACATATCAAGCTGAACGCTGAGCCGCGGGTTGGAGTAAAAAAGTTTCTATAGAAAAGGAAACGACCGAAGTGTGGTTACAGCCATACGTAGCAACAGCAAGTACAAGCCAGCGGCAAAAGCCACCGTCAACAATGAGCTGGTTACGGTCGAGCCCGCTGCGGCAGAGCTTCAGCAAAACCGGCAACGGCGGAAGTGACCGTTCACGTTCCGGTGCCGGGGGCGGCAGCGGCGGTGGCCTGTCCGTGATCCGACCATTCGATGCAACCGAGTGCGATCCGAAGGCATGCTACGACAGCTTCTGCATCCACTGGCAGCAGGCGTACGAGATAATACAGCGATCGGAGGTAAGGATGAAGGAGGCGGGTGCAGTTTATATTTCTATATTTTTAGGAATCAACTCATATTAAACAAAATGTATCCAAACGACGTGCAAAATATTAAGCTGTATTTGAGCTCGCAATCGATCATACATATACAAGCAGGTTCCAGAACAAAGTATTATGTTTTTGTTAAACGTAAAGTTATTATTTTATTTTCCATAAAGCCATTTTTATTATTTAACTGCCCTTTGAAGCTTTCCATCCGTTTTCGGCACTTTTCAAAGTTGCTTTTTGAAAGCAAAACAAAAAGTGGAAGCAACATTTAATAAATTTTACAGCTCCACCAGCAGCAATAAAAGATCACTTTCAATTTTTCGGATACACTCATTCCATTGTGTGTTGAAGTGTACGTAATCATACGACGTATAAGGTAGCTCGGTAAAGCGTAAGCGTTTTTTATATGTCACACCGAGCGTAACAGAGTAACCAAAGAATCTTTTTAAACACAATAACTTTTGGTGCTACCCAATGCAATTGCTGGGAGTTGTTCAATAGGAATAATCGGAGAAAATATGCTATAAATTACGTGTTTTTCGCCATTAAAAGCGAATATACATGCAGTTACTAGCGTGTGTTAAGAATCCACTTACTTTAGCAAGCCGTGTGAAAACGAGATGCAGTAAAGAAGAAATCGCTACCTCTTCTATTACCATCATCCAATGCCTTACCTTGGGGCCTTTCGTAGTGCTTTTGTTTTCAATTAACTTCCAATTTTGTGTCCATCCCAATCACCCCACCCCCCCGGGGCGGATTGGGGCGCGACAAACACAATCTGCCTCGGCGCTGCTTAATGCTTTCCCTTCGCGAAATGCGGCTCGTTTGCCGCTTGTCAATCAACATTGCGATTTCGCGGCATATTAAACAGCACCGATCCCACGTGTGACGATGAAATGGACAAACTCGTCTAGCCGCTGTTTTCTCCTGCGCCAGGGTTTGTCCGGCACTAGCAGCAAAAACATTCACCAAATGCCATCACCGTCTTTATGAAACGGGCTCGCCGAACACGCCAACCAGGGCGGTGGTGCAGTCGAATCGCAGTTGAAGTCTTTGCGGTTCGTTGATCTTGAACGTAACTCACCCTCCACGCGGTTGGCCACGCGCCCTGTCGATAAATGGATGATACGGTACGAACCGACGAGGAGCCGGCGGAATAGCGAACGAATCGCGAATTTTCCACCGACCGTACGCTCCGTACCGGTGTCTTTTCTTTTTATTACGATTCGCCTAGGGTGTGGTGATGTGTGTGCGTGCGCGTTGTTATGTTGTGTTTTTTCTTCATTCATTTGTCAGTGTGTAATACAAACGCCAAACCAGTTTTCGTTCCGGTGTGACATGTTCACCTTTTTCCTGACCACCGTTATCAACGCGGTGTGGTTGGCGACCGGCTAAGACGGTTGCGTAAACAATAAAGCCAGTTCCGAACGCGGATTATCGCAAACCGGCTGCTGGTCCTGTGCTGCGTGACGGTTGGAAGGAATGTTGGAAGGAAATATTGTATTATTTTTGTTGATATTGCTTATTTCTTCCTCTTGTCCACGCGCAGAGGGATAACAGTACCAACCGAATGGTATGTTATACTGACAACAACAAAGCAAAATCCTGTTGCACTTGTTCACTTCCTTATCTCGTTGGGTCGAGCTCGAAGAAAAGTTACATTGCCTTGAGAGGCCAGAGGGCAGAGGGCACTATAAACAATACGTGTCAGGCATTTATGCATCACTTCATAGATTTCTTTTTTAGTGATAATTACAGCGATTTGTCGTGGAGAAATATTGTAGTGGTGAAAAAATCTCACCAAAATGAAGAAGCTATCGAGCAACGTTATAATCAGAGTGTAATTAGATGAAAAATTATTTCTTTTTAAACTAAAAGCTTATAGAAAGAGTAAAAAACAGGATAAAGGAGTTGAAATCCTATAAAAATTGAAAAAAATCTTTTGGTCTTTAAAGAGAAAATATAATTTTGACAAACCGATGATAAATCTGTCCGCCTTTTTGCTAGAAGATTTATTTATAAATTTCATAAGCAACAATCCTTAATTTATTTTAAAGCTTTTTACACAGACACACAATGAAAATGGGCTTTCCGATTCCGTGAAATTATTTTCAAGTAAAAACTGCCGGCTTTTAATTTCCTCCCAGTGGAATAAACGGTTCGCCTCGTTATCGAAGTGACGCACTGGCCGTGGGGAATCACCAACGGACCGATAAAAAGCTCAGCCTTCTGTTCCGATAAATTCACGCAGCGAGCGAATTCCTCCTTCCGTTACATCATCGGAAAACTTAATTCATTTTTTAAATCCCTTCAACGGAAGGAAGGAGATACTGTGCGTAGATACTCCAACCTGTTCGCTAGAATGAACTGTTTAATTTGTAACCCAAATTTGTGGAAAAGTGGTACAATTTCGATAGTGAAGGTTTCCCTCCGTGGCTAGGCTTATATGATTGTGCCGCTTCGGGCGATTAGAGTGAAATAAAAGGCGTAATTGAAGCATTTTTAGATGCGATTGTAGGAAATCAACGACTGACTCGCCTGCCAAAAACCGATTTAACTACACGACCGAACCATTGCGAGCGTTCGATCCGGTGGCCGAGAAAGGCAGAAGGAAAGAAGAAAGAAACGCATTTTTTCTCCTTTTGGCTTGCAGCAAATGCTCACACAGATCGTGCCGAGATCGTCGGGGCTGTGCCAATGGGTTACTTTCGAATCCGGGCAGGGAAAAGTGAGCTACCGGAAAACCAGGAGGAACCAGTGCAGTGTGTTGGCAACTGTGTTTATTGCTCGCGTTCGTGGTGCGCGGCCGGCCTACGCGTCGCGAAATTTCTTTACCAAACCGTCCGCAACACGGCACGCGATCATCATCTCGCGATTCTCCCTCCCTCCAGCGCCTTCACCGATCCGGAACGTTGGGCGTTGGATGGAAGGGTAGCGAAAGAGACACATGCACAGGGGCGACAGGGGCGTGAGTGTGTCTACAGACATACGGAAGGAAAATATTGGAGACGAAATTTGCATGCAAAAAAAAAACATTCTCGAATCGTTCCTCAAAAGCCATGGTTTAGAAAATTCCGAAAATTCACAATAATTCCTGAGATTAAACTTTAAACACACATTTAAGTAACTTAAATTAATATCAATTGACACACCCGGTTGGTTTTGACTGTCTCTTATGAGACATATTAAAAGGAGAGGAGTCGCGACTGGACTTGAACCTTTTTTGATCGATCGATAATCCGCGTAAATTTTTTAGATTTTTGGGAATTAAAATAAGAAAGATTTTTTAAGATGAAAAAAAAATAAGATTTTTAGAAACACGTGATTTGTTTTGCATTACTTGTCGACATTTTGAGTACTATTGTTCATTTATTTCTCTTGTTTTTAGGAGCATTTCTGTGCTGTTTTTCAAAGTGTTCAAAAAATTTTGTCTGAAGATCCGAAAGAAGAACCAATTGCATACTAATTACTTTAAATAGAATGCCAAAATGGCACTATTTTAATTTTAATTTGTAGGACAGAGCTTTTATCGTTCGAGTTTAGGAATGATTTCAAAACTGTATTACATTTCATCTGAAATCGAGTAAAATTGTGTTTGTTAAAAAAAATAGAACATAAATTTTACTTGATCTGGGATGGAACGCGAATCACCCATCACCAAATACTTCAAAACCATATTTTTTAAAAATAATTTTCTCACAAAAATCTCACCTCATAAAATTGAGATAAAAAAAATGTTGTCTGAAATTTAGTAAAATCTCACTATGTTTTATCTGCATTTTTCACGCTTCACAAACCGTTTATCACGGTGCTACACATTCATAAGATGCTGTCAGACGATTGCTCTTGAGCGCTTCATCTCGTCTCATAAGAAATCATCGTTCCGACGCGTAACATGCGTAACACTTCATGCCGTAACACAAAACGGGTGGCCACGGGCCGGCCATTGTTTCGTTTTGCTCCGTGGGTGGATGATTATTCGCCGTGCGTTTTGGTGAATGTGTGTGTGTGTGTGCCACAAAATTAGTGATTTCAACAGACAAACCACAGCGACATACAATGGGCGAAAGAGATCACGCTGGAAATTAATTACCAACCCACCCACCCACGCGAAAGCTTGCCACGACGAGACTGCAGGCATTTGCAGCCAATCAGAACGCGTCCGAAAGCTCTCACGATGCGGTGTGTGAGTGTTTTTTTTTTTTGCTAGCCAAGCTTCCCAAGCAGATGCAATTTCACATCACCCTCTGGGCTCGGTATCTGTTCTGTGGCAAGTAGGAAATTATTCACGAATGCGTCCCCATCGAGCACGTCACACCACCGAAACAATGGCAACACATCCGTACCCATTTCGCCAAAATTGAAGCAAAAAAAGAAACAGAAATCAGACCGTTCTAATGAATAATTAATGCTGCAAAAATGGGATGGATGGTGGAAGCAAAAGCCTCCTGGGAAGTGACGGAACGGCAAGATAGGTCGCGGATATGGAAGCATTCAATGGTAATTTAAGCCCGTTCTAATCAGTTCCCCTACGGAGGGGCATTAATAACGGCGACGTTTAAAACCGAAAGGTTTTTTTTTGCTGTGCCATTTTTCCCATTGAACTATCAATGTGAAAGGTAATTAGCTTCCGTGTAGATTTCAACCCACGCGCCTTTTTCATGCACCATCTCTTAAAAATACCTTTTATTTGAGGACATGCCACGATAATTTATTAACGCAAGAGTAGTTTTCGTGTTGGACAAGGAAATAAATGTTACTGCTCTTGGAGCTCTGTTTGAACAGATTGTAAACTGTCGTTGGTTTATTGTGGCCCATACAGCCACGTTGAAGTGGCTCTTCTAGGCAGATAACCAAAAGCCGATAGCGTTCAATATTGATAATAGCATCGAAGGCGTGAGAGAGAGAGAGAGAGAGAGAGGAAGGGAGAACATTCTTATCATTTACCGGTACAATTCACAAGTTTCCTGTTCAATATTCTCTTTTTAGTTCAGTACCAAACCTGGAGAGAATCATGACTCCCTTGACACATTGTTCATAGATTTTTTTGTTCGAAAAATTTAATTCCGATTACCATTATTGCAACGCGCAATCCGTGAAAGCCCATGACGCTACCAACCGCCAGTGAATTTCTTCGTTCACGCTTTACCAGCCGGATAATCCGCCTCTCGTGTGAAGACGCACATCGGGGCACCCAGCTGGCTGAGAAATGATCTTCATGCGTAATCTTTTTTCCCGTGTAATTGTCGCTCACACCATTACACCGGGCGCGTAAGAGATCACCGCACCATAAAGGTGGCCCGGCGGTAATTGGCACCTTGGAGTGGATTGCACAAAAGCTTTAATTTTCCGACGAGTGTGAACGAATCATCCGCCCGGTCATTTCGGTGGTTTGAATCCCATCTCGGCCTTTATTGACGGCGAGTTGCGTGATGGATGTGTGGGTCGTTTTGTTTGCAGAACAAGAGAAGCAATGGAACCGATTTGTAATGCTGAAAATACGTGTAGAATAATTTAGTCTTCTCAAAACTATACAAGGATTCGTACGGAGAAATGTTTGTATGAATATAATAGTTAACAAATTATTGAAGTTATAGAACATTATCATTCGTTTAAATTTCAAATCGATGGGACAAATTAGTTGTATGATATGCAAATATTTTCAAACTTATGCAAATTCAATCTATAAATGTGTCTATGCAGTAAATATACTCTAGTTTTGAACATTTTTTTTACGTGGTAAAAATATGTATGAAAATTTGATTCATTCATTAAAAAAAGTCAGCACTTATAATTCGTTAATTTGAAGCACTTATAAGTATTAAATTCATTGGGTTTAAAGGTATTTATGATTGTTTTTTCCTATCTATTTTATCTGGAAATTTTGTGTGCATAGTGAAGTGGGAAATATTTGCAAAATTATGAAACATGCGTCTGTAAAGCATTAAAAAAGAGTCGCTGTATAATAGATTGCTTATTCTTAACGATCTGAGAGAGTGCAATCGGCAGCTAAATTATGGTTACAATTTTATTAAACCATAAATAACACATTAATAAAGCGATAAAGCATGCCCACTGCACAAATGTTGGCGTAATTGAGCTTTATCAGCCCAAAAGTATGCAATCTGCTCGGCAAACACATTGAAAATACTTTTATAAAGCAAAGTTTTGATTACTAGTTTTATTAACGTGCTGTAAACTTTTTATTATTTTAATTTTAGTCCTTTCAACCATCCGTAACATGAATAGCGCACCAAACTGGAAGATGAAACAGGCTCCGCCATTACGACGGCGTGTCGAAACATGATCCTCGCCACTATAAACAACGCTTTAACGCCTTTGTTTCCTACTACATTATATAAAAAAATCATACAAAACCATAACAACAACAGCAGCAGCAGAAGGAAAGTACGTTTCCTCGCACTGCAGAACAACCTACTGCACCAGACAAAAAATGTGCCGACACTTGCACAACAACGCTGTCGAACATCACCGCCGGACCGGGCAGTACATGCGGCACATTTCATTTCATTCACGCACCGCAAAACTTCCCACCCACCGCGCTGGGATGATGCGCCCGCTGATGTTATTAAACAAATGCCGGAGGAAATGTGCGGATGGATTCATCATCTTTCCTCGTGTTTGGTTGTTGTTTGGGTTCGATTTCATTTCCCTTGCGTCTGTGGTGTGGTGCGGAGGAGTGTTCGCTCCGTCAAGGTCTAGATATGGGGCGTTTTGGGTCCTTTCCGGGGGGCAGTGGGTGTGAAATTGTGTGGCTGCGTTTCGTTTGGCGCGCAAAAATAGCTGCGGTCCGCAATTATGCATTCACGCGCTTCGACAAACGCGCCTCCCCATATACCGAAGTCCTTCTCCGCTGCGCACTGGTAGCGTGCTTTGCTGGAGTTTTTAGCGATGGGTGGTCACGATGATGATGATGATGATGGTTGCTGTGGTGCTTTCTCCTATTTAACAAATTAAATAAAAATTATATCGAGCAACACACACCTCACTGGCAGGGAGAGCTGTTCGCATATTCTGTTGGTCGCTTTTGAATTTGATGTTTCGTGATGCTGCCATGGCAACGATCATTTTTCACTTCATTATGCTCTGTTTGCTTCGCGAACGTGAAGGGTATGGAAAATATGGAAAATAAAATCAACGACTGTTAAATAGCTTTCGTTGCCGACCGTTGAGTTAGATTTCTAACGAAAGGTATCACTTAAGATTTCCTTTATTCAATGTTTTATCTCATGATCATGCATGAAATGTTTTTTCTTCAGGATTATTGTTCAGGTTCGATGTGTTAATATCAGACTTGAATATTTCAACAACTTATAGAAGTTAATTATAGTGAGTTACTTTGTTCTGTGTTTTGTAAATTACAACAGGACTACATGTGCATTATTCAGCATATAAAATATAAACATACGTTTCTCCATAGTAATAATAGTTTAAGAAGCTTATATACGTTCATACGTTCAATACGTTCATTGTATGGTTAGTTTTTTACAGATTTTTTTCAAAGATCTTACGAAAATCTTATCATAATTGTTGTGTATGTCTTATTAAAATCGACTCATCCGATAATGAGATTCCAGCGGGGAGTCCAGCACGAAACTCCGATAAGATTCTTCGTTACTTCAGGACTTCAGGTTATTCCAACTGAGTCGACGTTTAGGCATAACTGGAATATACTGAAAATACTTAGCTACCAATATGCTTGACATCAAATAATCGGAACGATCTCCAATGTTGGAATTCTACGTGTTTTCCTTGTGATTTGTCAAGCATTCAAGATACAACGTAATGCATTCAGCTTCTCATTGCAATTAAATCTGATAAAGTATTTAGATTGATCAATACGTCCTCTAAGCATGCTCTCTTTACTTGACCTTACACGCAGCTTTGAAATTCCATCTTGTACGCAGCTAATCAAATTTTTTATTTCTATTTTCCATCCACTATAGAACTACCGAAGCCAATCGCACGACGATGTGCTGGGCGTGGTGACGCATCTGGACCATATGGTGACGCTGCTGCTGGTGGAACTGCACCACTGTAACAAACTCAGCCTACCCGGCCAAACGGCCCCACCGGCACCATGTTTGGAGCATCTGCTGAGCGAAAACCTGCTCGACAAGCTGTACGAGTGGGGCATCAAAACGGGCCGGTAAGCATTGCGAAGTCGGAACGGGCGTGAAATATTCAACCTTGCTGAAACGTCTCTAATCCTACCCCCTGCAGATACGCGAACGCGGTACGGTTGGAGCAGTTGAAGCTGTACGAGCAACTGGTCAGCCACTCGCGCCACCAGCTACTGGTGCACGAACCGTTCCTCCGGCCGCTGCTGAAGCTGCTCGCCTCGAGCCAGAACGAAATCTATCCGCCCGACGTCGAGAAGCGGTTGGTGATACTGCTCAACCAACTGTGCGTGGTGCTGATGCAGAACGTGCACCTGCTCGATCTGTTCTTCTTCTCCACGACCCAGACCCAGCAAACGCACCACTCGAGCAACGGTGGCCACACGAAGTAAGTTCGCCACCATCCGTCGAGGTCAACTTCGAAAGCAATCACTCATTTTTTCGTTCTCCGCTTTCACCCGGCAGTTTCATCATCTTCTCGCTGCTGATACCGTACGTGCACCGGGAGGGTTCACTGGGTCATCAGGCACGCGATGCGCTGCTCCTCTGCATGGCCCTCTCGCAGAAGAACTCCAACGTCGGCACGTACATCGCCACGTACTCGTCGATCTGTCCGGTGCTCGTAACCGGACTGGGCGGGCTGTACTCGCGCCTACCGAACCAGATCGAAATCAAAACCATCGACTGGTATCGCATCACCACGGACGATGTGACCGAGATGCCGGAGCTGACGCTGTTCATGAACTCGCTCGAGTTTTGCAACGCGGTCGTTCAGGTCGCCCATACGATGATTCGCCAACAGCTGCTCGACTTCCTTTACCAGGGTTTCCTGGTGCCGGTGCTCGGACCGGCCATACTGCAGGTAATGTGTGCGGCAGGTTTGCATCGTGTGGATTGGTTTGGTTATCGAGCGTTTCATGAATGTTGCACCTTTCACCGTCGTTACAATGTTTACAATCTCAACTTCATTAATTAGCTTTTAATTGTAAAATGGTCCTTCGTTGTAAATATTTATCCAACATCCCAGAAATTTTCAATTTGGAACTTAAAAATGTATTATCAAATTCATATTCATCCGTCTATACATATATGCGTACAAACGGCAGCATTATAATAAGTGCCCAATTAATGCGTTATTTTGAGGATTGCATACTATAGGGTTGAAAATGTGAAATTAAGCCAACATTTATGGAGCTTTGCTAATGCGGTATTTGCCATTTCAACGAACTGATAACGATTTTTTTTTACTTTTTTGACACCTAAATAAGCAAAATCCGCCCCCATCTCGATCTAATCTTGCGTTATCACCTTCCCTAGAATTAATGCGTTGTTTATAGCTACAAATTGGTGTTTGTTTTATGTATTTGCGTCGGTGTATATGTGTTAGAGTTTTGTCTCTCCTAAAGATACACAAACAGACACACGAGCTTCTGGAAACGGTTCTGCAGATCACACGGCCAAACGTGAAGCACACATTCCCAGCACATGGGGTTGTACATCGGTACATCCGCCACCTCCAACGATCGCCGCTGAGGCAAACCACAGACAGTCATATACACTTTGCACTCCCACCCGTTTCGGTTTGATTCCGTTTTCTGTTGTACCGTACCGTAATTCTAGCACTTGTTCGTGCTCACATCTTTGCCCCCACCAATCTGACTGGCTTCATTTCCTCCTGTCTCCTTTCATGACCTGTTTGATAGCATTACCACCCCTCCCTTTTACCTAAGACCCCGGTGTGTTGCATTCTTATACTGTCCTGTATGGTTGTGTGTGTTTTCTTTTGTCGTTGTTTAGTTACTTTTTATTATGTTGGGTGTTTCGTTTTATCTGTTCCTTTGTATCGCTCAGCGTGCGGACTGATAGCGGTCACAATTTTGCGTTCCGGAACTGATTTATTTTCTTCTTTTTTCTCTCTCTCTCCTTCTCTCTTTCGTTTCTTATTACGTTTACTCTTTTTACTTCACTTCACTTTCAAAACCTTTCCACAACCATCTTTTATCTTTGCAATGTATTGTTTCTACCCTTTCCTTTTATCACCCTTCTTTGCCGTGTGTTCGCGCGTATGATCTAATATATCTGACCGTTGCTTTTGCTTCCGAATGGAAAATATTACATTCACTCGATCCGTGTTATTGTACGTTTTTCTTTCGAATTTTTCTGGGGTGGTTCTTTTTTTTCTCCCCGATTTTTGGTCGCCCCTATTGCTTTGGCTCTTACAAAACACTTCCGCCGGCATTAAATTATTATCAACCCGCTATCCGAAATCGTTGAAACGTGTGGAACGTGTGTTGCATCTTTGGCCTCGAATGCTGTGAATGTGCTGCTGGCCGGTTTTTCCGCTTGTGAACACCAACGCCGTTTTGTCGTGCGCAATCGATCGAACCACACTCGTACGGAATATTAATAACGTAACGCTTCGTGTTAGCCACTTTGTACTACTAATAATCTCATGCGAAATTTAAAAAAAAAAACATTTACTTACCGATAAAAACAATATCAAACAAACCCCTTTTGTCTGTGCAACACGCTAAACTCTCTTCTGCACCACTTCCACGTAACCCTTGATAAGCAGACACTTAAAGGGCAAGGTCAATTCCAGACGAACGTCGAGTCGCAGGTGTCGGCGATGGCGTACTTCGATTTGATCGTACGCTCCATCACCGAGCCGGGGCTGATACAGATCGTGATTCGCTTTCTGCTGGACGAGGAAAAGTTCGACGGGCAGCGGATACTGGACGTGCTGGTGGAGCGGCTCAACAGCAACGACTCGCGGGTGAGTTTGGAATAGCTTGTTGAATAGTTGTTACCGTGGCAACACTAAACTTTAACATTTCTTCCCCGCCAGCTCTGTATGGTGACGCTTTCGCTGTTCGACAGCCTGCTTAGCCTCAACTGTGAGGATATTATGCTGGAGCTGATACTGAAGTACCTGCTACACTGTAAGCACGTGCCGATCTCGCATCGGTACAAAATCAACCGGGTCGATCCGTACACGCAAGCCGTGGAATATTTCCTCAACATCACGCCGGACATCATGAAGAAGGTGAACAGTGTGCTGAGCATCAACAACGGTGGCCTGACGCCGACGTCGCCGCTGCCGCAACCGCCACCGGGATCCCATCGAACGCTTGCCGCAGCCAGCGGTGCCAGTGCCAACAACGCTAACCTCAACGTTAGCCGTACGATCGGTGCCAACTGGAACCACTACGGGTTGAACACGACGACGGGCGAAACGTTGCTGGCGAACTATCAAGCGTACCTGCTCGATGCACGCAACCGCATCGCCCAAAGCAAGCATGCCTGTGATCAGTGGAACAACGTGTACCGTTACCAAAAACTAAGTAAGGCCAACTTTTCGTCCGCACCGGGGTCGGGACTGGCGAATGGCAGCAGCGGCACCAACAGTCTCGTCAACCCGGAAGACGTTCGCACGCTGAAGGTGCAGATGATCAAGGACTTTCTGCGCGAGTTTTCGATCGATTCCGGCATCGGGGAACAGCAGCAGCAGCAGCAGCAACATCATCACCAACCCGTTACGGGCACCAGCTCGTCGGGCTCGAGTGCAATAATGTTCGGTGGATCGCTGTCCGCCTCCGGTGGCAAGCAGCTGGATAGTTTGCAATCGATCGGCGATAGTAGTGGGTACGAAAGTTTGAACGTATTCTCGCAAACGACAAACGAAATGCCGGCGTCGGTGGGGATGGGACAGCAGGAATTGTTAACGCAAAGCAAACAACAGCCACAACACCAACGAATTGACGCGTGGAAGGTGTCGAGCGTACGGGAGGAACCAATCGGTGATTTAGACCTTTCCGAGGATCTGTTCGCGCAAGGGACAGTTAGTTTAGGTGCGCCTTTTGTCAATCCATCCGGGCTCGGTGTTGTATGGAATTTTATATTTATTTCATTTCTACAGGTCCCTTTCTGACTGCGATCTGGGGAAAACTTCAAACGTTCACGAGCAACTGTCTGTACGTGAATCTACACCTGACGGGGTTAATTACACATTTGACGCTATTTCCGCTGCCGCTGCTTCACTCCATCCTGCTGCGACCGGACATACCGACCACGTCCGACACGCCGTCCTTCCACCAGGTACTTACAGAGGCATTGGTACCCTAGCATGATAGTATTTTTAATTTCATCATTGGAAACGAACCCTGGAGCGTTTTGCATAGCCTACCGTGGTATTGATCCATTTCAAACCATGGTATTGATTCTATGGTCACTCCCATTAATGTTTCCTCCTAGTTGCATTGATGTCAAGTCTTCTTTATTTTCTGATTGTCTTCGTGGTTATCGATTCTGTCATGTCAGTATGTATTTTCTAGTATCGCTAACCATTGAATCATTGAAATGTTGCTTTTCTTTTTCAATATCAAATACCCACGTTTTCGAATAAAACGATGAGTTAGTTCTTTTCGTCGTTAGTATCAAGCAGCTAAGCTCTTATTATTTTTCCTCCTCGTTACATCTAAACAGGTGCTAAAAATACTGAAACAACAAATCGACGCCGAACTACCGGACACGGACGAATCGCTCGAGATCGTAGACGTGGCGCGCTCCTTCCTAGTCGACCGTGAGTTCCGACTGGTAAATATGCGCAAAAATGCGATCGAATCGGCCGCCAGCGGGAAGCTACTGAACGGTGGCGGCTCCTCGATGACGTCCAGCCTCTCGCAGACGACGCCGATGCAGCTCACGCCCAGCTCGTCGTACGATCCGTTCAAACGCCAGGACGGCAAACGCAAGAGTATCAGCAACTCGTTCTCCAACATCTTCCGGCGGCCCGGTTCCGTGGGTGAGTTGTTCGTCGATTGTCTCTCCCGCCATTACTTTCAGGCACCGTTTGGGCAAAAGACATAGAGAAAACAGTACTTCAATTCAGAGGGAAGAAAAGCCAACATTTCAACCTTCGACTGTACGGGCCGCCCGCCATCTTTGCTTTCAAACCCACTTCACCGCTCACGCTCTCGTGCTTCTTCCCGCGACGGAGGAAGGACACGCATCACACACGTTTCACAGCTCTTCAGCTCTCCTGTCTCTGTTTTGCTTTCATTCTGTTCTCATCGTTTCCTGCGTTTTCTGTTTCTCACATCGATTCACGCTTTCTGTTTTCGGGGAAGGTTTTCATCATTTTATTATCGATTTTTTTTTCGTTATCATTTTCTTTAATTTAAAATTACGGAAATTTGTATTTATACTAGCCACGTGAGCGCTATTTCTTCGCAATTTTTATTTCTTTCGAGTAGATTTTTACATTTTCGGAGCTCCTTTTAGCATTTTGTTAAAAAACTACGTAGCTCATACCTTCTTTCTGTTTGTGTTTTTCTATTTCATTATGGTTTTTTTATTGTTTCACATCCTGCTAGAATTTTCTGTTCTTTCTGTCACTAAAAGCACAGCGCTTCGGCACCCCACATGAAACGATTGGATGATGCATCCGGGAAACGAAACCGCGATTAGAAAATCACTGTCCCTCTGTACTCTAAACATACACACACACCTCGATTTGATTAACTTCACCTCCGGATGCACTGACAGCTTTCACACTACTACAGCCACTGCCAGCTCTGTTATCGTGTAGTAGACGAGTATTTATTAACAAAACGCTTCGTGGTGGGGAGAGAAAGAGAACCATTGCCAGTAGAACATGTCACGCCACCTTTCTTCTTCTTCACACACCCATTATATTTCGCCGACCGTTTCGCTAAGGCGCTTAAAACTGATGATACCAACTGTACGAATTGATGCCATCAATATACCAATATACCCATATCTCGTTTCTCCTCATTCAGCTTCATCGGGTTTAGCACAGATAGTTGAATTTTTTACCGGTAAATATCATGCCTCTTTTATTTGTTCACCCCTGATCTTGTTCCCTTTTTCCCAGCCTCCCTCCATTCCTTTCGTTATTGTTTCTGGTTTTATCCCACCCTCTCTGAATGGATTACCCCTTTTCTTCCTTTTGTACTCCAGGCCCGTTTAAGAGAGTTTCCATCTATCCTTGCATACATTGCTTGCATGTGTATAAAGTGTTCAATTCCCTTTTTGCTTATCCAAGACCTGCATGATACAACTATGATTGCAACCAATTTCGATTAGAAGATTTTTTTGAAAATTTATTATACTTTTTTATTGTATGGACGATTGATTCATGAAACAAATATCTTTGAAAACGATTTTTCAACCCCCGAGATCTCGTTCTCGTCCTTTCCTATCCATGTATTTTCGCACGTTCCGTTTCTCCGTTCTTTTCTTTAGTTGTTGGTTCTGTATTTTTGCGCTTACAATGTGTCATTATGATGTTTCAAATCATTTTAGTATCGAAAGTAGTAGTTATGGTTTGTGGGATCAGTAACCTTTCCTGCTTGTTTCATTCGTTACTAAATGTGTTGTGCGTGCGTGTTGTTTTGTGGTGTGTGTTATAGTCAAGTAATTTGTTCCGCCCGGCTGTTCATCATTAACACTGCTAAGGGCGTTACAGAAACGCTTCAAAGCGATGCAAAATCTTTATCTAACTATAGCATGAAATACTAATACCCCCCTACTCCCGTACTAGTATCTGTTAGCCTGTTTTATACCTAGCGAACGTAGAAGGACCTCTCAACCTAGGCAGAAAAACCACTGCAAACGGAATTGAACTATTTCTCAGCAAACAAACCCGAAATTAAGCTCCAAATAATAGTGAAATGAATATAGTTGAAATAGGATTCCTATCCACAAAATTAATTAGATAGACCATGCAAATAAATTTCCATACGTCTGCATTTTGGCAAAACATTTCGGATTAATAGCATCGCAGTAGTTCAGTTTCGTTTCCTTCTACCCCTTTTTGCTATGCTTTTATTAAACGAGTAGATGTGCAGTTTCTTCTCCACCGGAATCGACGCTTCCTTTCTCTTTAGTAACGATTCGTGTTTTTTTACATACATCTCTTGCGCGACACTCTTCAGGATCGGGTGGAAGCAATGGAATGAACCACTCACCAAACGGGAGACAACCGCAATCGTTTACGTCGTCCTCCTCGGTGCACCCGTCCCCCGGACAGCAACCAAGTTCCGTACCACCGAGCGGGCTGCTTATCGGCAGTTCCCGGCGAGAGTCACGGGAAGCGGAAACGCAATTTATGTCCATCGATACGACAGCAAGTGGTGGTGGTGGTGCTGCTGCTGCAATTGCTGCTCCAGTCACTGCAGCCGTCCATTCAGCGGGTGGACCGATTGGAAGCGATCTCCACCTGCACGCCAACAGCCTCGAGCACGGAGGGCTCCCGAACTATAGCGTCGGGAACGAACGACAGCTCAACCTTGCAATCGGGGCCGTCTTGTTGGACGAGTGGCTGCGTGAGCTATCCGCGGTCACACAAGAGCAGTGCATCATGATGCTCTCGGAGCAGGTGCAGCAGCATCAACAGCAGCACCAACAGCCAACACGAGCAACGAACAGCACCAGCTGAAAGCGAAAGCACGAGACGCCAACGTACGTCGAAACGAGACGTACGAAAAGTGTTTTACCGGATCGATACACTCATACTACAGCGCTAAGTAACTTTTCCCCTAACGAAAAGCTTGTGATTTAATTAAGTAATGAACGGTGTGTTTATTAATAGTGGATAGTTTTGTGTCAGCTGTGCGTGCGAGACGACGATTGATAGATCGTTTGTAAAACAATCGAACCACGAGCACGAAAGGAAATCGATTTTAAACTAGGCAAAATTTAATCATCCTTCCTCCTCGCTTGCTTTGATTTTAAATCTTTTAATCGCTCCCAAAACGCCATTCTAACCACCTGGAAACGTTTGAATCAGTCAGGAAAAAGGCAGTCGAACAAGAAAGATACGATTTTTCATGAAATTATTTCCCCTACACCATTTTTTTCGTTTTACGACTGTCGAAAAAATCGTGAACACAAAGCTGCACCGATTAAATTATTTGGTGTACCGTTTTTTTTCATGGATAGCAAATCGAGTATGGCTAGCAACACGCATACAAACCATAAGATAGGATCAAGCAAAAGGCCAAACAACGACAAATAGAACCTGTAACTATACTAACATATACTAGGATTAATGTAAAGTGCAGTTGAAGAGAAGATGGCGTTAAATACCGGAACGTTTTGTTTTAGAACGATATTAAGCTTTTCTAGCTAATAATACCGCCCCTGCTGTATATAATGTTAAACAAACTATTTATCATTGCACTTACCATCCATCCCATTGTTTGTTCTTTCTGACCCAAGGACACTTGGGAGAACATTTTGTTTTTTTTTATGATTTTCTTTGGTTCTAAAAATAAAAGAACGCTAAAGAACAAATAAGTCAGTTGTTTTTAGACTGGATCCGAAGCACCGAACGTGAAGATGATAAAATTTAGCGTGGCTACCTCGCTTGATAGTGAAGTTATTCATTTCGCCTGAAAGTATGCAATATGGTTTGCAATTGCATACTGTGCGAAAGACTGTTATACGATGAACGATGAGTCGCTGCTTTTATAGCAAGCCAAACGCTAAAAAGCAATTATCTCTTCCGATTTTTCCATGTATCCCGTATGTCAACATCTTGATGCTCAAAAGAAAAATTAAATAACCAGCACCCCTCTAATTTGATCGATAACAATTGTGAAGAAGTTTGTTCTAATCATTGTAGCGAGGTCGTCAATGCTGCTTATTGGAGCACATTACCCCATATACGAAAAATCCCATAACAAGAATTGTTCCCCTGCCATGCAACGACAAGAAGGTTGCAAATTTTTTCTAAATCCTTACCACTAATTTGTCCTTAGATCTTAATAATAGGAACTTTCACTTAGCAAAATTGACACGACGGTCAAAGCAAAAAGGCACGAAGTGATTTTAGCCCAGATTACGTTACAATTGTTATGCTGCTAAAGCTGTACTTGTTTTTCATTGGCGTAACCACCTGATATGCCAAAAGCAGCTTACTAGACCAGGAACAATGGGCAATATTTGCTTGAAAGAACCCATCAATCAGTATTCATTCTTCAGAATCTTGAAGCATTTTGTTCAAGGTAACAAGTGCTAAAGTCCCATATTAAACGTCTTATGTAGGTGAATGATTTCTACACCCAATAAACATGCGTGGGAAAGTTTCCGGGATCCAATCAATTTGCAGCGAACACCTGGAAGAAACGAAAAAGGATCGAAATTAGTAATAAATTCAAAATGTGTTTGCATCATACTGTGACGAATAACATGGTAAGCGACGCCTCATTTCTCCACTCTTTCGTGGTCAGTTAAGTACGATCAACATGATTGAATTGCATTAAAATTTGTACACTATGCATTCTGTCCGCCCGTACGAAAAATCATCATGGTAAAAGAGTTTTTACAAATCGGCGCACCATTCAGTTTTACATTGATCAGATACTTACCCAATGATCAGGATCGACGATGATTGACAGCACCGAACAATGTTGCTGATGAGACTAACCATTTTTCGACTCGCACTTCAAATTAATTATTACGTTTGCCTGAAAAGGATTTGAAAACGAAAAAACGGTTAGTACAATCAGATCGGAGAAACTTTTCTAACACTTCATACTCACCCAATATGGCTGCTTCCATGGCTAACTAGTTGACTCTGGATTGTCGTCCTGAACCATCTTTTAAAGATCTGCAATGAAAAAATACTGCTTTCTCGCTCCCCAACACAAATGACACAAACCAATGTTATTCCGTGGCATGAGGGTTTTAGATGTTACGATCATGTATTTTCTCTGGGTGTTTTCTTCCTCCTTTGCAAGTGTGTGTGTATGTGCGCAACACAACACAGCACCACCACTTTATGCACTTTTCGTCACCAAGCACGACACCCCACACACGGCCTTAGCACACACGAATCGTTGTACCACAAAGAACAATCATAAAAACAGCATGCCGCGGACGTTTTCACCTTCGACGGAAAACGATGATGGCGATTGTTTCCCGAGGACCGAGCACATCGAAGGATACTAACGGCACGCGAGACCGCGAGTGAATGCGCGAGTAAACGTGTGATTGATTTTTAAAACCAACACTCTAAGCCCGCAGCACACAGGCACCACCAGCCTTCTTGATCCTTTCCTGGGCGAGTTTGGAGAAGTATTTCGCCTTCACAATGATGGGCTGCTTGGGAATTCTGCCTGTTCCGAGCAGCTTGAAGTAACCCTATAAAGAAAAAAATGGCGCGATAAGCATTGCAGTCACAACAGTAGGCTTCACTGTTCAGTAAATCTGAATCTGAATCAGTTATGTACGATCAACATGAATTGTTGCATGAAAATTTGTACACTGTATGCATTCTGTCCGCCCGTACGAGAAAATCATCACGAAAAAAGTAACTCTTAACACACGCTACGCTTGGCGCAATGATACTTACGAACTGAACCAGATCGACGACCGGCACCTTCTCGGGTTTCTTCTTCGCCTCCTCGCGGACCTTCTCGGGCACCAGCGCCCACAGATGGCTGAGGTTAATCGTGGGGCAGAACTGGTGGTTGCGGTTCAGATGGAAGTTGCGCATACCGACCTTTCCGAAGTAACCCGGATGGTATTTGTCGAAGTTGATGCGGTGATGGTGCATACCACCAGCGTTACCACGACCACCAGGATGCTTACGGTGCTTGCCTAAAACATAGTAGCCGTTTGTTAGAATCTTTCTCCCCGGCAACAACTTCTTCCTCTTGCGTTACTCACCAATACGACCATGACCGTGGCTGACGTGACCACGCAGTTTCCTGGTCTTCCTGCGTACCCTAAGATTCTGTGAACGAACGTCAACAACAGTGCCGGAGGTTATTAATCCATTGCTAAGCAGGAGTGATGTTTAGCAGCCGCCGAATTATCGAAGAAAGCGACACACGAAGCAACATTCTCTTCACCGCATATCCAACCGACACCGATCAGCGTGTAACCAAACACTGAACAACCTCCTCATCACGTTCACAACACGATGACACTTGTCGTGCGGGATGAGGGTCCCCATGATGCGTGCACTAGTTCCAATCACATTGATACATCTTCTAAATCCATCCTATCGTGTCTCGGCGATGCGGTGAAGGAAGCGTTCGTGGTGCAGCAGTCTTTCGGCACGAAACTTACGGCCATTGTGTACGAAAATCCAAAAACTTCGCGTCGAGATCACAAAAATGTGTCGACAGCACGCAGAGTTTGCCGGAAAAAGAAAGAGACGGTCGGGTTGTTTGACGTTAACCCCGTGTGACGTATCGACGGAAGTGAATGTTTGACAGTACGCCTGACAGCGAAAATGCCTAGTGACGAGGTGCACAGGGTGGCTAGCGGTTTACATGAATTGATGTAAACTTGAGATTTTTTAGTAAATTTGATTGTTTTATGAGCTGAATGTAATCTATAATTTCTGATATACAAAGGACTCAAAATAGTAAATGGCAATTAGTACTATCATAGTGCAAATATAGATTTTATATGCTTTATGCACACAAAACAATTACGAAATAATTTCAGAGCTGTCGGTCACCCTGTGTGGGGTTGTCAAATTAAAAATGGTTGAGCCAAATTTAACGGTCGTTTGGCTGTTGATAAATAATTAAAGTAAAACAGGTTTCCAACGCACGTAAAATCCCATAAATACGTGTACCTTAGCTGTAGTTGTCCTAATTCTGTCGTTTATTTGTAAAAGTTTTTGAATAAACTATAGTTTTCACCTAATTTTAGTTCTTAAATAAAGCGCGGAAGTGTTGTAACGTTCGCTTGGAGCGTATCAGGCGTTGTTTTGGTTTTTATACAAACAGTTTGAAATTTTACTGAAGAATGGAACAATCGATGGCTAAATCGGGATTGAAAATGCAACTGCAACCCCTGATGCCGGAGGATATGCGTTCTGAGCTGATAGCCGCGCTTAAGGTGCAAAATGTACAAAACGTTCGCGTTGGCAGTGAGTTTTGGTCGTGAATGAGAAAAAAATTCGGAATGTTTTATTACCAACGTGTCAATTCCTCCTTCCAGGTGGTCGCCGTTTTGCTTTTTCGAACTCACGCACCAACAGTCCAGCCGTCCGTACGCCACCCCAGAACAGTGAGGAGGACAAACGGCAACAGTTACGCCTGCAGGCGATCAAGGAGATCCGTACGTCGGAGGAATCGTACCTGCGACAGTTGGACCTGTTACTGGAGTACTTCGTGACGCCCCTGCGCACCAACGGGTTTCTTACGGAGAAGGTGCATAATCAAATCTTTGGCCAGCTCGACACAATCCACAATCTGAGCCAGGAGCTGCTTAAGAAGCTGGACGACAATCTGGACAACGTGGTGCGAGCGTTCACCAACCTCGGACCGTTCTTTAAGCTCTACTCGGTGTACGCATTCGACTATCGCAACTCGCTTTGCACGCTGCAATCGCTGATGGACAAAAACGCAACGTTGAAGCGCTACATTGCCAACACGGAATCGCGCCCGGAGGTGCAGATGAAGCTGATCTCACTGCTGATCATACCGATACAGCGCATTCCGCGCTACAAACTGTTGCTGCAGCAGGTACTGTTCTACACGAGCCCGGCGGACGAGGCGTACAAAGCGCTGCAGGGTTCGATCCGGCTCGTGGAGCAATCCGTTTCGCACATAAACGCCGTGGTGGAAGATTACGAAAATACGCAGCGCCTAATCACGGTGCAGAACGCTCTGACGAACAAATCGCTCAAGCTGGTAAAACCGGGCCGAAAAATTCTGAAGGAAGGTTTCCTGCGCAAGCTCAAAACGGACGGATCGACCTCGCGCAAGTACTGCATACTCATGTCGGACATGTTCATGTACTGTCGCGTGCTGAAGGACGTTGAGGTGTTGCTAACCGACAGTTCCAGCATCGCCTGCAGCTGTGTGTTTCCGCTGAAGAAGTGCAAGATCGTCGAACTGTTCCGGGGTAACTTTCGGCTCACGTGCAGCGGCGACGGAACGATCTTTAGCGCGGACGGTGACGAGGCGGACTCTCACGGTTGGTACGTGGCCATTAGGGAAGCGATCGAGATGCACGTCCAGTGTCGGAAGACGCTTCGCAAGCTGTCCAGCAATCGGAAACCGATGCGAAAGAAGCACCTGCAGCGACTGGAACCGGAGGACGACATTATGTGGCTGCTGCGACGCAAAACGACCAGTCCTGATAAGATACAGAAGGCCCAGACGAGGCGAAGACGCGGTTTGTGGCCATTCCACGGTATGAATTGTTTGCAACTCAACGAATCGATCGGCGAATCGAGTGGTTTACATCAGCAAGAGCAGCAGCATCAGCATCAGCGGTACCGATATCCGCAGGCAGCAACGCTTTATAACGCTACCACTAGCGGTGGTAATACGTCGGGCAGTGTTTCCGAGCCGAAAAGTATCTCCCACAATCCTCCAACGAACACGATCGGCAGCCCGATTAGTCGCGCGATGGAAGTTGATCCTGTGACGGAGGAGAACGCTGAAAATGGCGATCAAGCAAACGGAAGCAGACATGTACACTTTCGGTTTCCTTCCGTGCACTGGCGTTACTGAAGGTGGAGGATTGTTTTACTGACCGAACGAAATACTCGAAGATTTTTTTTTTAAATTTGTTTCTTTAATAGTCATTAGAAGATAATATTTATTCATCTTGGTGGCAAACAAAAAGCCGCCTTTCTTTTTGTACCAATAAATCACAATATGACCTTTTTCCAGTAAAAGAATATTTTACCGTATGTTTTCGTATTGTTGAGAAGCTTTATTTGCGAGGCGAAACTGCTCGTACCGGGCATCGTGGTTTAATCTTGAAAAAGATATTTTTTTTCAGAAGCAAATATTTGTGATATTTATTACCAGTTAATAAGAGTAAAATTTATTAAATTCTCAATTCTTAACAACAAAACGAATTTTATTTTCTCCTGCCAAAATCTATTTCCTTTCCACGAACGAAGTAGGCGTTGACGTTTGTAAATGCCTCGTCTGTTCTCCAAGTGGCCCGAGAGATTTGGAAGAAACAGACGAAGCGAAAGCAAAATCTCGAATGACTAGATGAGATTAAAAAGACACAAGCGAGGTAAATACTTACTTATCATTTAGGTATGAATAATATTGAACTGTTCAATTTTAGTCTGAAGTTTAAGTTTGATTTTAACACTATTGACATGGTGAAGTAAATGGCCTGCTTTATGCTAGCCGAAATAAATACAAACCTCCCGCAGTGGCAGCTAATTTCTTTCACGTGCAACCGAAAACGAAAGTACACCGAGCACTCGTCGCACTCGTCACACAGCACCTTTACACCGAACAATGTGTGTTATCTATTTATCGTATTGACTAGAACAAAACCATCGAGTAAAAGAAAAAAAATACAAAAAGAGAAACGCAACACGTTGCAAGAAAGCACAAAATCAATCACATCACGTTTTTTGTTTTTTTTGCTGGTCAAATTTAACGCGGGTTTTGGGACGTAGCAGAAGAAACTAACCACGGATACTAACTAGAAAACCGCGCAACTACCCAACACGCATTGGGACGAGGACGAAAACCGGATCACAAACGAAAGTACTCACGAAATAACGTGTTTTAACCAATCCAGTTGTGTGAACGATTTATCCTGTTTGGGAACGCGTGCGTGCTTGCTGTTTTTGTTCCGTTTTTTAGTCACCACAAATGTTTTACTTATGTTATTTATCAACTTATCTGCATCCTTCAACCCTCTGCCTGTCGAATTTTGACTAGTATATAATTTCGTATTTGCACCATTTTCGATTCGCATGCGTCTTTTTTTGTCGTTCTTCATTCATTCGCTCATATTACTTGTTGCTCCGTAGTTCTCTTTGCTGCTCATAATTGATTAGTTGTATTTGCTTTTTTTGAACCGATTTTCGTTTGCGTTTCGTTTGCAATATTAATTGTATTTGCCAAGAGTTTGGTATTTCTTTTTTTTTGGTTTTTGTTGCTTGCAAAGATTTGGAAATGATTCGTTATGGTTTTTTAAGTATAAGAATGCCACTTTTTGGATATTTTTCTACTTTTTGTTTTGTTTCAATCGCTTTCTTCGTCCACTTTGCTTGCACGGTTACCTTGTTTTGCCTAATAGTTCGTCGTATTTAGCCAATCACATATTCTTATTCCACTATGTTCGATATTCTAATGATTTTTATTCTCCATTTAGTTAGTTTTACTCTTCAAGCATTAGGATCGCTGCTCTTCCGCTCAGTGTTGTTATGGTAACGTTGGTTTTCATGTGTTTTTTTCGCTCTACCTTTTTCCGTTCGAGTTAACATTAAATGGGCGGCGTACTCAAATGTTACTGGACATTTGTTCAGTGGGCTGGTCATCTGTAACACAACAGTTTTATCCGCAAAACACAACACATGTTTAGTGTGTTGGTATCCAAAATTCACAAATTTAGACAAACAACTTTCACAATTTGAAACACGTCAAAAGACGACACAAACGCCAAACACACTCCAACGCTGCACTTCGAACGGTTTTTGGCCGGGTTACACTAACAAATTCGAAAATTGAATTACTTTTAATCCTACAACTCATGACTAGGTGTTGGCTACTGTTTGCTAGGATGTGTGACTAGAAATATGAACGTGCGTCTTTGTGTGAGTGTGTAGTATGTGTATGGGATTAGCTCAGTTGCACTGCACAAAAGTCTTATTTAAATAAGATAAATTCATAAAACAGACGTACACATAGATCAGGCGGGTCGTTTACAGACGGCAAAGAAGGAAACAATCTTAGTAATAATCACTAGCATCTAAGCCGCTTTTCCAGTTCTGCTGAGATGTCACGCCGAGGAGGGCTAACACTAAACCGTTTGGTTCGTTTTCACTATTGCTTACTTAACGCACGAACTAGTTTTTTTTCTTCGTTTTATTAGTAACACTGGACTAATTGTCGTGTATGGCTGGCTTAATTTTGCTCTCTTACCTCTCTCTCTCTTCCTTTAATCGATTGCAATCAAAGGTGGCCGAATGTTGGGAATTAAAGTGTTCGATTTGTCCCTCTGTTAAGGACCTTTGCTATGGCTACTTTAAGATTCTCTACTCTCAAAGATTCACGCGATTCGCGGGCTTTTTAGTTCATACGATATTGTGTTTAAAACTCAGTTCGTTTTACCGTTCACGCATCTAAGAGCCGCTTTCCCTATTGATAACACAAAGCATTTTCCATGGCTTACTTTATGGTTTGGTTTCGTGTGTTTGTGTGTTTCTCTATCGCCCGTCCGGCTCGTGAGGTTCGGTGTGACTTTGTCTTTTCCTGTGGTTTGATTCTTTGTTTGAGTTGTGTGAGCTAGAGTTTTCACTACATCTGCCGGGACTTCGATAACGATTTCTATTTATAAAGTTTTTTTTTTATTATTGTATTGCGATTAGTTTTGGGTAAGTTGCTCTGGTGTCTATTCCGTGTCGTCGGTGCTTGCTGAGGTTGATTTAGTTTGTTTTAGTTCTGTGTTCTGCGGTGAGCTCCGTGCTGTTCTTTTAAAGAGTTTGATAAAATTAATTGATTTTTTTCTTCTTAAACTACGTTCCTTGAATTTGGTTTCTAGTTCTAAATGTCTGCCCAGCCCAAGCCGGAAGTGCTGGCGCTTGTTTAAAATGCTCCCAATGCTTCTCCACGGATAGTAAGGCTTCAATGCGCAACGAAATACAATCGCTAAAATGCATTCGTAAATAAATGAAAACAATATGCCACAACAAATTCGTAAATAAAAAATGTAACTCTCCAAAGCCACACAACCACCATTTACACTAATGGACGTTCCGGAGGTCTTTTGACCCTTTAACAATCTTTTTAAAAGTAATGTACTAAAAATATGTTTAAAATAAGGGAAACTGAGCAAAATTTTACTCCCAAACACCATTTCATACCTTTGTTTTTTGGCTTCACACAATATTGGGCATAATGGTTGTCTTTAGTTTAGGAAAAATACTTTAATTTATGTTTTTTTTTAACTCAACTTGATTTTTTACGAGCGTAAAACTCAATCGACACCAATCATTAATGATATTAACTTCATCCTAATAGAATTCGGTGTATACTAAACACACATTTATTTCATCACCTGGTAATGTCCTACAAAGGCGTCCTAAGGCGTCAATTAACCCCTAGTATGTTTTACTAGGAATAGAAAGAAATAATCACCATTTCCAGTGCAGTGTTAACGCCACTGGACCAGCACACCTGGCTGCCAAAGATCGATGCGCGTGAGTGTTAACAACACCACACACTCCCCCGTAGCACCCACACCACGAGAAAATTGTTTTCCATGCGGTCACGCAAACGGTGTCGCGTTTAATGGCGCAAAAAGGTAGCTGCCATAGCGAGGTTTATTATTTGTCACCCTACCCGGCGGTGGTGTGACCCGCTGAGGCACTGCGAAAGTGAAATGATTGGACATTTTTGTTACCGGTCTCCCACTGGAAACAAAGGGAAAAACTACACGAAACTAAGTCGCGTGTCGCGTGTCCTGTACAACGGGGTCGCAATATATTTGCCATTCGAAAGGGACATCGACACCGGCGCTGGTTGCTTTCGAACAAAGCCGAACATTGCCGCGACCACTAGGAAGGTTTTTGATTTCGCTTTACGCGCTTGCTTGGTTTGGGGAGAAAATGTCAACCAATCGGTCGGGTTGACCTTCACATTCGTTAAATCCATTTAAATTTAATCAATCGATTCTCACACTGGTGTAACGAAACAAAAACCCATTAATTCCAACCATCTTCTCAGCGCCTGCTACGTGGCATGCATTACTATTCGCATTTCGTGTAAATTTTGTATTGAATCAATCGGAATCGAAACAAAGTAACATTAGAGAAATATAGCGAAAAGCTGATGATAATTCCAAACCCCTACAGTTCTTTGCATTCCGTCCAGCACATTCTTTGCACGAAACCATCCATCACCTGCGCAGCGTATCGAAGAGGAATTTCATTCGTCCGCCAAAGGCCGCGCGCCAGATGTGTGTGGCTTGTCTATCACCGTCCCGACTCGTCGGGTGTTAATCATTCAGTTCCTCGCTACTCCGTAAGACTCTGCTCAATTATCTATTTTTAAACGCAATTCTGTGTGAGCTACGCGTCTATGTTTACCATTATGCTTTAGCTTCATTCATCGCGAGATTTTCCTCTTCTTTTCTTTAGTCGTAAACCAATCCGTTGGAGCTGTTGTTGCCTCCGCTAGCAGCTCCAACGATAACAAACAGATAATTAAGGCAAGAAAGGTGATTAGACTGTGTTCAGCGGCGAGTGAATCCTTGTTACGCTGTTTAAATATGTTGTCGAGCGGTGATCAAAACGTATGGTTGTTTCTCGCACCTTGTAACTAGATCGTCCTAGCGACGAGCGCAAAGCCTCCCTTGTGGGTCGTTTTCTGTCAACACAATTCGCTCTCCGCTCGGTAAAAGTTAAACAGGTTAAAGCTGTAGATTAACGTAAGCCCTTGTAACAACGAGCAAAAACAAAACCCTCGATCGGCATTCGAAAACCCGTCTGCGCTTGCGATCATTTTTCTTCCATTTTTCACTGCTTGCTCATAGAATAATTATAGTAAACGTACCTGTTTTGTTTCTTTTTTTTTTTTGGTTTCTTGTGGTGCGCGCGAAGAAATTTGTTTATAATTCACTCCCTTCCCAGCGCGTCCGATCCATTTTGGTCGATTTTCACATCTGCAGAATCTGTGCTCGGTACGCTCTAGATTCGCCTGCTGCGCAATGCTTTTGAGTGGTGCAAAGGAGGAGGATATCCATCTGTCGGCACACGTACACAAACACACACATACACACGCACAGAAAACACACATACACAGCAAAGTGATGTCGTCGTTGAAAAGGCGGGGACGACTACCCACCCCAAACCAGGAGTAAAAAAAAACAACACAAAATTTCAAACACTAGACGTTTCGTCTCGGTCCTTGCGGTTACCAAGCTCACAGCCCACCGTTGTACGCGTAGTCGGCCTTGTTGTGCATCACCAGGCAACCGTCAACGAAGTAAAAACTATCCGAGCGCGTTTCAAACGGATGTTGAATCATTTCGTTCACTAAAATGTAAGCAAGAAAAACAGAAACGGAGAAGGGACGAAATTAAAATAATGTCTTGAGCTCGCGGGCCTTCTCGAGACTGCAGTTACACGCACTGCACCCGCTACACTCACCTAGATCCGGTGGGATTGTGGGGAACTCGTAGATGTGCTCGCACGTATTTTTAGAAAAGGGAATACAGTATCCAAACTCAAAGTCGAACGTTTTCAGCAACCGGTCCTTGAAGAAGTGTCGTTCGATCATGCGAAAGTTTTTTACACTCTTGCTGCCAACGGTGAACTCAACGCTGTGGAAAGAGAAAAACAAAGTAGCGATTGCACTACTGTTACGGGTCCGTTTCCAAAGCGGGGTGGGCTGGGAAACACCTACGTTGCACCGACGGTTTTTAGTTTCAGAAACTGGGGTGTAAACTGGTACCGGACGTAGCGGCCTGCGTTTGGTTCGAACGTTTCCTCCGGCTCTTCGGTTGTTGCCGGTGCGCTCGTTTGCTCGTCCTTTGTCGTTCCGGCAGCACCCGGCGTGGCCGCCGTCCCCGCGGACGCCGTATGCGTGATGTCACTGAGCGACGGTTTCGCTATCTCAAACAGAACCGCACCGGACTCGAGGTCGCGGATCTTAAACCGCGTGAAATCGATTTCGTAGATGTTCGCGTCGGGTGTACAGAGGTAGTCGTCGGTGATTTTGTTCAGCTGCAGCACGTAATCCGGTGTGATGGGAGCGGATGCACCGGAACTACCACCGTTGCCGGCACCAGCGCCATCCGATCCGGGTTCATCGGTGTCCGTTCCCTGTGCCGCGATCGATGAGCTAAGCTGCTGCTTCTTGCCCACCACACTCATTGCGTAGCGTCTATCGGGGTCACCGTGTTGCAGTACTAGTACCACCACCCGAACTTTTTGTGGCACTTGTCCGTTCTAGCTACGGTGATGTGCTACTGCTGAGTAATACTCACTGTATTTACACACGCACACGCCAGGCGCAAGTTTTATTTGGTTCTTTAATTGTTTAAATAAAACGATACAAAAAAAACGGCACTAAATTAGCTGCATAGCTCGTGCGTGAAATCCTTTAGTGTTTTTCTCTCTGTGTTTTTTTTTGTTGTGTGTGTCGTAAAATCTGTTGACATTTGTTGACATATTTTCGTTCCAATTCCGAACGGGAGATGGCGCGCAGTGCGCATATGCGCACTGACAGAGCAAAACACGCTTACAATGGAGGCTGGGTTTCGTAATGACGTTTCTGTGATGATGATAGTTTTGACAGTTTTGTTTGTTGTTTTTCAACAGTCAAAAAGGAAAAAAAGTAGAAGAAGTGCAAGCGATGGGATGAGCTGCATTGCGAGTTTTTATTAAATAACTAAAAAAGTCCTTTTTTGCTATGTATTAGTGAAAGTAACAATACTTTTTATCGAATTAACTGAATTCACCGTTGGAGTACAGGATTATATTCCGCTAGTTCCAAAATTCGATGTCGAAGAAGAAGGACGTGTGTGTGTGTGTTCCGATGCTGGTGCTTTCGTATTGTTTATAAAATTAATTGCGCTTTCGGATCAGGTTCAAAATCAAGTGCAGTGGCAAGTGTAATGAAAACATAACAGCAGACTCAAAAAAGCAATCCCCTCTCCCTTTCGAAGCCAATAAACCTTGCTCTCCACCAAGGCGTAGCTTGCGATCGTTCATCCTTGGGATCGAAAGCAAGGATCAAATTCTGAAACAACACGACATTCCTCGGGTGTGATGTTATACTTAAAGTGAAAAAAACTCAACAAGCCCGATCTCCAAGGCACGAAGGGGAGGAAAAGAACCGCGGCAGCAGCAGCAGCATCATCCCAGCATCAGCAGCGCGTTAGGAAAAACATGCAACGATGGGCGAAAACGGGGCAAAAGGTGCGTGATTTGGGTGAATTATGTTTGCCGAACGGAATTGCCAGTGGGCCTCACCGGTTGGTGGTGAAATAATTGTGCAAAAAGTATCCTGTGGCGCGGTACAGCGCGATAAATGCACATCTGAAGCTGGCGTTCGTGTCGGTGCGTGGGTGTGTGAACGCTTGCGTGTGTTTTTTTTTTCTTCGCTTGCCTATCGCTCTTTTCCTGTTCTATCTCGCTCTCGCTCGCACTTGTTTGATGCCGCATTCCAGGCATAATGTGATCGATATTAAATAACTAGTGCGGTGAAATGAAATGAAATGATAAAAAAACTGTCTATTTAATCGTCCTGGAAATGCTTGTTTAATAATTCCACAACACAAATCATTCTCGATAGCGTTTCGCTTTCATTCACTCACTCGCGTCACCTTGCATTGCGTAGAGCGTTGTGCGTAAGTGTGTGTGTGTGTGTGCGTGTGTTTGTTTGCTTCCAAAAGGTCGTCGGTTGGCTATGTTTACTATGTGACTCATGCGACGACGCTTCCTTGACCATGCATATTATCGCCTAATGGGCTTCGTTTAGGTTTGCCTGTGTGCGTGTGTGTGCGCGTATGTGCACTGCAGTGTGAAATGCAGGAGAACAAGAAGACAAAACGAAAACGATGAAGAAAAAAACATGACCAACGACTTATCAAGCGGAAACCGTTCCTTCCTCACGTACAACAAGGGATCACGTAATAAGGGCCCGGTGGATGATGGATAAATACGTTGTCCAGCTCATCGAAACCGGTGTGTGTGTGTGTGACTGGTGTGTCCGGACATGGGCATGACCGATGAGTTTGGGTAAAGCAAACCTCTGCAATTTGATAAGAAGTTGCACACCGAACGACGAAGAAGGCATCCCCCCCAAACTCCGGGGAGAGGCAGAGAACGTCGTCTACTGCACCTGACCTTGACATTTCATTCATTTCAAACAAGGAACCAAACGAAGCAAAACGAAAAAGAATCGAAACAACAGCAGAAAATAGTTCGAGCCGGTAGCGTTTTCCTTGCGTCCGTCGCCTGATCGATTTTGTAGCATTAGAAAATAGATTTGTAGCAATGCGGCTAAACCGCCCAAGACACACTCGCACGCTCGGAACGACCGAACCGAGCTAAAGTGAAAGCAATTGAGCGCATGCCAAATCAAATTGCCAAACCGAGTCACCATCGCGGTGCCACACGCGAATCATGCGAACGACGCGCCGATCGGTGGCTGGGAAGGACGCACCCAGCGGTGAGCACAAACGGAGAAAGAATTTGTCTACGCTCTAATGAACTAATTTGCACAAAGTAGGCGCACACGCATTGCCCACCGGGGAGAGGCTAATCAAGCAATTATTGTCGATGTCCAAGGGCCACCGTTTTTTTTTTGCAAGGCGGCATGAGTGCCGGTGTGTTTGTACACATGCCGCAAAGTACACCGACTGTGACCCAGTGCACTTTGCTGATAAAAGAACCCAATTTCTAACTAATATCTTCGAATTCGTTCGTTCACATCCGTTCATGACACACAGTACAGTGACTCACGAAAGCGATGGTAGGAGAGTTGGTGGGTTTTGTATTTTTCTTCTATTTAGAAATGAATATTGATCATTTTCGTTATGAACTGGCCTGCATTTATGAAAAATAATTTAGTAAAGTATCGCCTTTACGTTAACAGCTAAATCTAAAGTTCTAGTGAGGTTCACTTTTAGTACATGTGATTTTTCTTTAATTTGTATGATGAGATGAGGTAAAAGTTTTGTCGTCAAAATAAAATTTAAATGTTTTTACTTGTTTACTATAGTTTTACTCTTTAAATCTTTAATGTTATGTCATTACGTTTTGTTTTTTTTTTTACATTTGAATTTGTTGACGTTTGTTTGTATTTTTTCTTTGAAGTTGAACACATAAAAGATACATTCGATTCTAGACTCTAAAAAGCTCTTAAATTTCTCCAGCTGATTGTTTTTACTCCTTACAACAATCCTGTCTACATTTTGTTTTGTTTTTTTTTTTTATAGAATGAGCACATTCTTACTAAAAGATGCTTCCTTTCGAATCAACTATCAATCAAAGGTCTTCTTGATGAGCGCACAGTCTGATAAATATGCTATTAAATTGTCTGATTTTAGCAAATGCAAATGATGCAAATGTAAATAATTTTCCTATCCATCGTGTACGATTGCGTTAGTGAGCCACTGTATATGTAACCTGCTGCACCGGTGATCCCACCTATCCTGGAACATCCACAGCCATGCGTCCAACGCCAATAGAAAAAAAATGTTATCAGCGCCTGCTAATCTGCACGTGTTTTCTTCTTGTTTTTCTTCCCGCAGGGAAAACAGACACGGCCGAGTGCGCTAGCTGCTACAACGCGATAGAACCGAACCAACATGTGGCCGCCGTTGGTCAGCTGTGGCACGCGGAATGCTTCAGGTACGCCATACCCAGGCCACCTCTGGGACAAACATCGCACATTATCACGATTATCAGCCCTCGCAAAGATCGACGCCCGTGTGCTCCCACTAATGGGCTCATTAGAAGTAGAAAATCTGCGAGCCGCCTGGTCTATTTGTTTTTTATTTTTCAAATATTATTGCTTCCGTTCAGCCGGCTCGATTTGAGTTTGTGTTGGGAAGGATTGCTAGAGTGTTGAACAAAAAAAAAACGTGATCCAAGCAGCCACATTTTCCTCAGCGTAAAGCAGCATGCATGTATGTTCCACGTGCCTTCGTTCGCTGTTTTGTGCATGAAGAGGCTCCGTTCTAATCCGTTTATAGAATGCTAATTAAATTTACCTTTCGGTGGGCAGCGGCAGGGAGAGTTTGGGAAATGTGAGAGTGTTTGTTTGTGTGACTGACTTGTGTCCATTCGTGTTTGCGTTTCCCTCCCCATTAGGTGTTCGGTGTGCGATGCACGATTGTCGAGCTGGTATTTCGAGAAGGATGGACTGTTGTTCTGCCGGGATGACTACTGCGCCAAGTACGGCGACTGCTGTCAGCAGTGTTCGCAGGTACTGCAGGCACTACTAGGACTAGTGTGGTTTTATTGCGAAGTGTTTAACATCTAACTAAACCTCTTCTTTTGTAGAGTATTTCGGGTCCGGCGATGTTTGCCGGCGATCACAAATTCCATCCGGAGTGTTTTCGATGCGAATCGTGTAAAGTTTTCATCGGCGATCGCGAATCCTACGCACTGCTCGAGCGGTCAAAGTTGTTTTGGTAAGTAATGGAGACATCCTCCTGCTCTTCGATCGGAACTAATCCAAAATAAAACGTTTACGTTTTTTCCCCTATTGATGCAGTGGACAGTGTGACAAACGCCAGCAGAGTGAGGTGGACGTAACGCGCACGACCACGACACTATCGCCCACGAAAGAAGGACACCGGATTCCGCACTCCATTCGGCTGGTGGAGATACCCTGGAGCGGCAATCGATCCGATCGGATCCGTTTGGCAGCGGACGACAAACCCGGCACAACCCTGTACGGTGTGCCGGGCAAGAGTGTTGCGAACGGTTGCAAGAGCGTTAGAATAGCGGAGTAAGTAGCTGCATCCGTGATTACAGCATAGAACCCTTTACTAACTGACGTACTGTTATTATGTGTCGCTTGCCCCGTGGATACAAACTAAAAACAAACACCTTACACTAGAGTGTTCTGTACGGCGTACGGACAGCTAGGAAAGTACATTTTTTCATGCATTAACAACGCGCTGGATTCGTGCTGCGGGTTGCTTCACTTTAGGTAAATAACGCGTTGGTACGAAATTTCATACTGAACTCCTCTTCTGATCCCGCTTCCTGTGTTTCCTAATTTCAATTCGGTTCGATTTGTTTTACTTATCGATTAAATGACCGCCGGCCGTTGTTTGTTCGATCGCTAAATGCTATCTACTACCTTCGCAGGGTAACGCTCAACTCCGATTTGATGTCCTTGCGGGTCGGCGACAAGGTGCTGGAAGTAAACGGAACGCCGGTGCGCGATGTGCCGCTGGAAAATTTGCAAAACATCATCGAAACGTCGCGGGGCAAGGTGCTGCAGCTGACGGTGGAACGCGATCCGGACGTGCTCGATCGTCAACGGTCGGTGGGAACGGTGGAGAAACGCTGTTGTGATGGTCCCTTGTCTGCGTCCTATCGCGGCGGCTCGCCCGGTACGGATGTGCTAAACAACAATGAGGAGGGTGAGGAAGAGGATGACGGGACGCGCAGCCTGTCGCCGAGCAAGTTGGAACGGATTTTTCGCAAAAAAGATGAAGGCTACATGAGCGGATCGTCGCGGAAGCTGCAGAAGCGGGCGAAGGATGTCAATTGCAATACTGGTAAGGAGGGGAAAGTCCAGTTTGGGTTTCGTTTTTCCGTGTTGGTGGTATATTAAAATTATGTTTTCTTTCCCTGCAGCTACCAATAGTTTAAAGGAAAAGGAACGCAGCTCGAGCATGTCCCGGCTGCTCGATGAGCATCGCACGATAGCCGCCGGCGGCGAGTTTTACGATCTTTCCCGCACCAAGTCCTTCCGCGTGGAACCGAAGGCAGCTCGCATTTTCCGTGCCTCCGATCTCGTCCAGGGAGAGCTGCTCGGCAAGGGGTTCTTCGGGCAGGTGTTCAAGGTCACGCATCGCGTCACGCAAGAGGTGATGGTGCTGAAGGAGCTGTACCGCGTCGACGAGGAGGCGCAGAAGAATTTCCTCAAAGAGGTGGCCGTGCTGCGCTCGCTATCGCATCACAACGTGCTCCGCTTCATCGGCGTACTGTACAAGGACAAAAAGCTACATCTGGTGACGGAATTCATACCGGGCGGCTCGCTGAAGGAACTGATCCACGATTCGGGCCAACCGCTCAGCTGGCAGCAACGGATATCGTTCGCGCGTGACATCTCGAGCGGCATGAGCTACCTGCACTCGATGAACATCATCCATCGGGATCTGAACTCGCTGAACTGCTTGGTGCGCGAGGACGGCACGGTCATCGTGGCGGACTTTGGGTTGGCACGCATCATCAAGCAGCCGCTCATTAGTACGACCGCGTACGAGAAGTGCTCGGCGGCGGCGGCGGCATCGAACGGTAACGGAACGATCGGACGCCGGGGTCGACCCCGGCGGCAACGGTACACGGTCGTCGGCAATCCGTACTGGATGGCGCCGGAGATGATGCGCGGCAACAAGTACGACGAGAAGGTGGACATCTTCTCGTTCGGGATAATGCTGTGCGAGATCATTGGGCGCGTGCAGGCCGACCCGGACTATCTGCCCCGGTTGCCGGACTTCGGGCTGAACCAGACGGTGTTTCGGGAGAAGTTTTGCGGCCAGTGCCCGGAGCCGTTCTACAAGATTGCCTTCCTGTGCTGTGATTTGAATCCGGACAAGCGGTAAGCGGTGTGATGGAATTATTCTTTCGATTCGGATCTGGAATTAGTTGCTATTGGTCATTAAATTATAGTTTCAGTTCCATTCTAAAATCCAAGTAAATTTCACCCCTTTCGATCTCATTTCAGGCCTCCGTTCCACGTGCTGGAGGTGTGGTTGGGAACGATGGCTACCATGACGGCGCTCAATCGACCGCTTCCGCCCGGTATCGTTCATGAGATCGAGCATTTCAAGGGCCAACGTAGCACGGACTCGAGCCTGTGTACAACCCCAGACGGTCTAACGACGCCGCCACCCTCGGCTGGCGGGCAGGGATACAGTTTGAAGCCGTCACTTAGTCGAAAGCGCATCTGCGAGGGTCAGGAAGAGGATGGCGGCCGGCAACCGAAACAGAACGACGTACAGCTGGAAACCGGTCTCGACATGGTGGATGGTGTCCGTGGTGCGGTGGAATCAGGTGGTGAGGCTCAAAATAGGACTTGCACCACCGCTACAAGCGCCACGGAACGAACGGATGATAAGAACGAACCAGGACCGTCGCCAGGCTTCATTGTGGTGGATTTCAATGACATACCGAAATCACCGCATCTCAGCAAAGATTTCTCTGCGAATGGCGATCGCATCCGGGACAGTATACGCGCCAAGCGGCGCCAGCGCATGATGCTGAGCCGTGAGAATCAACGCAAATCGCTCGATTCTAGTTTGCTTGTGGGTCGGCTCGGTGGTTGTGCCGATTTGCTGCGTCAGACGGAGCCCAACGGTGCGGGAGACGATGGAAGTGCCTCGGAACCGATCAGTCTACTTATGACGAGCGATATGATCGCTAACGATGGTGCGCTGCAAGGTGCGGAACGACCGTCAACCGACCAGGTGCTGGCATCGGTGAAGGAGAGCCTCGAACGCAACAAATCACTGTTACAAGAAACACCACCCCGTGCCCGTCAGTTCGTGATCGGTGGCGGTGAGGTTTCGCAACCGAAAATAAAACATTACGGCGAGAAAGGGTTCGTCATTCAGCTGCAGAACGGACACTTGACGCTGAACAATGTGCGCGACTTGGAGAACTGTTCGGATTTCGATTCGAGCTGCGATACGAGCCTGAACTATGCCGAAGTGAATGGAAACTGTGCCGACGGTGAGCCTACGGGTCCGACCCTATCCAATCTTGTGCGGCCGAACCAACCAGAGGTTCTACCCGGACCCTTCGTGGAACAGCGGAGAAGGTGGGAAAAGGAAAACATTGGCGCGGTGGTGACAGGAGACACGTTACTGGAGGAGAAATTCGCTTCAACTAAAGTGACCTCTCCGTTATCGTCGATCCAGCCGGTACAGAACGGGACAGCAGCGGTGGCCGCTACCACCGAAACGTCGGCAAAGGTAGAGCAAAAACGTATAACCTCCGGTGCACAAAAAGCCGTCCAGTACACGTGCAAGCTGTTCCGATCGGTGGCAGCATCACCGGAACCGTCGACGACACCGTCTAGCTCGAAACGATCGCAAGAAGCGGCTTCCGGTGTGCATCGGTCTGCGGGCGTCGTTTCGACGTGCCCGAAACCCGCCGGAAAGGGTGCAGTACCGGCGGCGGCACGTACGGCATCGTCAGACCGATCGATGTTTCCCTCGAAGCAAAAAATTTCGCCCACGTCCGATCCGGAACCCCAAGCCGGATTCGGTGGGACGGTTTCAGCACCGACGGCGACAACGACCGGACCGACGGTCCATGCGTACAAACACAAACCAAATGGGTGCATTTCGGCGGCCGCATCAACGACGGTTCGACTTGCGCCGGTGGGAAAACGAGTTAGCAGCAGCGCCACCAGCTCGCAGTGGAAAACGGATAGAACGATCACGACCACCACCGTGGGCGATAATGGGGTGTGCATTGATGGGATGGTACCGTCCACCGGTAAGCCGCCGATCAGTTGTGCTCCCGTGAATTTGACCCGTTTGAGTAAATCGCGCTCCTACCGACCAGCGGAACAGATGACCGTGTTCTACAACGACAGCCGTACAAACACACCCATCAAGGAACGCTACACGTCCACCCTGTCGCCAACGGTCGGTAGTGGTAGTGAAAGCAACTCCCGCACGGGTTCACCATCACCTCCAGTTCCGCGCGCCACCTCCAACCGTCCCCCGATCGGTGGTAGCACCCGCAGCAGCACGGGAATTCTTTCTCCCGCCAGCATACGTCGTCTGAATGAGCGATTGCTAGAGACGCGCAAGGTAAATGCAACACTGGCTCAGCAGCGCCAGCAGCAGGACCAATTGGGAGCACCAAAAGCCAAGGCAGTCGGTACAACGTTCCCGCTAACAGGGGGCAGAGTTGTGCCAGGGATGGCACGGAAAGTGCCACCACCCTCCGGTCCTCCGATACCGCGTACTTCGAGTGGCTGTGCCCGGGAACGGAAGGTGCTACCGACGGCCGCGCTCGGTGTGAAGGTGCCCAAGTGAGTCGCCCAAGTGATTTTGGCGCTCACAAACAATGCAACAAAAGTGTACCTTCTTTTGGGGGTGTGCTCGAGCGAGGGGCTTCTTTTGACTTGATGTGCCACCTGCAGACGGATAAGTTTACGGTGATTTTAGGATACTTGCTATAAGTCCTTAAAGAAGGCACCGATCCAGTTAAAGCAAGCCTCTGGCAACGGGCAGAACTCCGTCTACACACTCAGAAACAACTAACTGCTCAGCAAATTAAGCTTAGGGTAGCAAGCGCTATGCGCAACAAAACAAAACAAAACAAAAAGCGAACAAAACCGCCAAAACAGCTGTCCGCAAAGTTACGCGTTAGGTATAAATACGAATATTCGGCTGCGAATGGCTCAACGATAGCTTGGTTACCATGTTACGATCGTCGATCGCGCAACGTTGATCCAGTTCGAATTTCTTGGAGCACCTTCTTCACCTACAAGCACAGGCACCTTACCAGTTTTTCACGGTTCGCAGCAATACCGAACCACACCCGTTTATTAATGGATGCACGGTGGCCATTGGCAAACCGTTCCACCTCAATGATTTGTCGACGGTTGCTGCTGGTTTCCCTGTATCTCACTCACTCGTTTCTCGTTTGTCTCGTTGTTGACTCAAAAAAAGTGAGCAAAACCATGAAATAATCTGTACTGTACTGTAAGACTTCGTTAACTGGCCTGTAAGTTTTGCCGTTTGCGGAAGAGATGGCTCAGCAACAATGTGAGAGCAGCTGAAAGACACGTACCGGAATAGCCGCACACTCTTAAGGTGCGTATTGTGTGTATAGTTTAGCCGGTAGAAGCTAGGGTTAAGTTTTATTCCAATTTATTGCCATTTTTGGTTCCTACCCGTGTAAGTGAACCATGCCTGAATCGAAAAATTCCATTTTATTTTAAACGTCTCAATTTTAGGTTTAATCGATTTTAATCGATCTAATTTAGCGCTGTAAGGATTGTGCAATCTAAACTGACAAGTCTTTTTTCTTCCCTCCCGAATCATGCGTCCCCCAAGCACTTCGATCTCTTTCTCTGTGTCTTTTGTATGCTGCGGTAGTGCGGCAGTAGGTGTACTGTATTTTTATTCAACTATATCGTTTGCAAACGTTTTGCAATGTTACCTCACCACCATCGTGTCTAATCTTATTTCTTTTTCCGTCTCAATATATATTAAGCGTAGACAAGACACTGTACACGATAAGGAAATATCGTTTCTCTCCCTTTTTTTATCAGCAAGATGAAGTTACTAACCGGACTGTGATATTGTGGATATAAAGCACGTGGTTGTAAGGTGCGTATTGCGTGCGCGGTACATATTTTTCTTTCCTTATGTTAACGTAGGACACGGTACGCTGCAAAGTGGTGCCTGAACCAAAATAAAACTGATGGGAAACACTAACAAAAGACATTTGACAATTAGTCGATGGTTGAAGTGGGAGCCTTGTAGTTGCACGACCATTGTGTCGAAGCTTTAGTTTTTACCGAATCTTATTCACCATTTATGTGAGGAGAACCCGATAGGATTAGTTAGTAGACGCGGAGGTACGTCACCTTTACGCTGTTCTCTCTCCTTTGCGGAGAAGAAATTGTAAAGACGAGTAGGCTTAAGGCGGGACGGTAGTGTAATAGATGTGTGGACTCGTATAACGTACAGGAAGCGGTAGCTCATATTGCAACTCGAAGGACATTGTAATTTGTATTGTAGATAGTAAAAGTAAATGCGTAAATGATGCCGTGCGTGAAGCAGCTCTAGGAAGGGTGCAAGGGTGTGGTAGTAAAAATTGACTGTACAAACCTCCTCCAGGTCTCACACGGACGAAGTACGGGCGATGAATGCGAATGGAGTAGTAGATTTCGGCTGAAGATTCGAACAATTTTGGTTCACGCTGCTCAAAACGCTGCTCAAAAAAGGAGTTGTTATTCACAGTAACTATTCAGTTAAACGCAAAATCGATTTCAGCAATAATGCACAACAAACCACACCAAGGCCTGCTACGATCGTCATGAACGTTCCCGCTCACAAGTAGGCAGGGAAGAAGATTGTGCTCCGTACGAACGTCCCGGGCATGTGACATAAACATGCACGGGACGCGGGATGTTGTAAAATATACAAATTTATTGTTCAATTTCCCTGATTTCGCTAGCGTACAAAATACACGTACGCGTTGAACGCGATTGTTTCGGTCAAATACTGTTTTTTTTTGTGTTTATTGAACACGAAAAGTTCTCAATAAAGAAGCTTTTTTTGTCGACCGTTTTGCCAACCCATTGACCGTTGATTCTGGTTCGGTGGGGTACGTCTGTGTGTGCGTGGATTTTTTATTTAATTCCTGCCTCAGGATAACAATTTTTGGTACATTTCCCGCGCCCACTGTTTTTGTTTTGGCTTTTAAAACTGTTTATTGTTGAGCTTATTTTTACACGTGGTTTGTTTCCTCTTCGCTTCCACGGTCCAGCCCCGATGGTGTAAAATTGCATTGTTGTTTGACGGTGCAGTGTGAGGGCGGAATATTTATTACTACCTGTGAACATTTCCTTCACGATTTTTGATTTACGTGTGCGTGTGACTAAAAATCGTTGTTACGACGTACGCATTATTTATACCGGGTGGTATAATGCACTCCAAAGACAAAGCCTACAATGGCCCACGAAGAGCAGAAATTGCGATGAAAGTTGCATGTGAACTTTGAATGAAATGGACGGGAAAGGCACAGCACAGGAAGTTTACAATTGATTGTTTTATCGAAAACATTACATGCTTTGGGTGTAGAACGAAAGGTCGATAGCAATATTATATTCGGTATGAAGAAAAAAAAATTAACAAACAAAATGAAATTGGTCAGAATTTAAAGTGCCGTTGAAGCTGGTTTGTTTGAATGGTTTAAGCAGCGTTGCCCTCCATTCGTCTAGCCGCAGAGAACGCCGAACGCGGTTTCTTTCACTTATTTATTAACACATTCTGTAACACTCGTTTCTTTCTTCCACTTAAACAACTTTTGAACTGCAACAGGGCCTGCAAACAAATACATAAGTAAAAATTATGTTCACACACCGCTGGCTCAAAAGGATCATTGTACGTTATTACTTTTCTAATCGTAATAAAGTTAATTATGGTACAGAAAGCAAGTGCTGCTGGTTGATTATAATTTCCTACCTATAGCGTGTATGATGACAGCAGATCTTTGACATTTTCGCGTCATACATCCATTGTATCTTATCAAGAGTGGGGAAAAACTCGACAACTGCCTTCTCGGAGTCAGCTGGCAATATTCAAATGTATTCCAGCTGCTGGTTGCTTGATCATGCAAATTTAAGCTCAACATACGTCTGGTTTCGGCACCGGTGCAGCTTGTGACGACTGTCAAACTAAATCACGACCGTTCCGAGAAGAAAAACACCACCCAACACTGTCTGGCTGTAGGATGGATGGTGCATAATCGCTGGCGGACGGTCTCGTATCGCTTGCTGATGACGGGGATGATGTTTTCGAGAGCAAATATGCAAATATTATTCATTAGTGAAATTAAGAAAATAAAATTCACATTTCCTTTGAGTGCTTTTTGCGGTGCGGTTTGCGCTGGTTCGCGATCGTTCGCACACGGAACAAAGGTTTACGTTTGTATTTTTGAATGTTGTTTGATGATTTATATTGATTGCTTATTTTTTCGATATAACTTTGGGATTCTATGTGGTAAGTCTGAGGTAAAAACATGTTTATATTTTTCTCGCTGAACTGAAATAGAACAATTAAAATTGTATGTTACTTTTTTCGATATGCGGTAATTAATACCAGCATGCTTAAAATGGTTTAAAAATTGAAAATTGGAAAATTCGGCTAAAATGTGGAAAGGATATCGTCACGATCATCCAGAATATAGCTTTACATATTTTCCATAGTTTATATATTTTGTTACTCTCTCTTTTTTAATTTTTAATTTTTTGTTGTTTTACTGGGAATCGTATATGAAAAAAATCTATTATGTATGTTGAAACCACACAATTTTATGTGTTTCCTTTTTTCTAAATAAAATTTTATTGTTTCCTTTTATCTAAATGAAAAACTCTTGAAATAGAGACCGGGAACGCTTCTACACTATATACATTTAAACATTTGTCAATCATGTCTACGCTACTGAAGCTTTAAAACGAGCGTATTAGGACAAAAAGGTGAAGCTTTTTTCCGGAAGTAAGGATGTTCTGGGAATATAACGATGCAATAAAGCATTGGAGCAAAGAAGCCAAAAAGTTTTCGGAGCCAGGAAAGAAAACGAGTGTTGGTTAGCTAGATAATTTTGATTGAAATTTTATCCAGCTTTACTTTAACATTTTTTACACCAATCGTTAAGCACGTTCTTTACTGTTTGTTTTAAAATGCCTATCAATAGTAGTAGTTTTTCTTTCCTGCTATAAAACATTGAATAATTAAAAACCAACCGCAGAACGCAACCGGACCGGGATCGGGCCATAAATGGTATCAATATTGCACGTCACTACGATCGCGACGGACATGGTGGATTGGGTGGTAATGTGTTAATTAAATTTTAATACATCCTGCTATCGCTGTGTTTTAGTTTCATCATTCGGATGTTAAATGTCGTGTTGTTGCCCATGCGTGACACTACTAACAGATCATTCATTCTGCGTGACCAAATGATCGATTATGCTAACATGGCACCAGCGGGGCACTAAATGCAAAATTGTTTTAAGTTTTTTTGTGGTTGTTATTTTTGTCCGATTTGTACGGCAGTTAAACATAAAATTGAGCACAAAATCGTAATGGAGAAAAAAACTGTGCGTTAATGAATTCTATTTTAATAGCTCGCTAACCGTGGAAGCATATTTAACCAGGATTCGCTAGAACGCACGGCTGATTGAATATTTCATATGCTCCACAAGCCCCTCCACCGTACCATCGGTCGGGAATAAAATAAAATTTTAATTTTTTCCTCCCAGCTCAGCTGCGGTGGGAGGTTGGAGGGCTTTTTTTTATCGCTCCTCGACTCGCGCGAGCCTCGTGAGTGTGTTGTTATCAAGTAGCGCGTTTTTGCTTCTCCAGCATCAAGCACGAATTTCCATTCCATCGCCAAGCCGGTAATCGGGTTGGTACTCGGTCAGCAGTTTGTCACTGATTCACTGATTTGGCCCGGGATGGGGAGCTACATTATCGCAATTGCGTACGAACCACCCGTACTCGCTGTCGGAACCCATTTGAAATTCAAATAATAAAATAAAATTTTCGCTCATAAAACGAAATAAAATAAATTTGAATAATTGATGCAACGGCATGCCACATGCGCCTACCTGGATGGTTTTCTTTTCTCATTTTTTTCTCATTCGCTGTCGATTTGGTCCTACTTGCTCATCCTGGCCAACGTTTTTTTTTATTTTTGGGTCCCTCATCTGAATGATTTTTCAGGAGGTTTGTTTTTTGGTTATTTTTTTGCGCGTTGGCATTATTATTGGTTCCACCTGCCACGCGGCCGAACTTTTCCGATTGATGTGACTTTTTTGTATGTTTTTTTTTTCTCAGTTCCCGCCCTTCAGCATGCATATAGTTATCTCTGTGGCTGTTTTTTTGTGTTGTACTTGTTGTTTGCCAAAACCGTTCTGTATGCGATTATTCAGTAGAACTGGAACGAACACGAAAGCTCTCCATCGGTGGGTATAGAATGTGGTAGAACAAATTTGCCTCCCTGGCATCTATTGCAAACTCAGAATTCGAAATACTTCACCTGCGTCACCACTCGCAACTCCAGCTTCGAACGGCGGAGTAATACGCTGGTGTCACGTAAGCGAAATGCAATTGAAAGTAATCAATTTATGCATGTTTTCCACCGAGCGAATACCACATGCCTTTCGGTTTTATTTACTCTTTCTCCACCGTCAAAGCCGATACCACGCACCGATCCGGAAAGGCGCGATTTGATTGGGCGAAGAAAAGAGGAGTAAAAAACCAACATTCGGTTCGAATCTTTTTCGGTGCATTTTATTCCGTTGACAAATATGTGAATAAATATAAAAGGATTACAAAATGGGCAAAAAATAACCTAGAATGCATTGAATCGCATCGCAACTAACTCCGGGTTCGGGTTCCGGTTTCCGCTGCGTTGGGTAAATCGTTCATCCGCGCGTAATGGTGATGATAGTGGAAATGTAATTTTAGGAATTTATTTCACCTACCGAAAAAGGATTAAAATAAAAACAACAACAGGAAAAGCATTTTTTCGGCGCACTCAAATCGATGTAATAATAAAGATGATTTTACATACAAAGCGAATTGATGATGTACCTAGCAAAAAGTTTCCCCCGCTTTGAGAGTTGTTTATCATTTGCATTTGTTAATATTTCGAAAGATTTTCTGATGTTTTTTTATGGTGGGTCCAGAAATCCATACTTTTAGAAATATGCATGAAATAGTGTTCAAAATCAGCAATGGCACACGTCCATCTTTAATCCCACGGTTGTCAGATGTTCTTCCCACTCTCTCGCTCGCACAACAGCTGTCAGTGAAGCGTCATTTTTCACTGTCACCCTCGCGTCACGTCGGTATACTAAACGGCCTACTAAGGTAGCCAAATCGTTTCGGGGTGCGTCGTCGGTTTGCTGTGAAAGGAGGTCGCATTAATTACATTTATCATTTACCATCGAACCCAGCGGCAGGAGTGTTCGCCGAGCTGGTCACATTTTCTTGCGCTATGTTCAGGTAGGAGGGTTCCTTTAAACTGTTGAATGATTGATATGCCTTTTGCATAAGTGGTGTGGGTCTTGCTTTCTGCTAGCAAGGTGCAGCTTGGACTGTGTGCATGGTTGTTGCTGTTGTTCTTTTCAGCTAAAGATAAAGTTATTTTTTCCATAATATGATTTACTCTTCACCGCGTTTTTCTTCGCCGTAAAACAGTTGATATTTTACATTAGTAGGAAATTTTCAACTGTGCACTTATGTTAACAAACGTTAAAAAAAAGTAAAAGCATCGCATCTGGAAGGTTTCCTTGCGTTTACGTAATCGCACATCAAAAGCTGTCGTTAAAAATAGTACATGAATTGGTGAACATCAGCGAAAGCTATCGGAAAGCAAGAAACAACGAAGAAAAAAAAACACATAGACTTGCGGATATCCGCCATCATGCAGTGCACTGCTTTCACCGCCATCACGGTTCTGCCACCATGCGCCACGCCATGGGACAGAATGCTTATGTTCGGCACGGTTGCATTGTTTTATCGTAACCCCATCGCTCAAAATTTTACGGTGGCGTGCATAATGACGCTGATATGTGCACTTGCGATACACATGGCCTCCCTACTGGGTGGTAGGGAACACGGAATCGGTCCCTGCATTCGAACGACCCTGCGGACGGACAACATGGTGGCTTTAAACGGTGAGTGGTGTTTATATAGTTTATGTGGTTGCCTTTTGTTTTTGTACCTATTGCAGAAAAGGTGATGTTGTTTACGGTTTCGATCGTTGAAAGTGTTTTATGTACTCAATGTAAATGTGCTAGATCGTACTGCAAAATAAGATAAAATGGGGAACTTTCAGCTCACATTGAAAGTGTTTAAGAGGGAAGAAAAAAAAACAAAAAGATAAATACAATGCTGAAACAGAATAAAATATAAATAACAAAACAAATACAAAAACTGAAAAAACAGCTAATTTAACAAAATTTAACAAAGCTAATTTAATTTCAGCTTATTTCTGATACTTGGGTTTCAACAGCTAAGATCAAAGGATACCATTCGTTGTGAGATGTATTATTGACAGCCTTGATTCGATGATATACTTTAAAGATCTTTTCAAATTGCTTAAGCCCGAAGGGAGTAATTCTTGTTGTTGATTGTCTATCTAAAGTGTACAATTTATTTAAAATTGTTGTAATGTTGTTAGAATTGTTTTATATTTCAGTATCGGATAAACTAAAAGAGTGCTAATGAGATTGACTAGCTTAGCTACCCGAAATTATACTTACGGATAGTCTCCCTCGGATAGACAGAGTACCGTTTTTTTTAAAGAATTATACAATAAAACATAAAAATTATAATTGCAAATGTAGACTTCGGAAAACCCCAGGTTAGAATGAAAGGACAAAGGTAAAAAAAGGAACATTTAAGAAATCATTGTATGTATGTACTATCTTATAAAAAAGAACAATATATTAAAACATTGAAACAAAAAAAACCTAGGCAACCTAACAAGTTTAAGAAAATGAAAATATGAGTAAAAAACAAGCTGGTTAAAAGTGAAAAAGTTGCAGATGCAGAATAAAATTGCATAAAACAGCATCCAAAGCTTGTTGCAGTAGAATGAATAGATATAAGAATAAATCAAATGATATAATAAAAATGTTTTCGTCATTCTCCAGGTGCTTTTAAAATTCTCTTCATCTTTTATATTTCAGTTCCATTTTATACAATTGTATACCGATTTTCGTGGCAAACACCTTTTATCTTACACACAGATCATTTTGCTAAAAATTTCCACAACCTTTTTGTTTAAAATTTTACACATTATTGCTCCGCTCGGATTGCTCGGAGGCTATACCGACGAGAACTGCTGGAAAATAGGTCCCCATGTATTGATCAGATCATAAATCTCCCACCGCGGTGCTGATTTGTGGCGCAACGGTGAAAGCATTATTAGTTCCGTGGCAGTTCGCGTGGCACGCGGCTGGATAAAATGGCCGCTACGGTGCGGCCCGACGCGAAAGAGTGCGCGCGAACAGTGACGCGAAGCTACGAGCAAGGCAAGAAAGCTGGCAACGTTTCGTGTAACGACGCCAACGACGCCCGCCACCTCGCGCGCTACACGCGCAAGAAATATGGTTTCCAGGTGCCGCCCGCAGGTGCCGACCGGTGGTGCGACTGGGTTTGCACTGGGAACGGGCGGGCCGTTTCCGAAAGCAGCAGAAGCACAACCGAACACGCCCGTTCTTTATGAAGCGGTGGCGGCAGGCGAACCGTGAACGATTTACGTAGCGCACCGGCACGCGGCACGCGGCGATTTACGCGGCCACCGTCAACACGTATTTACGCAACCGCGGCCGGGCGCTGCCCCGAAGAACCGTGCGGCGATGTTTATGGTACGTACTAGCCTAGGCTGCAGTAAAAAGCGCGAAAGTGTGGATGCACCACCCATCACCACCGTGGTGGTGGCTCTTTCTTCATTCCATCTCTCTAGACAAACAAACAAACACACCAACACAGGCGGCCGATTAGCATACAGTCGTTCGTTCTGGCTGCGTGGCTTTCCGGCGCGTTTTTCTTCGCCATTTCGCAAAGGAAACCATTTCTCTTACCTCCTCCCTCCGAGGCGGGCTTCTGGGTCCATTCGGTTAAGAAAAAAAAAAGAAATGCACTGCAGCTTGAAGGATGTACTCGGGGCCGTCCGTGCATGCGGATTATGCCGTCGTTTGTGCAGTTCAAAGAACAATCGTCGTCCTGTGATAGGACGAGGACGTCGCGCTCGTCGGCACAGGGCGTTGGACAGGTGGAGTTGCCGCACGCACGCATGACGCTACGCCGCCGACCACTCCAACCGAGAGGGTCTTAAATATCATAACCCGGGCCCCGGGTAGGCTGGTGGCATTGCAATGAAAACAAAAAAGCATTGCAAGCGCACCGCGTCGTCCCCATCGTAGGCTTTTGGGACAAAAGAAACTCCATCGCACGGAAGAGCAGAGCCACAAAAAATGGATGGATGTACATCCACACCGGGGCTGCCTCCAATCCGGAGGACCCTCGCGGGTTGTGGATCCGGAGCGGTGTGTCGCAATTGGTTCCGCAATCGCTTGCGTTTTTGGGTGCGTGCCGAGGGCCCGCGGTAGGACAGGGATACTCGTCTTCCGGCAGGTAGGTTTCTGCTGAGGAGCACAACAAAATGGCCGGAAACCGATGCGAACCAAAGGGAGGCATGAATTGTAGAGACCTTAGGAAAAAAAAACTGAAGAAACGATCTTTACCGTCTCCACCGGCGGTACACCGGCGGGTGATTTAGCGCCATTTTGTCGGTGTGATTTAATTCCCGAGCTGCGTTGTGAGTGTAATGAATCAATGGGTTTTACAATATTAAAATATTTTAAAAGTCATTTATTTAAGAGGTGAGGACATTTTTTAATCAATTCTTGTAAGCGAAAGGGATCGAAATTCTAAAAAATGACTCTCGGGAAAAGCATTCTTATACATGTACAAATGTGTTATATTTGGCCACTAGTTCTTGTACGGGATTGTATCATGCAGATAAAAGTGCTTTGATAGGTTCGGCAAGCAGTAAAAAAATATATTTTAGAACCAATTAAATGTTTCACTTGCTGTAGAGCTTTTCTAAATATTACTTAATTTGCGGTATGATGGCTAATAGGGTAGGTCATTTATTCCCTATCGATTTGGTCTGCTCCAGAGCCTACTCGATTGTGGAAATTGCTGATATTTTTTTTTAATTTGAAACAAGAGAAAATTCCTCTTTGTTGTAGTTAAGACTAAGGAACTTAATTTCTTTGCATTAAAAAAAAATATTTCAACTACGGATTCTGAAATGTGGTTTCGAAGGTGTCAAACTTTATTACAGGATTTAAGTTTCATGAATGCTCCACGTCGGAGACGCTAATGATCTTTTATATTTACGCAGTTTTTTTCTTCCAAATGATTTCAATGACCTCCAGTTTGAGATTAATTGGTAGTACACATGTTTTGAAGATCTTTTTTCGATATTTAGTTGTGATGTCCTATATGGCCCTTTCTCATTTCCGTTACAGTAGAGTTTTTTAAATAAAATTATTTTTTTGAACATTAAAAAAAACTACCCAAACCCAACCTGTTCCTGTTTCTTACAATGTTTCCTCGTATAGACGTACCTCCACCGGTAGTAAAAAGCAGCGAGTGCAAACAAAATACCCCAAAAAAGGAAGGTCACATCCGTGTGGCCGCCGTAATTTGTGTTGCACTGCAAATTTGTCAACCTCAGCCGGCGTGAGTTATGGCGTAACGCTGCGGGTGTTTGGTTTTATATTCTGGCGCTCTGAGCGCTGCACAAAATTCGACACTCGGAACTTGCTATCAATTGCCGGCGCTGGGTGCCATTTCAAGCACACCGGTTCCGGGCGGTAGGCGAAAAACGAAAGCTCTAGCCGAAAAATGTAAGACAGCTCGTGGATGCCCGAAAATCCCCTCCCCGTCCCTACGGTCGAAAAGTGCACCTGGAATAATTTGCCTCATTTTGGACAATGTCTTTCTAGCCGAGCCGGGGTTGGGTTTCCGTTGCACGGCAGCCCAAAAACTGGAGAAATACATTCGGGCCCAACCTACATCACCATCACGTCCACCGAGAGACAAATTTTGTGGCCACAGGAAAAGGGTACCTTCCGCAGGCGGTTGGCTCGAGTGACTCGCATTCAGTGGCGTGTCCGGGAACAGGAACAGGATTTGGGCCACTTCCGGGCGACACCGCAGCACCGCGAGGACTTGTCCGGGCGCAGTTAATTATCGTCGCGAAAGGACCTTACGAACCGTATGAAAAAGAGAGCAAAGCAAACCAAACTGACAACTGGTAGCGGGGGGTGCAAGAAAGCTGCTGTCAAAATAAATCTAGCAACCGATGTCGTTGCCACACTCACAAAAAAAAAACACTTCTACATACAAACATAATGGCGTTGATTTTCGTATTCTGCCTTTCTGCCATGCTGCTTGGGAGGTACATCTCATTTGTCTCAATTATTACGAACCTCCAAGAGCCGCAACAACCAGCGCTCCGGGTTTACGTTTGTGGTTTTTAGTTAGTAAGTATTATTTATCGAAAAAACAACCTCCAACCGAGTGTCGTTTGTTCCTGTGGGCAAGGCATAGCAGTTCGGCTAATTAAAAATCGTCTTTTCGTGCTGCGGTTTTTTTGGCGCGAGGTGTGGGGCGGGTTGTTAGACCACCTTCGACTCGTCAATAAGCTGTTCGCTTGGTCTTGACCTCTCACCGTTGCCGGGGCCGGGGTAGAAGCGGGGATCCAATTTGTTCTCGAGTCTCGTTGATGACCGAATCGACCATGCTGGGTTGAAAATAATTGCAGATTTCTCGCTGGACAGCCGAGACGTTGGTCGTCGGTTGCATCTTTGCCCGTGGATAAGGACATCAAGATGCGTTGATTTCGGGCGGGGGGTTTTGCTGTGGGTTTTGTGGTCAGCAGGTCTGTCCCAGCTGCGTCTTTAGTGCGTGATTTAACTTTTGCCTTACCGCACGGTACGGCTCAAAGTCGACCCTAACCCGCCCGGTACATGAAATATGAAAGTAGATTAATGCAAAAATTATGGTAATTTATTTGCTTTTTCTTCATCTGGTTTTTTAATTCTTTTTTGCTCTTTTGCTGAGCGCTTTGCTTTGATATCGTTTCCATCGCCCTGCTGGTGTAATGAAATAACTCACATACCGATGATTTTATTATGGTTTTCGGTTGCTACGGCGTAAGGACCGTGGCAAGGGTCTCAGGTTCTTCTTTGCGCTGGAGGTAAGCGAAACGATTTTTGATCGCGTTTTCTGCTGCCATCACACCGCTCTCCACAAAACCACAGCCAAAAAATGCCTAACGACTTGATTTGAACGTTTCGGTGTGGAAAGCGATCAATCCAAACAAAGGTTAGGATTCGAGTTCAGCTTCAGTGCATGATGAAGGATGTTGGAGGAAACGTAATGCAATCAATACACACATCTGACGCATCCCGTTGTGGTACGGTGGTTTTGTCAGCTTGTTACAATGTGCAAGCTGTTGTTCTTTTTAATTTTCACTCAATTATTTCGGAATGATTTCTCGCTTGCACTGTTTCTATTCTATTCTAATTATGAGAAAAAATATAAAATCATCTCGTTTTATTTATCTTCAAAATGCTCCGGTAGTTTGAAATTATATTCCATTTTAAAATATATTCCATTGTTTGGTGGCAGCTGAGGTTTCACCCTCTTCCTACCTCTTCCTGCCAAATAACTCCCGCAAAAGAGGCTCCCGCTTAAAATGATAACAACAATACATTTTGTAGAAATTAGTAAAACTTTAAATTGAGGGGACCTAAAATTGATCGGATTTCTTTCGGCTTTAAGCACATTTTAATGGAGTTTTAATATCCATATAACTTATAAAAATTCACAAAAGTAAAGAAAAACACATTCAAAATAATCTTATTTTGCTTACAGATTTGACCCTTTAGTATGGCTATTATTTAACAGAACTTTCAGTTCCACTGAACTTTTCTTCTCACTTATCTACAGGTGTTATAGTTTTCTTTTTTGGTTTTTAGCAATTTTGAAACTAATATTATCACGAGTATAAATAATCTCAACACGGTTGAATCACATTTCAATCAGGTCAAACGGTTATAGTTTGTTTGTTTCTACATTTGTGTTTTGTGCAATACATACTTGAATATTTCGAAAATAGCTTCTACAAAATTACGAGCTCCATTCAAGCTAGCCAAGCTGATTTCGATATTGTCCAAACAAGTTTCCCCTCTTTGCTGACGATACTTTTCTACTTCACTCTATTAAACTTCAAATGACAATCTACCCAACGCCAAAACGCCCTACGGAGCGATTGACATTAGCACACTAGAACGGACCTTCCGACACGTGCGACCGGTTACCGGCATAAAGGACATTTTAATGGGCAGCTGGCAGCTTCAAATCCATAACGATCATCAATCCAGCCGTCCGATGCTTACCTTCCTGTGGCGTCCACTTAACCATGGCCATCGGGGCGAAAGGATCCTTTTTCACGTTACCATTTTTCTTTAGAGCACTTTTATTAGACCACTCGTGTTACGGTAACCTTTTGGGCCGCCCGTGGGCAAACGCCGCAAACGGGAGAACGCTTTACGATGGCAACAATGGAAAATATTGACATCACTCTTCGGTGGCCCGTTTTGACCCGCACAGCTGGGAGGCGAATGGGATCCGTGGGTGGAAGAAAGAGATTTATTGTTTTTTCCGTAAAATCTTTCCTGAATGAAACAGCCATCGGAACAAACGGGGCTCTTGTACTGGCCTGCGAGGCGTAGGTGTTTATGGGAAGGTCAGGCATAATTATACTTGCGGCACGCTCTGGGACAACAGGCGATGATTATTTCGATCGGGTACGATTTTCAGACGCATTGTTATTGGTTTCAGTGCAGAGCATATTTTATTGTTTGTTGACATTTGAGCGGTTTTCTGAATGGTAGTTTAATTAAACTAATGTTTTTGATTCGGTGCAGGTGAAGGTCATCCATTTTGAGGGAAAATTTCTTTGGGTTTGTTTATTTTTTTTCTTTATCTAATCCTAATACTTTTAATAACAGTCAGTAGTATTTAAATTTACTGCAAGATGTTCAAATGCCATATTTAAATAAATTGCGTTATTTTACTATCAAACGAAAAATTTTATATACTTCATCATCATTATGACACATTTTTGTTTCACGCAATAATTTTGAAGAGCACAGTTTTGGTATTTTTGTGAAATTTAAACCCACTTCTTTTCTGGTGTATTGTGTTTTTGCTATTTTATTCATCGTGACATATGTTACATCGCTTACGATAAAATTAATTTATCTTTTTGGTGTTTTTTCTTCATCAATGTGATACTCTACATTATTCCGAATAGTAGAAAATTACATTTGATAAATTGCTGTACATATTAATATACGGTTTTGTCAGTCACGTTCTTGTGACACTTTCCTAACAAAGATTTTTCTAACATTTTGTTAACAAAGGTTGTATCTAAAAAATATGTTCACTGTTTTGTATATGTTGTAAGCTATTTTGAAATTTGTTTTCGTTTTTTAATACTTTTTTTAAAATGTTCTCATGTTTTTTATTTGTTTTCATATTGTTATTTAGGAAATTTTTTGTTAGTTTATATCTATTTTTTAATGTTTTGCTATTGTTTTACCATGGAACTCGGTCGATAGATCGGTTTTATTCGATTTTTACTTTTTACAAATGACGATGATGAATGTGAACGTCTGGTGCAATGCTAAAAACGCAAGGAATCACGTCCAAATAATTTATGTTTCGGGTCGATCGACTATCATTTTCACTTCACCCTTAGAAGCAACATTAAGTGGTTTAATTCCCTTTATCCTCCCTGATCATCATCGTCATTAGTCCTTTAGCACCTAACATATGATAAATCCAAACAATCGTTGATTGCCAAACGACCCTCCCACGGGCTGAGGGGAGGAGAAATCAAATCAAATCTAACCCTTTCCCAAACCCGTAAGCCTCGAATCGACGTCCGGACGATTAGCAACGATACGAGCAGGCGCACGGTCAAAGATATCCGACCGCAGTTCGATGGTCACGGCCGAGATTCAATTGTCGAAAGGATAAAGGGAAAAAGAACCAGCAGCAGCTACCGGATGCAGCAGGATGCAGAACTCGTTCCTGCGTTTCCCTATCGCAGCGGTACCGCTTCTTCACTCCACACCGTGCTAATTTACAGCGTCGATGCGCAGCACAAAACGTTACCGCAACGTTGGTGGAGGAAAAACATGGCAAAGCAAAAAAAAACATCCTAACCAAAACCTTCCCGAACCGGGGCGGGCAGGGAAGATGCGGACTCGCATTCAGCTACCGTATCGGTTGCAAATCTTGTAGGTTTATGTTAATTTAAGGGTGGATTTAGTAATGAAAACCCACCTTGCACGAGCGAATGAATCTGCTGTGGCGTGTTTCCCCTAGCGACGGCCGACCGATCCGTACCGAGGATGCCAGTTTCCACGTGCCCGCTCATCCTGCTGCACCGGAGCGGAGGGAAGGAGTGTGGAGTGTTTTGTGTGTGTGTGTGCTGTTCCGATTGTGTGTTGCGGTGGGGAAAAAGGTATCAGGGCGGATTATTCCGTCCCATGATGCGTATCCTTGGCAAAGTCGTCCTGGTGGTGGTGCTGAAGCTGACCCGATCCGCAGCAGTGTGCTCGTACATATTCATGCAACCTCCGCTGTGGGCGATCCGGTGGCGATGGTCAAATCTGAATCTTCAAGTTCGCCCGTTGCGACAGTCCAGCGAGGAGCGGTGGCCACCTTCGGGTGAGTAGTTTTATTTTTCGTTTCGCCTGGCCCCTCGAGCCAGCTCGGAAACTGGCGGATCCGGTAATCAATCGAGCTGCTTCACGGGGACTTAACCTCAATTTGGCTTCAGATTTGTTATGACCACCACAACGTATGGACGAGGAATCGAAGGAACCAGAATGTCCTCCTGAAGCAAGCTCACGCAAACACGCACACACACACACACACACACACACACACACACACACACACACACACACACAAAGCAAGCCAGGACGCATTCATCACACGGAAGGGGGCGGAAAGAAAACGATACCGGATAGCCTTCCGACACAAGGGGATTTCCATAATGAACGTCAGCTCGGAGGGGTTTTTTTTCTTCCCTGCTCCGACTCCGGTGCTGTTTGTAGCGGGAATTGATTGAGCGGATTTATCGTGGCTGTGTTTGCTTCTCATCAGTTAATTGAATTTTCATTCCGGGGTCTGCATCGGCAAAGGCGCAGCCGTCGTAGTCGTCGGGCGGGATATATTTGCGATGCTGAAGATGTCCCTCGGAGGCTTGCCCGGGAAGCAAGGAGCATCCATCAAGCGAGAAGTCACCGGCAGATAATAGTAGCAGGTGACTTAACAGCTTCTCGTCGTCGTCGTCGTCGTCGCTCGCTCGTGTCGTGGGTTTGTGATAAGTCATTAGCGGCACACTGTAGGCCGATTTGGGTGATGATTTCGGTAAACTTCGCACGGTGGTTGTGGTGTTTAAGTCGCTGCGGTTTTGCGGCCACCCAAAGGGAGAGGGCTCCGGAGAGGTTATTAGCTTACCCGACGCGCATTAAGTGATGCCGAGATTTAATGCGTTTATAGTGCGGATCATTGCGATTGACGGACTACCGGTGTACTGAGCGGGCAATTTTTTTCTTCAATGAGAGGATTATCGATTTCTTATCCGACGCCAAACTGGCTGGGGACAGCGCTCTGCGTATCAGCTAACGAAGTTTCGCCAGAAGTTCCCGCAGCTGGACCGAAGTTTTGGGCCGAATTGAGAAAGTTTGAAATTAAATTTCCGGTCCTTAAATTGATTGCGGTTGCGGTTTGGTGATAGTGGGGACTAGTTGGGACACAGTGCGATTAAGGCGTTGGCGTTCACAATCGGGAAAAGTTAGACTTCACTGGCGCTGATGAACGTCGTCGATGTGATGGGAAACGTAACAGAAGGTTTTAAAGATGGCGAAATAAAAGATTTTATTTAAAAGAAAATACGTTAAAGCAACGGCTTCTAGGACTTGTAGGAAAATTCACAACATTTAACACATTATTTATTTATACATTTATTCCAACATTTTATTCCTGACTGTTCCAGAGATGTTTTTGTTTCCCCGAAACTAACCCTTTTTTCTTGCAAGCGGTACGGATCCTTCGTTTGGTACCAGAATCTTCCCCAAACTTGCTCTCCATTCTTCGCCAATTTCCACTGCCAAAACAACAGCGCGCTTGTTCGGCTGCCAAAAGGAAATCCGGTGCGCCCAGATGGAAAAGAGAAATGACGCTCTGCCGTACGGTTAGCTACAGCCCGGGTGAAGTTTTCCCTGCTCAAGACGTGGTCAACGGAGGATATCCGGACCGGGCGTGCTTACTTTTTTGTTTTCTGTTTCCCATTTTGGCGAAGAAAGGAGTAAAAGTGAAGCTGCCGAAAAACGCCAAGCCTTTTACGGCACACAGGATGTACCGTTTTGACGCCAGTTTAACGCCAAGGAAGTCATTTTTCGACACCGCAAAGGAACCAGCTGGTGGGGTTTGCTTCGTTTTGACAGGGACAAAGTGGTGGTGTCTTCGCCTTCGGGAATGACAAATGTCATTTAATTGCGCGAATGGTAGGTGGTCATGCACTTTAGGTAATGGGTAGTAGTAGCAGTGGTGCCACGAAATGACGGTAGAGGGCGCTGCTAGCACCATTTTTATAAAAAGCTGTGAATGTCACTAGCACTGGAAGAGAAAAAAAAAACATTCAAACAATAACTACTCGTGAATGTGAATGGTTTGAAACGAGAATAGCCATGCATTCAATAAAAGCTGTAGAAAATATCACCAGAAAGTGATAAAAATATCGTAACTTTCTCTCCCTTCAAACTACTTGCCCTGAGTGCACACCATAATAAAGGACACTTATCTCGAATGGTGCCATTTGCTGGTGCCCAATGTCCCAACCCTAGATGATACATTGGCCGTACCGAATGTGGTGTTTGGAAATTGTACATTACGTCTCTTGCTGCTGCCTGTCGTCTGAAAAGTTCCATTCAGCGTAGTGTGGCCAAAGTGTGCGATCCACACACCCACCGTGTTGGCGAGCACACGACACACACACACATAAACGCCCGGGGATGGCAAAATCTTTTCCATTTATAATAATTTATGTCTTGCAAATATGAATACGGAATGAGCTCGCCTCAGGATGAGCGGGTACGGTCAGGATGTGTCGCCATCTTGCCTTTTGTTTCATTACATGAAGCCCACCCGAGCGTGCCGCCCGTACGTGCTTCTTCCCCACCTTCCCCTGCGGCGGCTCACATTGTTTCGTCCTTCGTCCGTGCGTGCGTGCGTCTTCCGCACATCTTTACGGTTCCATTTTATGGCCCACCCATCTGCAAGAAACCGGTGACGGTCGGGGCCTTCCGGGACGGCAACAAAGCACATGCGATTCCGGCGACACGAGTGCTAGGTAAATATGTACATATCATCGCTGTTGCCAAACGATCCCAACACTTACACCAAACGCTCTCGCTCTCGGTGTCATTTCGTGCACGGACCGGGGACTTAAACTCTTAATCTCCCACCTCAAATCTTGGCCCCATAAAGCGGGGAAGGTGCCGGCGCCACACCATCGACAGCGGGCAGTGTTGCCAACTTTGGTTTTTTGTTTTTGGTCTACAATTTAAGCAGAGCGATCTAGTCGGCCTGCCTATGTCATAAAAAGCGTTTGTAAATATTCCCATTTCACTCGATATACCTCGCAAAAAAAAGAAAAAAACACCCGGTCGGAAGTTCCTGGTCACCGTTGAAACAAAGCCGAAAATGCCGCCGTAAAAAGTGAGGTTAGATTGGTAGCAAAAACAAAATCGGCGCAGGGCATAAAAGTACCTTAAACAAAGTTCCATCACCCAGTGCGACACAACAGATGGAATGCAGGACCTCCTGGGTTCCGGTCCCACCATCGGTGCGGGGTGAGGAAGGGGACCGAAAGTGGGATCCTTTTTCGCCAGATGCTATATCTCACCCACCGACCGCCGGTCCACCACCACCACCACCATCCAGCAACCCGGTCCGGTGTTGGGGACGAACGTGGACAACATCTTTTCATATCAGATTGGATTGTGCCATGCATAAATGGAAATGATACTCTGTATGGCATAATAATTCATGAGGTCAAGATGGGACACTGATTGCCTGGCTGAATAAATAGAAGTCGAGCGCCACACCGACCGCGCCCGGCCCAGTGAGCCATTGTGAGCCGGACGGAACGAAACGATTCTGGTGCCATCTTCTTCTTCCGCTTCCCAGCAGCTAGCCACCCCCTCCCCCGCCTCCCATCCCCCCTTGAACCCTTGGGGTGGAGTTGTTTCTGTCGCCCTTGCTTGAGAGCACTGGCCGGCGCTCGGGTGCTGCTGCTGACTGCAACCGAATAGCGCTGGTGGGGGATGTGGTGGGTGTGTATATTCAGATTACCACCCACCGCCACCCTGCCCGCCCTGCCGCTCACTCCACCTTGGCTGGCGGGGACAGAGATTGCATGGGACTGCTTATAAAAGACATCATAACCGCAGGCATACTAGTGCCTTTTTGAACTGGTTCCCCCGATTTCCTCCGCGTTGGTTGGCTCTTGCCATCTTGCGGGACGCCATTTTTCCTTGGCATGAGTACGTTACTGCCCGTCCGCCTCGTGGGCCCTCTTTACCCCCCCCCCCCCCCCCGGACTCGGTGGAGTTCCTTCGCCCATTTCCATTGCATTGCAGCGCCCTCACCCCGTTTCGCATGCTATGTGTCTAGATCTAAATAAATATGTATGTATCATTTGGGTTCGCAGTATCCCTCGCCTACCCCGAACCCGGGCTGGGTCCACAAGCACTGGAGCGGCTGGTTCATTTCGAATGTGTTTTGTTTTGCCACAGTTTGCCGAGTGTGCAGTTTGCGTTTTATTTTTTTTTTGGGCAAGTGTTTCTTCTAGCTTTTCCTTGCTTCACTCTCACCCTTTCTCTTTCTCTTACTCACCGTCATGACAAAAAGTCGAGCGCGGTGTTGGTGATGCTCATAAATATTAGCATAACAGTTGAGTAAATGACTTCAACGCCAGGATTGTGGGCCGTGGCCAGCGACCAGGGGGCAGACATGTGAAGTGAATGGCAAACATGATATAATTTTAATGTGTGATATGCCGACAATTAGAAGCAGGTTTTACCGCCATACGATTTCCCGGGCGTCGGTGCTGTCACTAACTGATGCGACGTTGAACGTAAATAAAAAATTGCTTTGGGACTGGACACGAGAGTGCGGTAGAGAATGGTTTATAAAAAAGATTGAAGAAATATTAAAAGAGATGAGAAGACTGAAGACTCATGTTTTACTACATTGGAAGCAAAAATGAAGAAAGAATTTGGATTGTGTCGTACATACAAAAAAGCATGGTTTTGCATATTACGGTTGTGCATATAAAGCGTTAATAAACTTTAACGCCTTCGTCACGCTGATTGCATACTTTTAGGCTAAAATTTTGCAAATTTATCTGATTGCTAGTTTTGGGGATCTATTGGAATCTTGTGTAAATTATTGGAATGACAATTTGCTCATTACATATTGTTTACAATATTGTAAGACGGTTCAAACAAATCTATTATCGTGCGTTCTTCAAAAACGAAATCAAAACATTATCAGAAGATGCCGGAATAGTATAAACAACAACAGAGTTAGCTATTTCTCTACAACACCGGATCTATAACACCCTTGATAGGATTCATGATTCAATTGATATGTGCAATCGGTTCTACAGTTTTAGTTTTTTACTTTATAAACTATGTTATGTTCTCCTGGTAAGTTTTCTATTTTATAATAATAATTGTAATAAATAATAATTGTTAAGAATCCATTTAAAATAAAATTCTGCTTAAGACAACCGGAATTTGCTTTGGAACTGTTCTAGCACTGTTTTTCTCAGAAATGTAACCAATCCAATTCGAAAAAAAGTTCAGGAAATACTTAAGGTTTATTTTCTGTTACTCTATTACTTCAATTTGTGTGATGTGTAGATGTTTTTCAGTATTCTATCGATTTGTTCAAAATCTATCTTTCAAAAAATCATATTAACAAGTTCGTAAAATGATAGGAAAATAATCGATTTGGATCTTTAGACATGGTTGATACATATCAGAAATTTGTGAGAAATACTGTTTATTAGATTTGATGCTATTTAAGGTACATGTTTAGAAATGTTTTCGGTGTCTTATACTTTTTTAAATTAGTTATCACATATTGTTCTGTGGCTACTAAGCGTTTATTGATGAATGTCAATTGATAAATATCAGATTGATAATTATCAGATAAAATAGATAAAATAAATGAAACAAATAAAATTAATACTTCAATTTTATACCCTGAAGTTTATCAAAAACTATCGTTTCGAAAACATAATAAAATATATTTAAAATAACACTGATTGTACTCTCGTGACTTCTCTACCAAACAATAATTAGTGCAGATTCTACCTATTCAACTCTAAAACTCCTCCATTTCTACGAATCGGTCTACTACGATAAACATCTTTTGACAGCAAAACTTCTGAGAATGTCAGATTGCCAGAGTGATTGTCACCTGGATCTTTGCTTTGCCTCACATAATCACACATACACACACACACAAACACCGGACATCCACAGTATGCTCTACCGACAGCGGCAGGATACGAGCGGATGTTGGAATGGATTATTAATCGACGGCCATCAATCACGCTTCAGCCTCGGGGCGGCCAACGATACTGACGATTGTGGCATCGAAGAACAACAAATGATTGGCCGATGCGCCCGGTGCCAACGATTGATGGGAACGACAAACCGTTGACGACGACGACGACGACGACGACGACGAACAACTCGAACCGGCCTTGTGTATGTGCCATCGGCCTTCCTGCGGATGCGGTTCCGGTCCCGGACGGTCGGCATTGGGCACGGGCACGGACCGTAGTTCGATCGACAGTGAACGACAATTTTTTAAACTTCGCTTCCACTGCCCACGCCCACCCCACCTTCCATCACCCCGGGAGGAGGGTTGGGAAGTTTCCGAAAACGGTACGCACAGACGGGCTTGTTTCGCGCGCAACCCTTCTCCCCACCTGCCCTTCCTGCAAAACACCGAACCGACAAAGTTTTCCTTCTGCTGATTGCTTTTTGCTCTCCTCCGACGCCCGGCTGCCGGATAGACCGATCACCATCCCGAGGGTAGGATGGTGACACGACGCGGTCAGTTAGCTCCAGCACGGTTTGCTCTTATTGCTGCTCGTGGTGGCTCTAATTCTCAACGTTCGTTTTTTTTTCCTGCGTTTCGCTCTTCCCGAGAATCGGAAACATTGGAATGTATGTATCGCTGCGAAGTTGAGATTTTGTACTTTTCGTCCCGAGCTGACGTATCGCCAATCGTCGTCTTTGTTCCGGGGTTGCTCTGCCTGGTGGGTGGGTGGCGGCGGGTGCAAGAAGGAGACAAGGGATTATGCAAGCACCGGCATCTCGGCCGTCGGTGCCAGAAGGATCAGCGTGTCGTCCACCTTCCCTACGATCCAGAGCGCCAACCACCGTTTGTCCTCGCAAAACTCGGCCAGCCAATATCCCTTTACATTGGGTGTACATTCAGTCGCATTGTTCCCTTAATCAATCCTCGTCAACGGTCACCGTCGTCGTCGTCGTCGTCGTCGTCAGTCGTCGTCAGTCGTTGTTATTGAGCTCGAGATGGATGTTTCTGTTTCTCAGATTTGTGATCGTTGTTTTTATTTTCATTTTCATGCCTCCCGAACGCCGGAGGCTCGCACTCCTTCGGGATCATCCCGCACGATGCGGGCTTTGGACCGGGGCAACCTTTATCGCCGTAGCACGGTTCGGCAAAGGATGCTTCGAATTCTTTGCGCCAGCAAATCAAACGATTTGGCTCCCAGGCTTTGATGGGTCACTTTTGTTGATCCCCACGTTGCCCGTGCATGGGGACAATGCTTCGGTTCCCTCGCTTCCCGGGTGGTCAGCTCGAGCGCCGTCGGGCCGTCGTGTGGTGATTGAAATTTAGAATCTTGTCCACCGGTGTTCCGCACCGACAACGTATCATGTTCGGGGTGCTTTCGGGTTTCTGTCTCCACTCCCCCCCGCGCCGTTTGCTCCCGTGCGAGCTCAATTGAGCTTCTGCTTTCGGCTTGAAATTGAGACAGAACGAAACCGAACAAACATGGGAACAAATTTCCAGACCCAAAATAACGAGTTTTCAGTTTTTTTTCTCGGTAGATATTTGTGGATGGAATATTGGAAGATTTTTTATTAAGAGCAGTTTTTTTTTATTTTATGTATGATTAGGTAAATTACTGTTTTTTGGGCTTTTTTAAATATATTTTTAAAATTTGATGCACAATATTTAGAGCAGTAATGAGGAATAGCTGAAGTTCGTGAAATAGAAAGGACAGACAGGAAGATAGAGAAGTAATCTAAGCCTTTATCATTACAGATCCGATCTAATTTTCCATGCCAACTGCTCAATATCTTATCGGTCTTATTAAGGGTCCTTTGTGCAAGGGGAAGTCGGGAAGGGTCAGTTGGAATCGTTCTTCTGTAATTTTCAACCCACCGGAACAAAGTTATCGTTTAAAGAATGAAATATGACAGCGAGTAGTATCAAGAAAAAATATGTTCAGTATTTATCAGACATTAAAATTTAATAAAAATTTAACATTAATAGTAGGTTAAGATCTAGATGACATTAACGCTTATTTCTTATTTGATAAATACAAATACCATAGTACAGCATGTAATCTTTTAAACGTTTGACACTAACGATTGCCTTTTATTTGTTTCTGTCAGACAAATGATTGTGTCAAACCAGATGGATGAAGATTTTGAATAACTTCAAACAATGCACTTGCAAATTTGTTTGTTTTTCCCAAAAAATAAAAACGAACAAACGATGCGCGGTGAAGCGCAACAAAACGCTAAATTGCCGACACCTCCTAAGCTCCGTTGTGTTCTTCCAGCACGCTAATCCGGGTGCTGGAAACATCCTCCCTCCCCCCCCCCACCTCCCGCCAAGAGAAAAGCAACAAAAATTCGTACAAACAAAAAGTGCACAAACATAATGCACACTGCATTATGTTGGCGCTTCTTTCATTCGTCGGAACGGTTAGTGTCTTTTTCGTGCATCGTTCCGTGGGGCTGTTCTGGTTCTTGTGTTGTTGCTGTCTGTGTGTGTATGTGTGTTTTTTTTTGAGGATTTATTTTGACACCACACAAAGCGAAAGGCTGAGCCCGAGCAGCCCGCAAAAGCTCATTGTGCGGCACCTGTGCGTCTTATGCAAAGCAGCGTTCGGTTTGGTGCAAAAATTTTGCGCCACATACGGGAGGTGGCAGTCCGCGAGCGAGTGGGAAGATAGATTCGGCCCACACGGTGACATGCCCGAAACCGATCCCACCACCGCCACCATCCCCTTGCCGCCGGTTCGTTGTCTTTGGCATTACTTTTTTGCGTGTCCGCCAGAGAAAGGCGTTTCGCTGGGAAACCGCGCAAAAGACGGGCAAAGGGAGAAATAAGCGTCTTGCGTGGCGAAGATCTAACGTTTCGTGGCAGACGGGGAGATATTTGGTCGCTTGCCACGCGTACCACATGCAGCCGGGCTGCAGGCCGACGGGAAAGCTGCCAAACCCACGGGCAACCCTCGGCACGAGAAGCCCTCGGCACACATCATCGCCGACGTCGTCTTCGTTAGCAGCAGCAGATAAATCACGGCCGAAGCGAACCGAGCGAAAAAAGGTGTGTTTCGTTTTACACTTCGAACAATGTGTAATGTGTTTTTCCTTTCGCCATTTGTGCTGGCGTGTCTGTTTGTTTGTTTTTTGTCTTCTTTTCGTTTCGTCTCCCTTTCGCTTAGCACGCGTCTGTTATCTGCTCCGTGTGGGCTGTTCTGTTCGCTTTGCTTTGCTGCACCGTTGCAAAATGTATGTTTTTTTGCTATCGTTCCCGCTGTCGCGGGGTGTTTTCCGATTCTGTGAGCCACTTTTAGCACACTTGTTTGATTTGTTTCATATTTTCCGTTGAGTGTTTTTTCTACCCAGTTTCGTTCCGTTTGCTCCACGCGCGTAGTTTCTGATCGATTTTTCAATCCACGCCGAAGCTTCTTGGCAGCATTCGCGTTGCCACAGGTGAACCGATACGCGGAGGAGGATGAGAGTATCATCTTGCACGTCATCTTTTACCGGCCGTCTCGAGCCGCGTCCGGTTGCCTTACCTTTCACACTCGTGCAGCTGCATTGTTTCTGCTGCGCTGGGGGAGTTGATTAGTATCGTGATGAGTTGTGTACAGGATGTGGCCATATTTTATGCCATCAGCGATGGGTAACCGAACCGTGTCGCTGAAAGCTGAGCGTGCCTGAAAAAGGGGAGAATGGTAGTATGAGTTGGAACCCGGGAGGATCGAGAAGGTGAAGGCGAAAATTTTGAAGATACCAATTTCGATAACATTGGGTGAAAATGTATTTTTGTTTGTTTTTTTTTTCATCCACAGCATAAAACTGCACATACGCCTTTCGTTGCGTTCGTTCGCTTGTTGCTTCACTCATTTCAAAGATCATTCCATAAACCGCATGTGACCCGCCCGCACCTCATCGATCAATACTTCCCCGATAAGACGCGATGTGACGACGCCCGGCAGGGCATAATATCCACACGATTTGTTCACGCAAAGCTAAATGCTTGTTGCACGGCACAGCACGACATCGCAAGGTGTGTCTTGTATGACGAGAGGATCAGCACCTCCCGATCCAATCCCGCCTCCAATCGCTTTGATCTTCACTGGCCGAGGTGGTATCGAACATGTGGTTGTGGCAGAGTGCGCGTGCGATTAATAAGATGTTTCCTGGGAATGGGATAATCCTGTTCCCCCAATGGAATGGACGAATGTTCGGTTGAAATTGAAGTCGTATGTCGTGTTGGAGGGGCGATAATCATCAGACCTGTGAAATTAAACGAACGACCAGCTTTTTGGGTTCGGACCACACCTTGAAAAGTGCAATTAGTGATGATTTGTGTCGGAAGATCGATTACATAGCGGATGGAAACTTTTGACGGGCGAAGAATATGTGTATAATATTTTGTTTTAAATCTTGTTTAATTTTCAATTATTTTGGAATATCTTGTATATTTATACATGCTGTAAATATGGTGTAAATATGCCTTTGTGCAGTTTCGTATAAGAAACAAGAAACTGATACAAAGTGCCACTTTAAGGATAGTTCATCACTCACATATGCAAGAAGACAGATTGGAATAATACTCATCATTTTATTTCTATTAAAATTTGTTCTACATTAATCTTCATGTTTCTAAACATAAATGTTTATGTTAAACCATAAATAAATGGTTTATTCATAGACCAAAATGTACACGGTTTAAGGACCTTTTTGGAGTAAAATCACGTTATTGCTCGATAGTTCGTAATTGAGTATGATGCTAATTTATGATCTCCACGACAAGAAGACAGTATAATCGATGAAAATTTACTACTTTCTTTTGTTGTTCAACAAGATATGGTAAAGAATTTCTTCTTATCGGACAACAAGTTTGAATTTTGAGCTAGAATCTTTACAACATAGACACAGGTAAAGGGTTCTCTACTTTACAAGACCTTTCCGGAATTATTTACACTGGGTTTATTCTAATGATGGATAAGAGTAATTATTAGTTTTATTAGTTTTATAAAACAAATTAATACATTGTACATTAGTATGTTGTTCAAAATGTTGCATATTTCAAGGAAAATTAGTTAAACATAAAAAATATATTTCACCTATTTCGTGAGAAAGAAATCTCAAAACTAAATCTGAAATGTATAAGTTTAAAATAGCATATGAAATATTTTAAAACAAAAACAATTAACTGTTCACCCGTCAAATGAAATTTCTATCTAAAGCAAGCAAAAAGCGTTGAAATTTCTCGTCGAACAATTGAAACCCAAAATCAAATGTACCTTCAAACGCAACTAGAACAATACGGAAAGCACACAGAGCAGCTTCTTTTAGCGAAATCGAATCCAACCATTTCTTTATCAATCATTAAGCCCGAGCGCCGCTGTAGCCGAATTGTTTGCCGAAACAGTGCCTACAGAAACAGACTGCAGACAGGATGCTGTGGTTTGAAAAAAAAAATTTTTTGTGTGATAATTTCACCGATGTGCGTTTTCGAGCGTTTGACCATCGCGGACCTGGTCACTTTTATTCCCACCAATCTATCGACTGAAAGGGACCGGATTCAGTTTGCATGTTTCATGTCGACTGGAGGACTCGCCCGGTTTTTGGTCGCGGTGTCTTTGTGACACGGAAATGCATTTCTAAACAAATATTCGCCCGCTTTCAATGTGGGAACAATGCGGGAATTTTATTGTTACGCTCCGGTTTTTAAGAGAGTGTGGCCACGATGGGCCGTGAGGGAAGCGTCCGGCGAGCGATGGTCGCAATTCGTCGCGGGCGGCAGATACGATTCCAATATTGACATTCCCAGGGTGATAGCGGTGGGTGGGAGGTTTCGGTCCTTTTCGAAGGCCAAACTAATTCGCCGGATTTGTGAAGAAAAATAGAGCGAAAAGGACACACGCACACACGGTGCACATTGCAGCCGAATTCATTCGCCGAAGACAATAGGGAGAGGTTTGCTTAAAAATACCACAAATTGTACATGAGGCCAAATGTACGATGGCCAAAACCCAACACCGACCGACCGTGACCGATTTGGGCGAGTGTACCGGTGGGGCAATATTTGCACAAATAGTGACAAAAATCTCGAACCAAACCGATCTCGATTCGCTGCGGTTCGGGAAGGAAATTTCGATACGGATTTTACGTGGCTGCCCTCAGAACCTTCCCCTGGTTGCGATTGTCGATTCGAGCCGGTTTTCGGTTGCCGTGGAGTGGATCGTGCCGACGGATTAACTTGTAATATTTTGATTTAATTTGTGATTATTTATTACTTGTTACAGTTTTATTACTGCCGAGCGGCTCTCTTCCCCTTTCTCAACAGTTTTGAAGCAGAGAAACCACCAGTCAAACGGGTCGCCCGTGGAAAAACGGGGCGCGCGTGTCGTTGCTTAGTTCGGGTTCTCGGCAAAAAGGGAGTTGCCCATGTTGACATTCGAGTTTGAGTATTATGGCTTGTAGGGGTAGCTGCCAGAGAGAAGCATTGTGGTGATAATTTATCCTGTTATACCGGCGAGAAAGGCTGGGATGGGATGGGATAGGAAAACTAGCCACTGCTGCGAGGTTTCACGGTACAGGACCCAGGAGCCAGGGGCCTCACTTTGGCAATGTGTCACCGCTTTGCCAACCGAGGGGGAGGAAAAAGAGGAAATTAAATTGTTTCGCCCCGCAGCCCGTTGCCGCCCTGTCGTCCTTCGCCCGTTGCGCGGTAGGAATGTTGATTTTTCGAGTCAAAGTTAGATCGATCGTAATAGAAGTTTGGAGAGGAGTCGATTTTTTGTTTTGTTTGTTGGAGTGGTGAGTGGTGGAGCGAGAAGTCCCTAAATAATTCAGGGTGGTTGTAAAAGTTTCGTGCTTTTAGCGGGACGGAGCAGGTGGTAAACTCAAAATGTGTCATTTATTTCTGGTTACACGAATCAGAAGTTAAACAGAAAACAGTACATGTAACTGTAGTTGTTTAGAAACTATAATCCTTCAACACTAATTCAACTAATTAAAGTGCAAATTAGAGTAAGATTCGTAGAATTAATTGCAAGATTTGACAAATTATATTCTTTTCAACAATAATTTTCTATCAAACATCTTCTTAACAATAGCTTAGATCCATTATGTTTTTATTTAATTTTAGGCAATTTTACCAACAAACTCATTAAAATTATTTAAAATTTTTTCTAACCCCGTCCAAACATATTTTGGATAACATCATTTAAAAAATTTTACAGACTAAAAACTCCTCCAGGTTGGTCAATTTTTGATACATTTCTGTAATCTAACGCCTTCGGTCACTATAAGAAAACATGAGCTATCTGTATTCTTAGAAAAATAATATTTCTTAGAAAAAATAGAAACAGAGATGATAAATTTTGACGAAAATTGAATGAAAAACAAAATAATCAAATTTTTTACTAGAAAAAAAAAAAACATAATAATTATCAAAATCCAAAATAAACCTTTGATACATCACAAACATGGCAAAACAAACTTAACCGAAGCAAATTGAGAAATCATTTTTATTTTTATATTTTCTGTTACACTAGATTGCAAGAATAGCTGCAACCGTTTCTTTTGGACGAACTTTCTACAATAGATTACTCTATTCATGCTCTCAGGGTCTTCCTTCACCGAAAAAGCCAAAGACTACTCGCTCAATCTCATTTCACTGACACAAAACGATTGGGTACTGTCATCGCCATGCGTCCTATTTCCGCCCGTCTTCACCCCATAGCCCGGTAGGACTTCATCCCCTTTGCACCGACTTCCCTTTAGCTGGGAGCTCCCTTGATTGCAGCCAATTGTCATTTTTTCCCGTTTTCAAACATACGATCAGTATCAACCGTAGTAAATTACTTAATTTGATGGGCACACACGCGGGTGCAGGGGTGATGCGCGCGCCACAAGCGAGCGAAGATGTGCCACACCGCAGCCCATGCCGAATGCGATTTGTGCCCTAATGGGATGCGAGCTGCACGGGAGGGGTGAAAAATGTCGCAGCAAGCGACACGAACGGGGACGACGAAGGGCCGCCTGAAAGCGATACACTTATCCTGACTCCCGACCTTGCCATAAATTGCCGCTCTGCAACTGAAATTACCGATTCCAGGGCAATCTGCGATGGGATAGAGATCACGCAAAAACACACAGACGAACGAGCGCGCGCGCGCGTATGTCACGGATGGTGGCATCCTGGTCCCATTACAGGACACCAATCTTCGCCGTAAGCGATTTAGCAAACGGTCAGTGCTATGACGCGTTAGCTCTCGGATCGTCCCTGCCGTAGAAGTAAAAGTGTCACAGAAATACTCGCCACCCGTACGAGAGTCTCGGGAAGCGAAGTGAAAAGGACGGGCTGCTTCCGTACCGATATTGAAACTATTGGGACGTCTTTTGTTTTTTTTTTGCTCGCCTGCAAATGTTTTCGTAGTAAAATGGGTGCATGCGTTTTTCGGCGTCGCAATCGATGCGAAACGTACAAAACCGGGAACAAATTACCACCGTCCTGGCGCGTTCAAACCAGTGCCATCTTTTGTCAGTGACAATATTGTCACCCGCTTTCGACATGTGACATGTGGTGTTGTTTTGTACGATGGTATGATTTGTTTGAGTGCGAACGTTTGGCTTTGGGGTGAATCCGTCGGTTGTCGGGAATATTTGGTTCGAGCGGAAATTGGGAAGGCAACAAAAAAATTGCAATCATCGTTTTCCCACGTAGCGATCGGTGTCAAGCAATATTGCTGTTACAGCATTACCCTTCGGTAATGGATTGGCCTGATTTGGATGATTACAAAAGAGTAATAAATGTTCACACCGCTACGAGGGCTATGATTTACAGGTGTCGAACATTTGCGATCGTCAATATATGATGAACGCAATGGTGCGAATAGATTTAACACCCGCTCTAAATGTAATAGATGACCTACTTTGCTATTTAATGTGGTGGATTGAGATCCGTTTGGAATTGAAGCTACTTTTCTATAATAAAGCTTTTATCATTTATTTTTTACGCTCGATAATTGTATTTATGCACATTTTTATCATTTCTGGATTAAAAAAAAAAATGTTGGTTAAAAGTAAGTGATTAATGTTTGGTGCTAGATTGGAAGTGAATCTGAAACTGCTAGTTAATATTTTTAATATTTTTATTAAATTACTCCGATCAAAATCATCTGTCACATGACAAAACAAAAAGTTTTGCAAGCATAAAGTTTAAAGTAAATTATATTATCTTCATGGCTGTTGGACGGAAAATTTATATTTTTTATAGTCACCAGACACACCCCAATGTTAATTAACGCGATAGATTAACGCCAAATTTTTACCGCAGTAGAGTCATACAATTCATTAAAAACTGAATCTTGCTCGAATCAAGTGCGCTTCAGTTGGATAAAATTGCGGAATTGTAGGAGATTCATATCAAATTTCAAAGGTCACAAAAATATTTCCACTTAAAATACTGAATGCCTAAACTAACAATTGCGAGAAAAGGCTAAAGAAAAGACGACTGAGTCACATTTAAATTACATGATTAATTCTGATAACTTCTGCATCATCAATTATCTCTTCAAGCGTTCAGTGCTAGTGTTCAAAAGATTTTATCCCCTATTCAATGATGCTCACAAAACTGCTCGAAGTCCTTCGAACTCCGTACGTGTCTAGATCACTTCCGCCCACTGCTGCGTCGGTTCCGACGGCGGTACTTATTATGAGAGCCACACGTACCTCGTCTTGTCCGACATCCATCCCGGATCGAGACGGACGCGGCCCGGGAATGACTTTACCCGGCTTCCGGATATTCTACGATGAGTTCATCTCTTACGCTACCAGCACACACACGTTGCTTCCGTGACGTTTCGAGACGTCATCGCGTGGGTTTAGCTTCCCAGCACGGACGGCCATTTCCCGGCGGACCTGCCCGGCAAGTGGCACCCGGACAAGCGGCATTGATCGGATCGCTTATGCCTTAATCTCTCGTTCGGGGATGGACGTGCACGGGATGATCTGGGGATGAAATGATATCTAAAAAGGAATGAATATTTGAAGCGCGCGGAAGTTCACCACCCTTCCCGCGGGTAAACGGGTGGGCACTCATCGTTCCTTGTGTATAAATTATTAGGCGGCTACATCTGGCGCGGGTTCGTGCGTTGTAGCGGTGGGCAGCGATACGATTTCAGTTTGGCTGGCCACCCCCGGAACAATGGTCACTCGATAATTACCGGGCATGTATTATTCAGGCACGAATTTTCTATAATCAAAAGCCAAGCTTCGTGTGGCGGTTCGCGGAACTTAAGTAACGGCGAAATGATGCGGTGGTCGTGGAAAAGCCCAGCTGTCATTCGTTGCCATGCGTTTGACGTTGCGAAACTGAGTAATCGGCGTTACCAAGACATTGTGTTTATACTGACGGGTTGAAGTCTTCCGGAAAACATTTGCTTGGTTTTAGTGTTGCCTAGCTTTTAATCTCTTTTCATTTAACAGTATCAATACGTTTCTCACGCTCTTCGAACAATTCGATATCACTCGAACCACCCGTAAGACGGTCGGAATTCCGGCTCACTTGTCGTCGGTGACATCATTCATCAAACCGCTGCTCCGGTGCCTGCGGACGTCGTTTCAATTAACTTTAATTTCGTACCAACAAACGGATGCCTCGATTCTGCTGTTTGGCTGCAAGTAGTGAAGTGGTTGTATCGACCATCGTCCAGCGCTACTCCGTGCCGGTACCGATTGTCCCTCTAATTGTCACTTAAAGCCACGTGCCACGATCGGTGACTGCGTTTCCACGCTTCCGTGCGCTTCGATCCGTGGGTGACGTCCTGCCTTTTTATTTGTTGTTGCGCTCTCCCTCACAGTATTTGCGTTACTTCCGGTGGTCGGGTCGGATCGGGTCGGGTGGCGGTGGATCTCCGGTTCGAATTTGTCTCCGTGGTGCGCCACGCCGACGCTCGTTCTTTATTTCCCTCCGCGATAGTCGTCCCGTCGTCCAACGCACAACGCAAGGAAAGCGCATCGTTTTGAATACGGAAGATGATTCGGTCGTCTAGCGCTTCCTTTGGCGCACCGGACATCCGGATGAGTTTCATCGCAGCACTTTTGATGCTATTATTCATAGCACGTGGGAACGCGTGCCGCATCGCTTAGGCCGAGGGGTAGTTTTTACAAAAAAAAAGGAATCGTTTCGTTTCCATCGCTATTGCGGATGAAAATTGCGAACGGAAAATGGACTGCCGTGTCATTTCCTTTTTTTCCGAACATTGAAAAGCTAGAGTAGGGGATTTTCTATACTGTATTTATTGAACCAAATGTGAGGCTCCTAAAGATACATTCATTTATGCAATGTTTATTTGAAAAGAAAAAGTACTACACGACTTTTATAACATCTTCCAGCACAACATAGGTTATAGTTTTGTAAATTTTAGAATGGCTAGCTAAAACGGCCAGGTTACAGGATTTATGAGAAAGTTTAAAAACCGATTTTGGCTTTGTCTCGTTCTGCTTATCGATCTGCCTTATTCCAACGAAAATCATTAACTGATGGATACACCAGCTTCATCTATTGACTTATAGTACAACAATTTGATTAAAAAAAATTATTTGGAAATATTACATAATAGTTTCATACAATGTCGATATACGATAGAAAAACTATCGATGCTTTTTGGTGCGTAATCTTCTTTAAATTGATTATAAATATTCAAACAAACTGTTCCAAAATGTCAACATGCTATTTTTCCAGATTTTAGCTTAGGAATATCATTTTTTAATACCAAATACGATTTTCAAAACTAAATCTTCAAACAATGCGTATTGCTCAACATGCTTGCATGATTGCTGCAATGCTGAACTTAAACAATTTCTCTAGTTCCCATCCGCTAGTTCACCATTCGCAAACTCTCCAAAGTTAGAGGCTAGCTCGTTTCTTCGTTAGTTACCTCGGTTGCTATCGTCGTCGTTGGCTAAAGGTACAGCGTTATGCTTTTGTACATTTTTTTATAGCGACGACGGCGACGATGATGATATTCGCTTTGAATAATGTGTTTTTTATACGTTGCTTGGTTTCTAGTCTAGTAATAACTAGCTTATTAGTGATAAAAATACCTTAATATAGAGAAATAGGATCAAGAGTTGTAAAACAAATCCTGGGGAATTGAAAGCTTAAAATTATCGGAGGAAAATCAGTGTAACTACTCTAGTATGCATGCATACTATAACAAGGACAAAATTGGTCCTTATTTAATCTTTTCATGCTGTAAGTAATCAAGCTATCATAGATTGTTGCGTGTATAAGTTTGGAAAGGAAATTATGTAAATGGATGAAAACCAAATTATCTTTTAAAAATCAGCTTAGGTTCAAGTTTTTGTCACCGCAAATTATTAGAATCGTTGTTCTTAGAATCAAATTATTAGAATCGAAGCTTTTGTTAGTATGAATATGTTTCGGAAATGTGGCAGAAGAACGCCTCATAATGACCAAACCTTCCCACGCTCATCTTCCACCTGCAGATTAATCTAATCGAAATTCAATCATCACCAACAATCCCATGTTAACGACACCGGCAGTCTCGAGCATTTAAATCTATTTCCCATCTGCCCGGGCCCCCATCAGGCATCGTGTTTCACGTGCTCAAATTTCCTACTGCTAAACGCGACCACGACAACGACATCAGGCGGCGCGGGACCACCAAATCTCGTTGTAATTGACAGGTTGACTTTCCCGTCGAGTTCGTCAACCACCTTGGCAGGCCGTGGCGCCGCCGCCCGCTCGTGTGACCAGCGTGGACAAAATTACTAACCGAAGGGACAAATCTGTTCCCCTTCCCTCTTCTCCCTGTCACGGTAAGCCGTTCCGGTGATGCGGACACGGTCGCTACCCGTATTACATGATTGATTAGGGTAAACTAACCGTGGCCAGCGCACGTGGAAAACCGATCCCTGCCGCTCCCCGACCCCGGGAATGCTGTGACGACGACGCGGTCGACGCGGTTGAGCAACGAAAAATTACATGCATCACCGGGCGGCCTACTGCGCGACCAGACCTGCTGGATGGTGGTGGTGTAATTTGAGGACGATTTGTAGCATTAGGATGTAGGTTTTGGTGGACGATTTCTTTGGGAGAGCCCGTTTTCCTTCGGGCCGCACTGCGATCATTAACGAGCGTGCTAGGAGTGCGTGGTACGTGTTAGGTTAGCGCCAAACAAACAACCGCAGACTGTGTTGAAGGCAAACGTTAGTTTGATCCGGTCGTTAGCGTTCTTTCACAGCACCGTAAAAGGGAGTTGAGAAGAAAATGTCAAGAAATAGCTATATTTCGATCAAGTCGAACTAAACCATTGATTTTAAGAACATCAAGGTCTAGTGGAGAACTTCCTTCTTTTGTGATGTAGGTATCAGTAGGTAGGTATCATCAAACTAACTTTAATTTCTTTGTAGCCTTTACTGTTTCTTTCAAAACATTAGCGTTTTTTAAAAATGATAAGCTAACATAGAAATTATGAATTTAAAAAATGTCTTGGTCTAAATTAAAAAAATCGGACAAAAAAATATAGTATTGAATGCCGTGTTAAATAGGTAAATTTGTATTACCTTTTTGTGGTAATAAGCTTTTGGTTTTTTCCTTTTCCTCAATTGGTTTAACTACAAGAAGTGGCTGACTTGAAATTGTTAGTTGTCCTATGTTTAAGCTAGACGAGTTGAATATCTAATCAAAACTTATTAACTTTACCCAATCCAATCTAATGTTAAGTATTTTCCAATCTAATGTTAAGTATTGTTAGGATTGGCTTTTATCTGTATCTGAAACATAACAAGAAAATTAATTACTTTTTGCAGCTCTCGTTAAAAAAAATGTTTTTTCTTAAATTCGTAAATTTTTTGTGTTAGGTTCTGGCAAAACCGACTTAAAGCGATTCTAAAGAAAAACAACAATCCAACTTTAGGTGGAAAACATTTTCACACAGCTCACCAGCGATGGCATCTTACGAGCAGTGCAGAAGTATACTAAGATTCGTACTTCTGCGTAACTATTTGTCATCCACTCGACCTATCGCAACCGAAGCGCCCTCTACCGTCCATCTATTGACGTAGCACTCGAGCAGAGCTACAGCACCCGGCAAGTGTGTCTCCAAGGCAGCGGGCCGGATTCCTTTCCGGTACCTTCCGGTTCAGTGACAGTTGGCAAATGGCGGTCAGCTACCGTCGAACTACCAAACGGAACGGAACCCGGCAGCGATGGTCCTAGCGCTCCGTTAATTATCTGCGTTTACTCGGATGCTAATCTTTCCTTGCGGGCGTTTGCCGACTGTAACCATCTGACCTAGAGAAGCGTGGCATATTTCTGTAGTTCTTTGTGGGAACGATTTGCATTGTCTGTAGCTCGTTCTCGTCGTGTATGTGATTAAAGCGTACAAATTCGTGGTTGGGTATAAGAATAAAGATCATAAATAGGAGTGCAGGCAATAGAAAAAATGTACCAGTGTGCAGAATCTGCAACATCCAGCTGACAAGTGCTAAAGGACATGCAAGCCTTGGAGTTGAAATGATATCCTTAGCAACGATTATCCAGTGTTTGTGGACAGATGGACGATCTGTGCGGACAAGAGCCGGAAAGAAATTGATTGGATTGATGGGAAACCGTTCCATGCAGACTAATGTCGAGCGAAAATATGCACACGGACCGCTGACATATCCAAGATGAGGTCAATTCTAACACTGGCATAAATATATTGCGAGACTGTTGGTATTCTGCACTCGTATTGAAGTACAGTATTTATTACATTACTTCTTTGATCAGATTCATCGTGAAATGTTTTCGAAAGTGGTACTTATTTTTGTTGTTATTTAAAAAATAAAAATTGGTTGTATAATAATTTTAGGAAAAGTAAATATAATATGCGCGAATGTTGAAATGGGTGAAAATGAAATATCTGCTTAATCGGTATGGTTTGTGAATTGCAAACAAATTTAAAAAACTTAAGTAAAAAAACTGTTTTACGATCGACAGCTACTTGTTTTAAAAACATTCCATGTTTTATTCAGCAGTCGTTCATTTCTATAGTGAGTTCCAATAGGAATGTGTGTGAATTATCGCAAGTGTTAGGTATCATAAACTTAGATTTTCAATAGTGTTTAAGCCACGAAATCTAGATCTTGGTTTCAATAATGAATAAATAAACCAATTTCTTAGTATAAATAATTAATTCGTGCACTTTATTTGATAGCAAATTTTCCATTCCAGCAAACATTTCAGATTCTTTGTCGATAAACGTCCATTCCATGTAAAACGATCGGTGACTAAACCTCTGATGCATTGGTCAGTCTATTCATACCGAACTCAGCACGGTCGACGGAAGTAAGAGATGGAAGGAATTCATTGTGCCGACGCTGATTTGAGTGGCCTGATTGTGCTTTTACACGAATCAGGCCGATGGTACGATTTCCCGTGAACTGATGAATCGATTGAGCTATACGAAGGCCATGTGGAGCGTCTTCGCCGTGTGAATTTCATGCTAAGGAACGGAAATGAACTTGTGATTCGAGATCTTATAGGTCAATATTGAAGCAAAAAAAATAACAGCTTGTTATTTAATCATCCACAACTGGCTGAAACAAACAGCGTGTCTGACAGTCTGCTTAAAGGAACATTATCGGTGTAGTGAATAAAGCGCGTATCATCCCGTCCCGATAACAAGATTACATCGAATCGTACGTAGTAATCCCTATCGAAGCCACAAAACGGCAACATTTTACGGCTTACAGTGGCGTAAATCGAGCTTAAGCCTACAGCCTCGATTAATCTGTTGATAATGTGGTGGTGTGATTTTCGCAACCGACAAACGTTGACAACTTTGGCTTTTCGTCCTTTCGCCCGTTCCGGGGCAGCAAATCCTTCGGTGACAATGGGCCAACCTGCCGCCTGCCGTACGTAATCTGCTTACGATCCCGGGTTCATTTGTACGTTTACGACGGATTTGTCTGGTCTGATAAACACGTTCGGATGGTGGGAGGTTTTAAAACGCGGAAAGTTGTTTATATTTCAATTTATATTTGAATAATGTTTTATTAAATACAAAAATAAATTAGATAAATGAACGTTTTCCATCGGTTATATAACGCATGAAACCAAGGAAAGAAACACACGCCTAAGAAATAATTACATTAGCCGATTGTCACCTACCTTTGGCGCGCTCTGCAACTTGTCACAGTTGTCGGCTTACTTCAGGCCGCCAGCGCGACATTTGAATGGGCTCAACATGCCAACCCTCGCTAAACGGTTCACTCAACACACTGACAGTTTGTGCTCGTCTGCGGGGAAGGGTTCTTCTAGCTATCGTGTCATTTTGTGCCATTAAAAAAACGTCTAATTTCGTCTAATTGTTCACGGCCAAGGCTGCTGGCACCCAATTTGTCACCGAATCAGCGATAGATATCAACTGATGTTTGCACAGCGTAAACAAACAAACTCACACACGACACGCGCCCGCCATATGAAGGAAGCCAGTTAACCTCATGACCAAGCCGCCATGTTATCGCTGTCGTACAAGAGGATTTAACACTTGTACCCCGTGAGCGCCTGTGCTGGTGATTTGATTTTTTTTTTGCCAACCGATGAAACCCCAAAAGTGCCCTTACTCTTCTGCCAGCTGAGAATAGTCAGTTCGTGAGTTTATTTATTGGATGCCATTTCGTTTATGCTCGAGTTTGAGCCTTTTAACATATTTCACGTTTGCATAGATTTTCAGAGAAGCACTTGTTTGGCATCCAGGCTTGAAATCAGCAGCAACATGTTGTTCGATGCATCAATTGTTTGAAAAAAATGAGCAACCAAAAACAACACTTATCAATGTGTATGCTAAAACTGCCTCTTTGCTCTTGCAAGTATCACAATAGAGGTGGAAAACCGAACGAACAGCTTGTATTATAATAAGAAAAAACTTTCACAAAAAAGCAACACAATAGAGGAAGGTTTACAATTTTCACAAATAGATATTTTTGGCATTTTACAAAGAGTTGGATGGATGTGAGATGACTTGCTTCGTACAGTAGAACTTTCATATACGCGTTATTTGGTACAAAGGCAACACAAAATAACACTATTTCCCACTGAAGTTTGTTTCAATTTTCTTAATTTTATTTGATGTAACGGTTAACGAGATCAGTCTTCAGTCATTAATATTTAAAATGGGCAAAAGAAATATATTTGCATTACTTTGAGCTCTGTTGCTAGTTATTTCAATTTCAATTTAGTTTAGTTTATTAAACGTGATTAAAAAAACCTCCAGATCAATTTTCTTATGGAGAATAAAAATGCCCAATTATTCAAACCATTTTTCCGTAAAATATGTAATTAAAAGTGTGCAGTTTTAACCCTTTATTTTCATTCCTTTTTATCCGTTGTTGGAATTTATAGCAGTAAAAGTAAAAACCCACAAGCGTTTTGGACTCAAAGGGCATCTCTTCTGCTGCGCAATCAATTGTCACTTATTCTTCAAGTAGTGTACAAAAGGGACAACTGACTAAAAAAATGCATCCGAATGCGACAGAAAGAATTCATCATCGTTTAAAAAACAGTACCTTTTTGGTTGAAGTGACTGTTAAAGAAAGCATGACGAAAAAAAACTAAAAATAAAGCACTACGGCGCTTCCGTTTTGCTAACTTCTGCAGTGAATGCAAGTCCTTCCTCGGAATGATTTCGGTTGTACTGAAGTTCGCAACGCTGGGGGTGTATTGGCGTATTTTTTGTGATTTTGCTTTTGTTTTGTTTTGTTGTATGAAAAGTAGAAATGCTTGAGTCTCGACGAAGAGCAACTGCATGAATGAATCTTTGTTGTCACTTTTCGTGACTGTAAGAAGTACTCTCGGCGTAATTAGTGTTTCATTGGTAAACGATACTAAATCGGCCCTCACGGAAGTCAAGTGCTGCGAACGTGGGATGATATTCAGATAGTGAATAGAGGTTAAAAATGAAGATCGAAGCAGAAAATTAAAAAAATCATCAATGGATATTCACGTAAAGTTCTTTCTAGATAATTATGTCTACAAAATATGATGACATGAGCTAAAAAAAAATCAAACGATGCACACGAAATTCAGTCAGCATCGTTTGCCATACGATTCCGGGATAAATAACTTCCTGAATTTTCAAAACAAAGCTGGCATTTGTACCTTATCCCAACAGAAAGCATGCACTGGCCGAGGCACCGGTACCAATTAACGTGCCTGTAATTGATCGCTCACACCGGAAGGGATCCGTTTTCGGGTAAGTGAAGACACTGCGAAAGAAAGCACAATATCCGAAAAACGCTTAATCCTCGCCCCGTTTGCTGTCAGCTGCCGGTGGACAAAAGAAACAGGGATCGAAGCGATGAAGCCGCACCCAGCCGTGTCGCTCCAAATACCGAACAAATATGTCACAGACGGCTGGTGCAGCGGCAACATCGTGGAACACTCTACAAGATGCGATGCGCCGGATGCGGATAACACGATCGATTTGGAGGCGATTTTCGGGAGTTGTCCCTTGTTGAAGATAATTACAAATTATGCGGCGTCTGGCAAGGATGGCATCACGGTCGGAATGCGGCATTCGGCAAACAACGAATGTCAGCCGGGCTACCGGGTGATGCATGTAAGCGGTCCGTCACACAGGTAGCTCGGAAAAGGGCTTAATGCGGATGAATGGATGCGATTTGTGTCGTGCGAGCGATGTTGCCGGTACAGGACAATTGCACTTGCAACGGGGCATGCGAACCGGAGCCCGACCATCCGATCACGTTAAGTGCTTTTATTGTGGTATAATGCTATTGGCTTCCCTCGAGTGGGCTCACCTCGGGTCGGGTTTTTTTTTGTGCAAAAAACGTTTTTTTTTCTTCGACGAGAAATCGAACTGCAGTAATGACCTGGATTTGAACGGGATTAGGAAGAAAGGCAAGGTTGGCCGCAAACGGGTGAGAGGTTTTGTCGTCCTTTCGGGGCTAGTATCCGATTATTGGAACAAAGATGTTTTTTATGGTTGACTTGATTGTACAAGTTAAACTTTTTTTTTCGATGGAAGAATTATATGTCATCTTTGGCCAATACAATTAAGATCTAATAGAGAGTTTAGTTACCATGATATGACAGCAATATGAATGAGATTCATATTTTAATTTATTATTTTGTATTAAACTTGATGCTTTAAGATTCAAATGTCGGTTTGAAAGATGCAACTTTGGGGATAATTTAGAAAATTTCAATGGAATGGGAAAATAATAAATTGAAATATAGTTTCATGCATCAAAACATTGCGAGTTTTTTATGAGTTTAGTTTAGTGGAAAAGAAATTATTAGTTTCATTTTTTCATCCTTTTAAAGCAAAATAAATCTTCGAGAAACTTCAACTGTGATTGAAATTTCTATTCAATCAATCCCCAATTGCTAATCAGCTAGGAGAAAATGTTGAAAGGACCTAGATAGATAGATAGACCTAGATAGATTTATATCATTTTACTGTAAAAATTCCCTAAGCTGGTATTATCGTTCGAAGCTGTATGCCAAGAAATATAAATAGCAAATAAATTAAGCGATTCAATACCTACTTCGATTTAAAAAATGAGGCCTGTTGGTTTTGATGTGAAGTTTATAGACCTGGTTAAAAAAGGTGGTAAACTTAGGAAACTATATCTAGATACCAATTTAAACGAAGACGTTTGACCTGCTTCTGACGACTCTCAGTTGGAAAGGAAAGAAATCCTTTCACCTGGTACCTGGGTAATCCACTTAAAAATCGATCAATCACTCACGTCATCAAGTGACACACGGTCTGGTCGAGTACGCGATAATGCCTGCAAACAAAAAAAAAACAACAACAAACAGCTCGACCTACACGAGCGCGACCACACACGACGACCTTCCGGTAATGATCGCATCGCAAAGCGGCCCTGATTAGCCTTTCACGACCGAACCATTTGGTGGCGGTTGTGCAGCGTGGGTGAGATAATTATGGGCAAAATTTATGAATTTATGAGCTGGTACCCGTGTCCCCTGCGGGAGGCTACTCCCACGTTTCGGGGGTTGTTTTGGCGGGAAACGGAATTGAGAAATAACCCGGCCGAACGTCTTCATTTCTTCATCAGGTGGAATTTGCTTCATTGTAAAATTTGCGCTCCCCTCGATGCGCTGCTCGTGAGCGTCACGATCTACACTTGATCGATTCCGTTCGATCGAGATCTAGGTGACGATAGAGAGATAGAGAGAGAGAGATAGAGAATGGGAGGGAGAGAGGCTAGTTCATCATGCAGCGTGAGCAGACTTTGATGAAGTAGTCGTAGAGCTTGATGATGATTGGATCCATCATGGGTAGATTATCGACGGGATACCATTCGTATCGTGACTCGAGGCTCGCTGACGGGGTGGTCCAGAAGACGTTTCCCGCAGCACGGTTGCTGGCGCCAAGGGTGCAACGACACGGGTGTTAGCAAGGCGCCGCCGACTCGGTTCAAGTCCTGGGTCACGTCGGCACCCGGTTCGACGATGTTCGTTTTGCTCCGCCGCCTCCATCGAGTGGGATCGAAATTTATGTTAATTTAAGAAAATTGATCACATTTATTTGACCTCCCAAGTGGGGTGGGATTGTGGGTGTAGCTATTGGTGAGTAGGTTTATGACTTTTTCCCAAAAAAAAAAGGTTTAGTATTGTTCAGTTTTTGTTTTGCAGTCAGATATATTAGAAGGAAAGGAGGGTAGTTTTAATTTAAATTATTTTGAAACCTGATTCTGTTCAGAAGGAATCCACTGCGAACTGATGCATTTAAATACTGTGCCCCAGTTCGCAAGGAAAATGTCATCGTGCCAGACCACATGGAATAAACGATGACGATTCGATATAATAAACTCCACTGAGCGATATAAAAAACGTAAAAAAGCAGCAACGAAAACTACAACATAATTGATTATTATGATTGTGTACAACATAACCATTTAGTGTCGTTAGTCCTCGACGGTCCTCGCGGCACTCGGTTGGGGGTTGTCCGAGACATCTCCCAGCAGTCAGCGCGTTGTGTGGGAAAAGAGGTTTTTCTTTCCCTCTGTCACTGCCCCGGCGGGGGGTCTTTCTCTTTCTCTCTCTCTCGTTCCTCTTCTCACCAAAGGTCCCACCATCGGCATCCTTTTCATCCCACCAACGAAGGCCAATTGGTGCGATGGGTCGTCGTGGGTGCGCTAGTAGTGCGGTGCAATTCTGATGAATTCACGACTCCACCGTGACCGGCCGGATCGGTCCAGCGCGAAAGGTTCAAGGCGGCCCTTTACGGAGCGATGACGATAATTGGCTGCGGCGACGGTCGCTCGTTCAGCGATCGTGGGTGGTTCGGTCGGGCTCTCATTGCTGGTGGTGTTGAGCTTCCGGCACCAGCGCGCCCGTGCGCCGATTGGACGCCCGGGTGGGGTGGTCAATTGGTGGATTGGAGCAACCGCCCGAGTGATCATTAGTTCACCGATGCCCATAGCGGCGGTTCGTGATGAAGTGCAAATTTATGACGAGCGGTGAATGTGTGCGTGTGTGTGTGTGTTCGTGGGTGTGGGAAGGGCATAGGGACAAACTGGGACATCTTTTACGATGATCTTCTTCACCGCAGGAAGTAGATTTTCTACGAACAATTTCTGGAGCTCTCTTGGGACATTTATGTATGTATGCCAGAAAACATAAATGCATTGAACATTTAAATTTTTTATTAAAGAAATAAGAAATATCTTTTACATTGTGTTTTATAAAATTTCATTTATTTAATGTTTGTGTTCAGAGTTTCGTCAAGATCGTTTTCTTTACCATAAAATAGAAAAGTTAGTATGTTTTTCTTTAAACATATTTTAAACACATCTCCCTGTTACATGTTTGTGGTAATTGTTCTGGCAGGTAGAAATTAAATAAATTATATTTGATTGTTTTTTCTGTGCATGATTTCAGTATTTATTTATTGAATTATAATTGTTAGTTCAGTCAGACTTAATGTATACATCAAACTGAATGAACTAATATATTTAAAAAATATAGTAAACTCATACATTTAAAATAAGAATCAATAAACAAACCGGTTCAGTTAAGTGCAGCCATTTCTTATTAATTGTCAAAGACCTATTTCAGTTAAATAAATCGTCTTAAACAGATTAACACAAATCACGATCAGGTATCAAAATTCTCAAATCAATTCAATTGAATCTCCATTTTTTGCGATACACTAAAATGTAAAAGGGAATAGTTTAGTGGCGATAAAATCTCGTGATTTTCATCAGCTAAAGGCACAGATTGTTTTTCCATTCTCAACCTCATCCGAGCGTGTTGTCCTTCTGTAGTGTGTAAGAACCGCACAGAAAAAAACCGTGGCATCTTGTAAACCAATTTTATCACACGTAAACACCCAAACTGGCTTTTAGTGAATCGATTTACAAGATAATAAGCGCACTGTGTGATAAGATCTCGCACTATCGCTTCGAACCATTCGCTTGCGGTTGCTTTTTTTGTTTCTAGTGCAGCCTCATTCGAAAGCGGGTGTTACAAAAAATAAACACACATATACGAAAGAAAGAAAAAAAAGCCCAGAGACGGAGCAAAAAGCAATTCACCATTTACAGCGCAAACACCATAAAAACATGCATTACATTAAAGGAGCGCGAGTGCCGGGGCCGCATTAAAAGCCAACCCTCAAGGGTGGCTGTTGGGTGGGGTTGGCGGTACGAAGCGAAGAGAGCAAAACCGAACAGGAACCTTGCACTTGCACGCCATACCGGCCCGGCCGACATCACACATGATAAGAAGGCATAAATTTATGTTAAAACGATGCGAAATGAAACGAAACGAACATGAAATGAGTAGCAAAAAAGAGGCAATAAAAAAAAAACAGCAGACAAAACCACCGAGCGCCGAAGTGGCAAAACAAATATTAAATGAAATTTTGCACTTCTTCACAATTAAATTAACGCACGGTTCTGGTTCCGGCTCGGTCGGGGGTCCCGCCGGTAGCCAAATGGCGACAATTGTGACTAATGTACAGCCACTTGTGCATTGATTAAGTGGCCCGCCTTTCGGTGCCGGCCGTGGTGGACGAAACCAAGTGGCAATGCAACTTCCAGAAGCGATCGCGTCCTGTGCCGTTGCCGATCGGGTGACGATCCGTAGCTAAAACAGCGCCGTACCGTACGATTCTTCCGTCCCTGTGGGTTTTGCGCACCGCACCGGAGCCAAGTTCGACATATTGTGGTTTTACAAGTTTGCGTTTTAAAAAATTTTCTTTTTTTCTATCGCTTTGCAGTGTTTCATTTCGCTCGCGTACGTGCCCACTCGGTGGGGGAGGGGTGACGGGGGGGTGGTGATATGTGTGTCGCCGCCCCGGTTGGGGTGGAAACGAAAACATTCCACCGGGTTCGGGGCGTTCGACGAACAATTAAAAGTAATTTTTCTGCATAAATTGAGCGGGCCGCTTTCGTGGAAAACCGTACCGACGACACCATCCCAAAAATGGGGCGATGATGGGCCGGATGATGGGGCGAACGAGAATCTCAGAAGATTCCGCAGCCCGGTTCCGGGAAGCGGCCACCACCCGGGCCCGGTACGTGGTCCGCCCTTATTCGTCACCAAAAATGGCTTCGCGCGCTTGTTCGTGTGAGTGTGTGTTGGTGCTCGTGTGCGGACGGGGTTTCCATCATTCCCGGCGAGGGCGCGAGCGATCGGAAGGGGTTTGGGTTTGGAATGAAGCTAATGAACACATTAAACCGACCCGGTACATCATGGGGTGGGTAGCTTTGGTTCGGGATCGGGATGATTGCAGCGATGGTCGACGGTAGGTAGGGCATGATTGAAGCTCAATCATGTGCCCACGGAAGCAGCCACCAAGATGGGCATCGGTGGTTTCGCGATCGGGCTCGCGGAAAAATCGGAACGCTTGTGCCCGTTTTCGGAGGCAAAACCATCGGGACATTTTTCTGCCGTCGTTCTTTCTCCCCTTTAGCTCGTTGGCGTACCTGGTTCGTGGATTAAATGGTTCTCTGAAATGCTTAACACGTCGCGGATAGCAATGAGCATTGACCGGGCGGTGCACATTGTTGCAGGTGGAATTTTAAAATCCGAGCTCCCGGTGCCGCGGGTCTAATGCGGTTATTGCAATTAACATAATATTGTTCTCGTTTCTAGTGCAAAGATGGAGCTGATAAAAAAAAGCTTCGTTAAAATAAGGTTCGATGTGTTTGATTTCAAAATATTTGTCAAAATACCATTGTTGAGAAACTGTTTTCAACTTTAAGTCTTGGCTGGTTTGAAAAGCTAAACACAGACGATGATATTACAAAAAACCATGCGTGGAAAATTTCAATTTTTTTTTGATTTTAGCGAATTAAGAAACTTGTTTGTAGGAAAATGTGAGTGAACATGTTCAAATTTTATTGATATGAAATTGGCCACTGATAATTTATAAAATTTAGTATTTTAAAAAACATGTAACTGGGAAAAGTTTAGTATTTTTCAAATATGTTTCTACTGATATCTAAATGTTAAACTTCAAATTTCATGTTTTTTTATAATAAGTTTAGAAGTGAAAAAAAAAAGAAAATTTTCTTGAATAATAGGATCTCTTATATCAAAAGTATTCAGCAAAAACTATACTATATTTTAACAGAACACAGCAGCTAATAGAGTATACGATTTTATTTTAATTTAACTTTGATTTTAATTGTTTAACTTTGTAACATCACATTAATCATAAAAAATAAATTAATAAATTAAATAAATTGAATGTAATAAAACTTAATCTATTGAAGTTGCTTGTTCAATCATGAAAAGTATGCTAGATAAATGAAATGAATGAAACTGTACATAGAGTGAATTCAAAAAATTATAGGAAAAACTTATAGGAAAAATTATTATAGGAAAAATTTTGATATTATTTATGTTGAACTCAATACAGGTCATAGTATTCAAGGATAAAATAAATAGAACAAAATTCATCACATGAAAGAAAAGTGAATTTAATAATACTACAAATTGTCTTATTTTCGCTTTGTATTTCAGTTCATAACAATTGCTACGATAAACATCGAATTTATTGCCATTTTTAACAACTCTTAAATAATATTTTCTTCATTTCTGACTTTTTTCATTTTCATTCTAATCGTTCTAATGTAAACAAAAATTTATCAATGTTGTTGTAATACAACAATCTGAAAACTTCTCTCCCAAAGTACACAAACAAAAAACTCAAAATCGTATCTCTCACTAAGAAATAAACAACGTTTTTTTTTGGGGATTGTAACGGGGAGCGAAAACCAACGCCAAAGGAAACGAGCAAGTAATTAGACACGATACGGCGGCGGCGAAGAATCGGCCAGTGCAGCGGCGTTGGTGGCGTTGCACTTAGCGCTGTCGCTTCTGGATTTAACGTTCACTTTTATGAAGATAAGCCGCACGCCGCCCGGTTCGTCCACATCCATCATCAATCCATCATCCTCATTCAATCCGTCCTCGAGCACAGGACGCCCGGGTGTTTGGGTTTCTCAAGCCTGCTCCGGCATGGACCGATCGACCGACAAAGCTCGTCACAGAATCGCCGCCGTAACGCGATCGCATCTGACCGCGGGAAATCTGTGTCGATCTTGCGTTATCTGCTGCTGCACCGGAAGGATTGTAGGCGCCTTTCGACGGGTGGAGCACGACGGGTGGCGGTAAATTGGCGGTAAACTATAAAAAGATACCGAAACCTACCCGACCCAGGCCCGACCCAGCCAGCGTTCGTCCCTACTTTTGCGATCTCGCTCGGTCCGGCATGATGGAATAGATGAATAATTTCTCTTAAAATCGTTATGATATATGCACATTTAAACGAGCACGCCGCACGCATTCGAAGGAGACCAAAGGCACCAGCCAAAAGGACAGATTCCCATGGAGCTCGGATCGGGGCGCCGTTTTCGTGGAAGCGAGCTGGGCCCGCGAGAAGATAGCGAGGGGAAGAGGCCTGGTGCGTTGGCAAACATATGCATCCGGACCCGGGGGAGGGTTTTGCTTGGGGAACAGTCAAATGTCAATCTCGGTCTCAATCGTGCTTAAGATTCTTATACACCGGAGCAAGGGGTTCTTTTTTAGTGGAAGAGCAGTTGCGCAGCAGTTGAAGGATCGCCGCAGTTCATCAACAGTTCATCATCACATCATCACGTCCGCTCCGTTTTGAGCGATTGATGTTGAAGGAGAGGGCTACAGTAAAGGCCAAAGGAATAGTGTGAAAAAATTTCATGATTTCAAGATTTCAATACCATACTCGTGATATTTTTTCACTTCAAAATAAAATTTTATAGTGAATAATCAGTATGGTTTTATTTTGAAATAATATTACTTACATCGATTTTTTTTTGAAAAATCCTCTACGTTAACCAAGAAAAAGTGAGTTATTTATCATAATTTTTTAAGGAAAATATGTTGCCTTTCGTGGTCGAAAAACAATTTTGGCTACCAGATAAAAAAAAAATCACATCATATTTGTTAACAAAATGACTTTCTAGTTTTGTTTGATAATCAATAAATGCAAAAATTGAAAGAAAATGAAAATATTTTTATTGATTACTGAAGAATATTTTATCGAAAATATTCAGCTAGTGTTAAATTATATTCTTCTTCCCTTGGATAGGTAAAAAATGGCAAGGTAAATAGCTGTGATCATCACATAGCTAGTTGTTGAGCATTTTTTATTATTAGCTTCTATAATTTTCGAGGAAAATAATCACAATTTTTTTTAAAGTTTTCTTACTGAAGAAGTGAAAAAACATAGGTATTAAAAGTCTCCCAGCGTAACATAATGTCTCTCGCTCACTGTAAGCAAGTCAGCCCGAGAAGAAGCAGCAGCCGCCGCTTCCCGACACTCGTCCTTCGCGGGCGCAAGATGATTATCACGCGGCGCAAAATCATAAGCGCCGTCAAAAACCGTCGGTTGGCACGGTTTATGATTTCTGGCAGTTTTTCCGGCACGGCACTGATGTGCCGCCTAATCTTCGGCCTGCCATCTCCGCGCCCGGAAAGTGTCGGTTGCGCTTTGAGGGAACATTTTTCATGTGCGCACGGGGAGGTGCTATGTGTGGCGGCGACAGGTTGCGATGCCGTGCGATTCCGTCCGTCTGGCTGGCAGCGGGATCATCGGGGTGCCATATGGAGGCAATATTTCGGTGGGATGATCGACGGCGCGCGAACGTCACGGGACGCCGTTGTCTGCGCGTTGGAATCTGGGCCAACGAAATCGTTCTTAGAACTGAACGAACGCTCTGCTTTGCCTTGACTTGATGAGACCTTGCCGTGGGAAGAAAGGGCCTAAGTGTGTGTGTGTATGTGCGATTAATTAGGGATGGAGAAATTGTGCAGGGAGTTGTGTCACGGTGTGTAGATGCAATGAAAGCAACGCATTTTATGCATGTTATTTAATGGGTGCTATATTTCATATCTGTCTGTTCAGCTACTTAAGACTTCGCTGTAATGTTACTATTAAAATACGATCAATCACAAGAACAAAGTACAGCGTGTTTTTTATGCAGTTGATTTGTAATGGTATGTCGGTATGTAATGTTCTATACTGTCGGATAGAAAAATCAAACAAAAAATTTAACTCTAACAAATAATTTAATTCAAGTGTTTAAAACATGTGTAGATTAATAACAACATTCTAATTTCTTCAAGATGCGATTTAAATTAAAAATTCAAAAATAAAGAAATGTTCGCAAAATACTCCAGAATATTTATTAGCCTAACCATTTATGTTATGCTCAATTTATAATTTCATCTTTGTATCTTCGACGGGAATAGAAGTTTGAACAAAACTTTGCTTAAAAAATTGGTTGAACAAACACATCAAATTACAATAAAAATCATCTCGTAGAATCTGTATCGGTATTGGGTAATAAATTAACTTAATTGCCGAGTATTTTAAGCAAATTTGCAATGAAAACTTGCAATGATTGTGTGAAATGCAAGTATCTACCAATACATTGAGTGATAAATAATTTTTACATTTTTACCGATTTTATGTAAGTAGCCTAATATTGGTTTGTTTTTTTCAGCATTCTTTTGCATAGATCTGCTTTGATTTGGATTTGTTCCATTTGAATCAGGAATTTTGTTTGCATGATTGTTATTTAAAACTAGCTACAATTTTATTTACTTGTTGTTTTTATTAGTTTTTGTCTTTTAATACAACGCTCTACTGCATTATAAATACACTCGCATTCTTCACAAAAATTAATCAATTAAAATGAAACAACCGACCGTTCGATACCCTAATCCACTATCCCAAAACCATGCACGTATCGTGCGTATAATCCCCAAACGATCGAGGTCAAGAGCATGATCACATACAAGCCGCGCAGTTTCCAAAACGAAACGGTACGATGTGGGGGATCGTAAAAAAACAAGGGAAAAAAACGAGAGACCACAAACAATATGTTACGAATTAAATGAAACAGCTCGAGAACACGGATTCGTAACAGGAACCCCGGAGCCGGGAGTCAGCACCGAAAGGGGACGTTGCACGAGGGAAAGATTTGATCATTTAGCTCGCGATCATCGAGGGAGATTTTTTGTTTTTTGCTTTCGGTGCTGCCGCTACTACGCTCATTTCAATTCCGCTAACAATCGCATTGACAGACGGCAAGCGCCACCGGAATCTCCTCCAGTCCCGGGGAAGGGTTTTTTTTCGGAAGCTGGCTGCATCCAACTGCATTCATGGCCGCAAAGGGAGAGGGAGAAAAGGAGCAAAGAGCGAGCAGAACTCCCCAGCGGCAGTCGCCAGAATGTGATCGCATGTTGGGGGAGAGGAGCATGTCCAGTCTTTGCGGGCCCTGCTGGCGGCAGTTAAGCGAAAGAGCCAAACGTGCGTGTGTGTGTTTTTGTTCGCTGCACTGCCGCTTCGCCGGCCGGGTGCCGCAAGAAACGCATCATGCAGACTTGGGAGGTGTACTTTGGGAGAGCGAAAAAGGATACGCCGTGAAAGGCGGATGCAGGAAGGGCGCTACACGCGGTACTACAAGACATGGGTTGGCTTTTGGGGTGACGGATGCGGGACTCTTCTGATCTCGTTTCGCTGCTGCTGCGGCGGCGGCGACCGAAAAAACATCTCCAGTGGGAGAAAAATGTAGCGCCGGCGCCAGGCGCCATTCCTTCGTTGGACTTTCGTCTTTCGTGTCGTTTCGCTGCACGTATTGCTTTTGCCCGGCGCGAAGTGGTTTTATCTTCTCGTACGGTTGGCCACGAGTTCGTTCCATGTTGTGGGACGATATTTGTGTGAGCGTGTGTGTGAGGTTTTTTTTAGCGGTCCTCCACTTTATTATTAACTCTTTTGCCTTCTTTCCTTCGAGCAGCGACCAAGAGACCGCGGCAAACGCCTGGCAAAAGATCATTATGCATTCATTTTTATGTGTCGCATACACGGTGTGCGTGCGTGCGTGCGTGCGTGTGTGTGTGTGTGTGCGTGCGTGTCTGATCTTAACCCGCGTCTTTCCGGTCTCGTTGGGATCCGCAATTTTCCCGCACGGGACGTGTTTGTTTTTGCTGTCGTTTGCACACACAGTTTCACTTATTAAATGAGACGCGCCATTGAGCGTCAGATTGGGCGGCATTTTTGCGGTGATTTTGAAGATCTTTCGGTTGCCGGCGCCGCAAAGGATTGTCTCGGTGTGCGGGAAGAAGGGCGGAAAAGGCGGAACGGACCAGGGAGATGCTGGAGCAATATGACGTTTTCTTCGGACTACTCGTGTAGCTGGGAACAGTTGGAGAAGGTTTTGTGGAGAAGTGGTAAGCGCCAGCTTGAAAGTCATTAGTAGCGGGTAGAAAAAATTGCTTCAAAACCTTTAAATAACTATTTTTTTATTGCAAAAGTACGCTTTGCATTTCATGAAAGCAAAAATTTGAAAAAAATTTTTACATTTTAAGAAGAGTTATTTTGAATATGTTTAAATTTTTTAAATATTTTTTGACACGCAATAGTGAAAGATATTTTTCTTTTCTATTGTTTTACGAAGAACAGCTTGGATTAGATAATTTCATTCGTTTTAATAGGTCAACTCTTGCTGGTAAACATATTTTATGTCCGCTTATTGACATTCGTGAATAAAATAGAATTGCAAAACAGCTGAGAGTAAATAAATTAATGAAAATTCCCGAGCAAAAAGCACAATACATAACAAATTCGATGTCAAATGTGGCTTGTTCATTCGAGTTGTTTTAAGTGAATTGGAGCAATATTACTTTGTAAAGAGAACTTTCTTCGTGATGTTTAAAAAATGTTCAAACTTTCAGTATGTTTTCGATGCTACATCTAGTTCAGAGTACTTAGACTTCAAGCTATATAAGTTATAAATTTGATTGGTTTTATAGAAAATATATTAAACTTTTTCAAACCTATTCACCTTTCAAACTTCATTTATCTAATTTTAATCTATTTCATCTCAAGCCAATGTGTATAATTGAGATTTTTAAATGTCAAGCAATATGTGAAGATAGTCGTAAAATAAAATAAATCAAAAAATAAAATGACACTGGTTAACTCTTCTGTAATCGATTAAATCAACGATCCATTGGCAGTACTATAGGTGGATCGGTTTGCTCGCTTTCTGCAGCCCTTCCCCGCTCGAAACCAGATCGAAATCCTTCTGATCCGCGCTCGCGCGCGCGCCCCCTTAGACTATAAAGCACATTCCAGTCCGACGATCATCCAGCCCGGCGGGAATGTGCGACAAAGATTAGCATGCGGCTGAGGCTCGTCACGAACTGCCGGACGCCGGGTGGCAAAAAGGATACCACGAAGGATGGCAAGGGCACGCCGCAGAACGTGTCGCCGTCACGATGCCCCATCGACGCCAACGGCGACCACATCCGAGCCGGGCAGCGAATCGTCCGTGCTGGCGGAGAATTTCGTTTCGTGACGCAAATCGTTAATTGATTAGCCGGCTTCCGTTTGGTGCAGCCCGATCGGGTGCACCCGATTGGGGCGGAGGACCGATTAAAGAGTCTGCGGTAATTGTGGCTGAAAACAATTAAAAACCATTGGATTACTTTTAATCCCCCCGCAGGGGTGGCGACGCGACCGGTCATTAACATTGGGATGGTAACTTTTGCAATAAATTCTTTCGATAATTGTGTGAAATTGTGAGAAAAATGAATTGCTCTCGAATTGGCTGAAGGGGAATGGATTTTTTATTCGTTTCTCGTAAGTAATCGTCTAAACATGTAATGATTTATTTAAGGATTTATACCGATTTGAGTGGATTATTACTTTCGGTGAAGCATCATTCCACAATGGCACTTGCTGAGAGTAAAAAAAGTTCTCTGAAGGAATTGTATAAAAATAACAATTAAATTGTTGAAATAATGCATAAATGAAAATGCTTAAAGAATGATCAACAGAATGTTTTTCAGTATTTTCCAAAACATATATAAAGTTTATTTATTTAATATTTAATTGTCTATTTTATTCAACATTGACATAGTTAAAATTATATTGCTTTATTACGTATTTTTTATATCGAAGTAGATCTAAATTGAGCATACTCACGAATACCTTTCCTTATGGGATGGGGATTTTTGCTCGCATTGCATCATATTTAAACATTGTATGCTCGATTGTCGTTTGAACATTATTCTGTTCTAATGATTGTTGTCATCTTCGTACGGTAGAGGAATTTCTGAAGAGAGTATCTCCACCTGCACGACGAAATACACTACATCAGCTGAACGGTATGGCCGTTCAAAGGGTTTTGGAATTTGAGACGCTTGGATCGCATGCTTCCGGCACCCCACCGGAAACGCATTTTCCGGACCTCACAGCGATTGAAATCAATTCCACTGCCATGGGAGGTCTGGCGGGTGGATGCACCCGAGCTGATCCGGAGCAGCCATACCAGAATGTCTTAATTACGCCAAAGTGGGTGGTAGCGCTGGATCAGGATCTATGCTGTTGCAAATGAGCAGTCAGGCGTTTGGAGGAGCTCCATAAAATTGCCATCCCATTGGTTACATTGCTTGCTGCTGGCTGGTAGATCAGTTGTCACGGTGGTTCGAAATACCGAAACGGATCTAAGCACGGTTACCGGTGCGATTGGCATCGTTTTTGCTGCTTGGTAGGCCAATCGGAGACGACAGTATTGAGGTTTGACGTGAAAAGGAACATTGCAATCAATCGCCCGAATTTAATAGAATTTCGAACAAAACCATGGCAGATGGAATTGCTTGAAATCATATTACATGAGACGAGCTGCAGAAAACCTTCAATCATGGATGTAACGTTAGAATTTGAACGATTGGGTTTCATTTAGGGTATAACACGGTAGGAAATATTTGTCAAGATACAAAAATTCAGAAAGATAAAATAAGAAACATTTAAATAGGTACAAATCTGATTGAATCTGATTGGTTGCAGCAATCGATCACTTTTTTTGTGTTAAGAAATGATCTTACATTTCGTTAACGCCATTAATTTAGTTTTTTTTTAAGATGTCCAGAGTAACAAACATCAGTATCTATTGTTTCATTTCTATGCTTGCACCGTTTTATATGGATTTCATTCTTTGCTCATCGTTTTCCATCGAGAACTGTTTGGTTCGAACAAAGTTATGGCTCGATCATGTGATCATTAATCCCCACAGCTACTCTCTGTTGTGGTCGTTACCAAAACTATTGATATTTTTTAATGTATGCAACCCGGAAGAAACTTTAATAATATTAATCTAACAATAAAAATCATTAATAAACAAATGATAACAAAAACTCTGATAGGACATAACAAACACTGTTTTTTATTTAATACCAAAAGATCAAAGTTTTTCATCCATTCCTGAACAGAATTTCAATGTTTACTATAATCTCGAACAATAGTTAGAAAAAAATGACATCAGTCTTAAAGTTGTTGACGATGATACAATTTAAAGGACATAAACAGACCAGCTTGGCAAGAAAAACTTGTTATCGAAAAGAAAAGCCAACCGTTCCACTCATTGACACTGTGCTAATCTACTACGCCGAGCGAACTGCTACTTACACAAGAGGTGCTTTAACATGGAATGGACAAGGATTCAGTTTATGAATCGAAACGCACACGACAAACAAAAAAGATCTTCATGCCGTTTTTTTCATCGTCAGCAGTGTGCGTTAGTCACTCGGCTATCAGACCAGGGGCGCCATGGAGTAGATGACCGTAGTGTCTTCCTTCAGCCCTACCCCTCCCCTCCCCAAGAGCCCTCGACACACGTTTGTTCGGCATCGAGTCTTTTGAGAAAGCATGAGGTAGGAAAAAATGGGACCAGAAATTGCACAACCCAACGTGCCCACACCACGTGCTGGGCCCGCGTCTGGGATTGCGGTGCCAAAAACGGTTGTACGAAAATAAAAGAGGCGCCCTCTCGAACGCGAACGCAACGAAAGAAAGCGTCTCCAAGTGCGAGGAAGCGCGCTAGAGGAACCAAAAAAAGGGAAAAAACCACGACGCGCTTAAGCGGTCGTGTACGAAAAACGGTTTTTTTTGGCTCGGTGCTGGTTTTCTTGTGTGTCGTGCGGCTAATAGTAGCGCGCCACTAAGCGATGCAATCTTACGTACAACAGCATCGAAAAGAGGCAAAAAAAAAACCAAAGCAAAACCCCTAAACTAGAGCACGCGACAAAAGACCGCAAGGAGAAAGGGCGGCTCTGAAAAGGACTCGCGCTTCTGGCGCTGTTGGATGTGAAGTGAAGTTCCTGCCAAGTTCGTTGCGTTGGGTCGCTCCCCATTTGACACCTTGGTTGTTCGGTCGGGACGGTTGCTTCAATAGCAACAGAACCCAACACGAGTTCGTCCTTCACTTCACTTTCTCTATCGCTGGCGAAATCCGGCGGTCGGTCTTTATTGGCGCGGTGGAAAAGAAATCTAATGCCAAAACCCCGAGCCCGCTTTGATCCCGCGGTTTTTTGCAGCGTTCCTTTGTCGCCGCGAGGTTAAAATCGCGCAGCAAGAAACCGAAACTGCCTAGCAACCGTCGGCATCGTCGTCCTCGTCGTCCTCGTCGCGGTTGTGCTGTCACTGTGGGGTCGTCCTGGGAGGTGTATACGCGTAGCGTATTTTATCGACGTGTTCAAGTCGCGCGCGCTTGTGAAGTTTTCCCCCGAGGGAAGCTTATTTTCGGCAATAATGGAAGGTTATCTTGTGAAACGAATCCCACCATTGTTGGTTGCTGAGGACGTGCGCGGGTTTCTTGTGTACGTGTTTGTCGTTCAAGTACTTTTAAATGGTTTGTGCGTTTTTTATTCGGTTATCTTTCTCTATAGAAGACAGGGAGAGGATGAGAGTGAACATTGAATGAAGGTGAATAGAAGAAAAATAAAACGTTGCGTGAGTTATAATTTTATCCTATTTTACTATTCGTTATCCGATTCAAAGTAATGGAGTGGAGTGGATTACAACAACAATTGTATCATGTTTGGTAGAAGCATCCTATAAACCATGTTTAAAAATAGTCCTAGGTATCGACAAGAATAAAATTTTATTTTTAGATAAGGTGAATAATTTATTTCTTGTAATTTTATGCGTTTTCTCGCAAAAAGAATAATGAAAACTGCTGTTTGAAAAAAGCAAATCAATACATGAAAAATATTTACGAAACGATTTGGTACAGAATAGTATTATTCTTCTTAGCAGGGATTTGTACTTAAAATCGAGTTCGATCGAACAAATCGATCCAAATTAAATTAAAGCTTCAATTGATATTATTATTATAACAATTAATTTTATTACGAAATTTTCACCAAAAACTCTATGGCAGATTGTGAAACAGTTATTAAAAGGCATGTTTTGTCTACCTACTTTTACATACATTCTTTTTTGATGAATGCACATAATTTTGAGGCTGGAATTTAAGCAGGCCATAAAATTGTCCTCCTTCTCAATATGCCTTTCTATCTGCTATTGCCTCTAGGTGCCAACGCACCGTTCGTTGCATATCTTAATAACTTAAACTTGCATGCTTCACCACATTGTAACCGTCCCATTGTACAGATCGGAGCAACGCACTCTCCCGGAACCGAGTTAGCGTTCTGTCTCCTAACAACTGTCGTTTCTTTGGTGCGCCTTGCGGCTCACAGGGGGTCTAAGAAAAGAAATGACCCACGCTTCACTGGCGGCCGGGTACCGAGAGGGGGTTGGATGAAGCTGCGGGACGGCGGTGGTGGAGGCAAATAATACAAATTGGCATGTAATTAACGGAACGGGCCGGTTCGTGACGGTTTCATTTGATCGAACCGCAAGTTACATCCTCACCGTGGCTAATAATCGGGTTGTGAAAACCCTTGGTCTGTCTTCCGTGTGATCATCGGGGGTGTAATCGAAGGGACGCAATTTATGGACGGTTTGGCTGGTGGCAACTCACACGATACTTTCGAATGTCTTGGTTCATCGTTGTTGCTTTGAATTTATTAACATTAGAATAGATTTTGCATATCATTTTATTAATACAAATAAAGACGCATTTACAAAGCACTGAAGGAAGGAAAATGATTGGTTTTAAACGATAGCAATTTTAGTTTTGCACACGTTGAGTTTCTCCAATACTTCAACCAAGTGGCAATGGCTCCAAATGGCAAGTAAGTCAAACAAACTACAAACACAGCTCTTCCTGACAGACAGAATATTTGAACCGTAGTAGGCATAGTTATAATATAATACTGGTGTTTTGACACTGTGATGCCATCTATTGACGAGAAACGGTACCAAACGTGACATACGAATTATTTTACACTTTCGTGGCAAATGAGATGAAACAAAATGAATTAAGCATAAAAAACTAAATTAATCGAAAACATATTAATAAACTTTTAAACTTAAAACGATCCGTAACCTTTGAAAGCATTCGGTTGTGAGGTTGTTAATTTTTACTAAACAAATGTAAACTTACTATGCATTAAAAAAGAATATGATATAACGATTCGCTAGAGAACTGCATATCCAAAATAACTATAAATTGACTCTTTTAGTTATTTTTTTTAATTTTTCATGGCTGCTTTATCGACAAAAAAATCCTATTAAAATTGCTTTAGTTCATCGCATTTTTTAGGGCTGATGGGTAGATAACATCGACATGTTCTTGAATTGTTCAAAAGATAGTTTGTTTCGTGTTATTAAATAGGGAACTATGATCTTCCTCTAGTTATTTTTTATATACAACACATATATTCTGCATCGAAACAAGTCATACGGAAGGATTAGAATGCAACTCGCCGAAGGCTCCCCGAACCAATGAGTCCAGCTCAGCACAAGGTGTTCGTCGAATCCCTCTGCAGTGCTTCTGCACCCAAAACCGTCTCCCCATTCTCACATGTGGGACGAGCTCGCGAGCTTCATAACTCTGTCCCTTACGGCGTCCTTCGCCCGTGGTCGATGTCTCCAACATTTCCCGGAACGCTCGACTCGGTGCATTCGGCCGTCGGGTGCGTAAATGCGGCAGCGTAAAAATGAAATTGTCTCGCACGGTCTCGAACACCGCTCCTGGGCAGCAATCTCCCCCAGTCCCCCCCCCTCCCCTCCTCCTTTTCAACCAACCGTTGGAAATGGGTTGCGTTGCCGTTCCGGTTTTTCGAACCGCTGTCGGTTTATTGTAGTAATAATAACAAAACAACCCGTCACCCTGTTTCATTAGCGTGATTGACGGTGCGCGAAACGCGCTCGCGTCTCCGGCGAAGGTGCGTGAAAAGACATTTCCAGATCGTGGATCGGGTTGCGCTTGCGATGAAGAAATAAAGGCTGCATTTAAGCAGTGCAAGCGGGACGTGTGGGTTGGGACGTGCGATGGTCCCATCCCCATGGCACCCCATTCGGTCGTTCGTTCGTTCGGCTTTTAATTATACACGATTGAAGTGGCCAATTAAAATGGTCTCAATTCAATGACGGTGTTTTCCTAGAAATTGGTGACAATTCGTGGCGAGACAGTCAGCGTCGGTCCGAGTTTCGGACGTTCGCAGTGTTTCTTTCTCATGCCGCGCGATGCGCTGGGGAGTGTAATTTTACTGTTCTGTGTTCTGCCACGAAAAGGACTCCGACTGGTTCCGCACAACAGAAACACACACACTAGTGGCCGTTGTTATGTGCACTTTGTTGCGTCGTTTTTTTGCACCCACTGGATGATCGATCCACTTGGTTTGGATGGCCGGAATGCACACATGTTCCCATTTTACCCGTTTTCTGCACTAGGTTGACATTCCATGGTGCCCGCGATGTGAGTGTAATCTTGAGTAGAAGATTGTAATTTGTGCTAGTGTTGGCAACATGCAACAGTAAAATGTTTTCTCCTACTTGTCGTTTGAAGCGAACGATTGAAACAAGGTTGAAAAAACGATGTGTGTAAATGATTGGAGGGATTCCTATTATTCATCCTTTCTCTTTAAGCTTTAGATAACCTTCTCGGTAAGGTTTGTAACACAAAAAAACTACAGAATAACTACAGAAAGTCAGGAAAACGTAAGGAACTATTTCAATATAATACTTTTCTTGAACTACGTGTATTTGCTCAAATTTGATTTGGTTTTTCTAATTCCTTTTATGAGCTGATTACACAAGCTGAATGTCCAGTTTTATCAACTACTACATCAATCCTTTTTAACAGATTTTATCAATTGTTTGGTAGTTCAATGTGAATGTAGCATATCTAGCGACAGTTTTCTGTGTATGAGCTTTCTTAATTACAATCAGCGCCATTTGAAGTTTATATTCGTGTACTTAAAAGCTCAGCACAACAAATTGTAAGAAAGCGTGCAAGTTACACTCAGACATACCATTCAAACAATAGATAGAAGATCATAAATTAATTAGACATTGAATGAGAGTTGGGTCTTAAAAATAGTCGGAATGAAATACACGAATTTGAAATGCTAGATGAAAGCTTAGTCTTATTTTTATAGCCACCGTGAACATTGGTTCTCGTGAACCAAATATCTTTCTTTGGTAGTTTCTTACTGAACATTAACGTATCTAGACAAATATAATCAGAAAAAATTAATCACAATTAGAATATACAGAAGCGTTTGATGTTTTTCTGCCTCTTCAATAAAGATAATCAAATCTATCAAAAAAACGGAAACAATTGTGTTCAGTATAACAAAGTCCCAAAACATCCTTCCTTGAATCGTACATTTTTCATTACCACAATTCTTCGGTTTAGTAACTTCATTAGCAACCATGGAAAGACAAGTCACAATTAAAATTAGTTTAATTAAAAGTAATTTAATTAATTAAATTCATTAATTTAAATTAATAAAGATCTGGATAATCCTTTGTTAGTACGGTGATTAATCGGCCCTGACTGAGAAAAACACATGATGCTCAAAAATTAAAATAGCCCGTCTCTCTAATGTAAACTAAAAAATAAATACACTAATTAAGATGATAATGGCAAGGAAGAATAGAATACCTTCTATTGCAGTTGTTCTGGTAGTGTTATGATTAACTATTCATCTAGTAACACCTTAAAGTGATTTGATTTTTCTTAATCATATAAATGAAATTATGATTGTGAGCACAATGGTGAAAAATTGAAGTAATTTTTTTAATGTTGTAATTTATACCAAAAATTCGCAGTATCTCTCTACGATTCACTTTTTGATTCTGATTTTCCATTCGATTTCCTTCCGCCAGTCCACTTGCACACTTGGCAGCCATTTTGTTCGCGACGCATAAACTCATTAACTAACACATCGAATGCTCACCGTGCACACGGAAGGTGCGAAAATGGAAGCGAACGAACACAGCAAAAAGCAAACTGATTTGAACAAAACAAAACAAAAAAATAACTAAAAACCCACACATGCACAGAAGAGCTCCACGGTTCGGGAGGTAATTATGCACGGTTATTGGTGGATGTGCTTTGTGCTCCAGCGGCTCCACCGGAAGTTAGCGCTAGTTGACAGGCACAATGGGTCACGGGTAGGAAGTATCCTCTCACACACACACACACATTCACCTTCGTTCACTTCCTGCCTCCCTTCTTTTCCCTTCTACACCCATGTGCGCCATATGCGGTGGAGATGGGATGGATGGTTCGGTCGCCCTTTACGAATATGGTTCCCGCGAGGTGGCATATGCATAAACCACGACGTGCACCTGCAAATGCGCTCCAGCAGAACCGAAAAGAGCACCCTAATGTGGGGAGTGACACGGGTAAGACGCCGTGGAACAGCATTGTGGTGTCGGCCGGCGGTGCTTTGGGTCGCCGTTGACGGTGTCGGTGTCGTGCACGGTGCAAATAATGGCTAAAGTAATGAGAGCGGCTACGACCGGCCGGGAGAGCTGATGGAGCGTCGGTTGCGCCGGATGTAACCGCGGGTTTTGCTTTGTTTTCCTTGCGCACCGGATGCATGCATCGATGTGTGCGTGTGTGTATGTGTGTGTGTGTGTGTATCGCACATATTATGTGCACTTTTTCTCACACAAACACACCGAACTTAAGGATACGTACTCCATTCGGCACTAGCATCCTCGTCGAACGTTTCGTTGTCTTATGCACCAGGTAATAATACAGTTGCTCCTCCACACCTCTTCCCGACATTTCGTGGTGAACAAAAACAAAAATGTGTCAGTGTGTGCCTACCGTGTTTTCTGGTGAGTGACGCCATCTTGTTGTGGTGACACAACGACGGCCCGGGCGTCGTTCAATGGCTGACGGCTGGCTGGGTTGGCAGGGTGCGCGATGTTTGCGGTTTCAGTTTTCAATGCGTGTAGGTGATACTTTCAGATTTTGGGTTACCATGTGTATTGGGCTGGCAGTGGCAGGCTGTGATATAGCTGGATGCACTAAGTCTGGATCGAACTGTAAACTGTAAACCCAGGCAGCTCACGTATTGATGATCTTAGATTAATAATGGATTTAGTTTTCAATATCCTTTCAAACTAGCATGTTTTCAGGAATTGCATCCTTCCTATGTTACAAGGCACCATCAGCACATCATATCCATCATAATTTTTGGAACTAATTTTTGTCGGTGTAAATAGTTCTTTCTGAGTCAAATTTAGTTGTAAATATTTGAAATTAATTTGTATAGATGGAAGAAGGTCAAAAGTCTTTGAACCAGGCGTGAGTGCAATGATCACAATCATGTTTAATCTTGTTTTCTCTAGATGGCGATAAAATACTTGTTGTTGAGAACAAAACTGAGTTTTTTTAGTATATACTTTTTCTATAAAAAAAAGCAAAAGAGCACTGTTAAATCTGTCTTTAATCCAAACACAACATATATGAAATCCGACAACAAAGTTCGATATCGTCTACGTGGGTTAAAGTATATAAATATAATATAAAATAATAAAACCATAAATTTAAAAACAAAACAAATTAAAAGCACACCCCCTTTTTTACTATCACGGAATATTTCGTAATAATACTTGAACATTCAATTACAAAAGTTTTGCTATGCTTTGCGTTTTAGATGTCCTGGATATGTTGAAAATTTATGCGAGCTATTCGTGTATGTAGCAAAAAAAAATCTAGAACCTTATACTGAAATCTACACTTCCCTCATGCCGCCAGCAGCTGGGCCATGTAATCTAAGCTAGAGCGTTGACTTGTTGCTACCGCGGAAGCACCGAGCAGCTATCAATTTCGTGAGACCTCGAGACTCGGGGCGAAAAGTGTGAAATAGAAGAGTTGAGCGTATTCGCTAGCTAAACGTGTTTCTAGCACGTGCTCGCGGCTTGATGTCTTAGACAAATTTCGGCAAAGGATGAAACTACCCCTACACTGGTAAAGGGTTCGAAGGGATCATATTTCTATCCGTCCTAGAGGTAGTGATTTTTTTTTTCTTGTGTGAACCATTTTTCGTCAAAAGGGCAACACTTTCCGGGGGCGATTATTTGTATGGCCATGTAATCGTGACAATCGTTGATGAAAGTTTTTTTGGACACAAACGCACGTGCACGGGTTTCATTTAAAATTTTGAGATGGAGGAAAAAAAATGTTTTTGCACACATCTCGGTTGTCCTTTTCGTGACGAAAAAGTGAAACCGTCGTCGAAACGATTGCCGTGAGGTCTTGTCTGTGGCACAGGATGTCGGAAACGGTCACTTAAGAACAAGGTAATGGAGCACATCGTATGAAATTCGATATCATTTGCTGGTGAGAAGGCGGCCGCCAATGGTTTGTGTTGGTGCTCGATCTGTACACTACAAACTACCTGCTGCTTTTCATAGCAGGTACTTTAATCATTCGAAGGTCGTGATATTATATGGGAAAAAAGATCCCGTCTAAACATATTTTCTTTTTAAATTGAAGAGAACTTTGATCTTCGAAAATTGTGTATGATCTTCATTGTGTACGAATTAGTATAATGATGAAAAAAGGTATACGGCCACCAATGTTTGTTAAATGGAAAGAAAATTTAATCAGATAGGTAAAAAATAATAGTAGTTTAGTAACAGTAGCTGCAAGAACACATCATTATTTAATTTGAAGACATTTTTGGTAACATGCCAACTTTATTGCCACTAAACCATAGGGCCAGCTTGTTATCACGTTTATAATTTTATTTCGGTGTCTTGTTACGATAAATGATTAATTGTTTGTTTTAAATGTTTAAAACTGAGGAATAAAATATGATATGGAATATTGTACACAAATTTATCAATAAACTTTTCTGAAACAAAATGAGAAGTTCTAATTTCCATTTTTAGTTTTATTTTTCAACTAAAATGAATCAAGCAGCAATACGGCCAGGCCGTTTCTTCTATAATTAATTAAATAAATAAAATGAATCAAAATGAATGAATAATGAATTGAGCAATACAAATTAAGCTATTTGTAAATGCACAAAGTTAACGAACTACAAGGTATTAAATAAGTTAATATGAACCACCTTAGAACTGTATTATTTTCATGGATTTTAACCATGACGTTTTCCATATTATGTTGGATACTTTAGCATAAAGAATACGGAAATGCAGTTTTTGTCAGTGGATATTCTTTGTCTCGTGTCACAATCTTATTACTCGATGTAGAACAACTTAAACTACCTACTCTAGTTATTATTTTTTCATACTATTTATAAAGGTTTTGGACCATTCCTACCAAGTTATGGCGATAATGATCATCAACAGGAGACTACAAATCGGTCCAGCAAGATCTCATAGAACCACTCTAACGCATTTTCATGAGATCATTTAAAGTGTTCCCAATCTCCCGATTCCCAGCGCAATGGTGGGCACAACAAAGCCAGAAAAAAATTGCATTCCACTATCTCCGGTTTCTTTCCGCCACTGGCAAGCGGTTCGCCTTTAATCTTTCCAGCCAAATCTCACGAAACGCAACGATCGTCGGCGGCCGGCTACCGGGATCGCCATCTTCACCCTCGCACGCCGAACCGAAAATGCATTAACCGTGTGCAAGTGAACAATACGGTTGTTCGGCAGCGGCACAACAGTGCGGTAACATATTAAACGGAATCAAACGCGAATCGGCCTAGCTGAAGCGATGGGCCGAACCGAAAACCGGACGGAGCAGCGAGACAAAAGCAGGACGGCTGTAGGGTTGGGAAAGGGGGCCGTCATCCCAAAAGGGAGCAAGGGCGACCGAATCGTTCAGTTCACCCCGCATCGGGACGCGGGTGTCCCCGGTAAAGGACGGCGTCTGTGTGGTCGCACGGTTTTATGCTGTGATCGTGTGTGCGTTTTTTTGTTCATTCTCTCTCTCTCATTCTCTCCTTGCCTTTTTTTCATTTGCCTGTTTGTTCTACTCCATCCTCATTTTGCAGTCCGATTAATCGTCTCGTCCGTACCGTGCCGGTCGGCCGGTGGTCAGTGGATCCGGAACAGGCTCCTCGAGTGATCACGGCGGCGGCTCCAGGGCCTTACTTCCGACCCGGGTTTTTGTTTTGCTTTATTTATTTTTTGTTATGCTTGTGCTGCTTCTCGCCCTCCAGCGATCTTTCTCCAAGCGGCAAACGGCGGCGGCGGCATGCTTTTGCATGTTTGCGTCTGGTCAACCCCGAACCGTTTTGCTAATCCATTTCATTAGCGTCTCATCGCGTTTGTGGATCGGAGGGTTTTTTTTTGCTTTGTTGTTGTTGTCTTCGGCACACGAAATACAACACGCGCGCTCACGTGCGTTCCCGCACAATCAGGAACAGCAAAAATTAAGCACCGAGCAAGGCGACCCAGTAAACCAATGCAAAGAGCAGCCCGGGGAGGCAAGCACACGGAGCACGGAACAGTTATAAGAGGAAAAAATCAAACATGAAAAGACACCGCCCCGGAGAAGAACCGCCGCCAAGGAAGCGAACGAGAAAAAAAATCATATAAAAAGGAGTAAAAAGCCGGGCGACGGCTCTTACTTTCTTCCCCGAACAGCACGGAGCCCTCAATACACACTCATTAATGTCACCAAAAAAACCCGTTCAGTTCAGTTCCCTTCCGCTCACGGGTACGACCGATCTTAGCCGCCGCCAGTGAGATCATTATTCGGCGTTTTTTCTTCTGTTTTGCTGTTTTCTCTCTCTCTCTCTCTCTCTCTCTCTCTCTCGCTTTGTCACTCCGTGTTTGCCAATCTGTCAAAATGAGCCATTTATTTAGTAGCCGAACCGGGCGAGCCTCCCGCACAACTTAATTAATGCGTTTATTATTGGATTATGTCAGTTGTTGTTGGGCAAAAAACAGCATCAAGAGCGAATAAATAAAAACGAGCCCATTGCGTTACGATCCCGGCGGCATGGGGATACGGGGCACGATTAGATCGCTGGTGCGATTATGTGAGAGCCCGATCGGAAAGTGGCGATTGCGGTGCATAAGCCGGAAGTGTCCTATTCGTTAGTTTTGGTTTGAAGTGAAATAAATGAAGCATTCGGCTCAAGCTGTTGGTTGGAGTATTTTTGATTTTTTTTTGTTTTTGCCGGAAGAGTCGTCGAGAGCTGTTTATTGTGGTGTGTGGTAAAAGTGTTGTGCAACGTGGGAGAAGGTACGCTGATTGAGTGAAGAGTGTACAAATTGGCTATGTATATGGGGCACGTGCTTGATATGTAAGTCGTTTTTTTATTGAAACCCGAACAAACGAGGAAAATTTGAGCGGAATGTAAAACTAAGCACCAGTGAAGTTTAAAAGGTGAATAATGAATATTAGTTATACAGTGCAAAAACTTAGAGCAAACTATCTAAATGAAATTGGAGGCAAAACAAGATTATTCTTAAGAAACAAAATTTTTTGTTGTTGTTTTTTTACTTACGGTTACTAACCATTTTTTATGATTAAAATGATATAATAACTTATTTCATTTGAAAAAAATTTAAAAAATTGATCGAGTAATCTGCTTGACTGCATTTCTGAAAAATTATCACAGATTTAGGAATGAGATATAATGTATCACATACTTTTATATTCGAGTTCTAAGTGAAACATTTTATGGGAGGATTTTTTTTCTTCAAAATATCAACTACTACAACTAGAGCCAATAACAAACATTTTGGGAAGAATTAGAGAAAAAGTTTCTCCCTTGATCTTCTTCTTTCTTTCTACAGATTTCTCAATTCATTTGACCCAAATTTATTCATATGTTATTTTTTCACTTTCACTTTCTCTTCTTATTTTTAATTCCTAGATTCTTGGGTTGAGAAATTTTTTTTTAGTAGATGTATGAATCTGTCCATGATTTAATGTTTAGAGCTATTCGGAAAGGAAATCTGCTCTTCAAAAACATCTAGAGGAAAACAAAAAAATGAAGTGCTTGCAGAATGGCAGGATGCTCTACAGAAGATTGCTTAATTTAAAAACGAATCTAAATGCATAACGACAGGGCGATACCCTTGCCGAATACATATAGATCGTTGCAAAAAAGAAACTAAAATAATATGAAACATTTTAGCATACATCAGTCGCTCCTATTACCGTTGACCTTTGAGTTTACATCATCGCCAACAATGTCACCACCAAAGGGATGTCCTCACTTCCGGGCGTCGTAAATCGATTTTCCTGTGCGCTCACAAAGAACGAACCGAAATTGTCTCACGTACACGTTACCCACCTCCCGCCACCGCCAGGGTGGTGTGGAAAATCGATGCAAAACCTCATGCCGCATATCTATTTATCAACCACCCACGATGATAATGTCTTGCTGTGTTCCGTACGCTCGATCGCCCCCCGTGCGGGTGGTACCAGTAAAATTAGGATCTTCTTTTGCGTTCTTCGTGTTGCGGTTATGAGCTCACCGGTCATTATTTCATGCCAACCGTCAAACCAGCGCCCACCAAGAGTGCAACAGTTCCCTTTGCCGTTGCGGTTTTGCCCGAAACGGACAGTTTGTGGCTACCGGTTGGCCGGATGCGCTGCGCCAACGAAGAAATGCACTCGAAAATACAATTATCATAATCACCTCGTTTTGGCTATGCGCAGCGGTTGCTCGTCCGGCTCGTGCAGCAAAGGAGCGGGTTCAATAGAAGTTCACTGGGGCGCAAGCATGGGTGACTTTTGAGCGCGCTCGGGTGGGTATGAATTTTTGAAACACACTCTCCCGCCACCAGTGGCCGCTACACATGCTGTGTTTGTGGTTTACGGTTTACGGAACACATCGGCAGGCTGGCGTTGTTGGCAAAGAGTCGGTGCGTTTCTCAAGACGAGAAGCTCAGCGCCGTTGTCATAAACTTAAAACGGACAGTTTGTCAATCAACGTCGATCGAAAATTGCTGCATCCAAATGAGGTTTGCGGGTTTCAAATGCACCTCGGGCGATGGTGCTTGATTAATTGCTCATCAGAAACTTTTTCTTGAAATAGTTGAGGTGACAGTTGAAACTGGTGTTGGATGTCAAACGAATGGATCTGAATAACTTTAGGCTAACTTTTGGTTTGTCGTTGAAGTACAAAATTTGATGACAGCTAAGGTGTATATTTGTTAAAAATAATATTTTCACTGAGTATACTTTAATTTAAGATTAAGATGCTTTTAAGATGCTTTAGTGTAGTTCTAGAAAATGAGCAGATCTGAATAAAAAAAAAGGTCATCCATCAGAAGACACCTGCAAACATTCGTTTGCTTTTTCTTTTAATAGAAACTGTTTCAATTATTAGAAAAGTAAGCAAACCTTAAGATTGAAAAAATGGCTTGCAGACATTTTAACTTTCAACGTTTCAGTATAACAATAAAAGCACGAGAAACACAGAAAAAGAGAGAGAGAGAGAGAAGAGGAAAACTTATCAAAAACATTTTTCACCACTTGATAAAGTTACTACTTAATTTGATACTTACTTTTGTAATTCAATTTGCAACTTTTTTATGCCATAGCTAGTAATTTTATAATACATGGGTATCTTCATAAAAGAAATGAATGAGTTGAACAATTCTATATACTTTACGATAGTTTCCCATTAGGGTAAATTTGAATAAATAACCGTTTTAGCAAATGGCGCCATCTCTCTGGTTAGCTACTCATGCTATTGGGTTGCCTAAGCAAGAACTTTTAAAATTTTGATTATTTTATCGTCCTAAAATCTTCTCATCAAACTTGACGTTCAAGCAGAGTTAACAACTCTACTTTCTTATTCAAAGAAACAGCACAAGCTATACTGCTTCTTTTGTCTATACTTACAAAACTTAATTTAAGGAGAACTTCTAAGTTTGTTTGTTGACGAGTTTCACCAAACACCTTCTGCTTATGAAAATTATCTGCATTAAATAATTTAATTTTTTTTTTATTTTATCAATATGTTATTTATGTTAGTTTTGTAGCAAGGGATTTGAATAAATATTAAAGTAAATTAATCAATTAATATAATTGAAAAAATCATCCCAAAAGGATGCTAAATGATGCTTTAGGTTTGAATTCTCATAACATAAACCAGCGCAAAGACTCACTCATCATTTACAGCTCGCTAATATTAACGGGTTGGGGTGGAAGCGAAATAAGCTCCAAACTATACACGCATAAAATGTAAACCTTCACGCTCCGTTCGACACCCATCGTCGTTTGGTGATCTCCACCCGCTCGGTTACCGGTGCACAGAAATTGCCCGCACTCAAATCGACTGCAACTAATGCAATATTGCACGCACGATTTGCTTTTTAATTTTTGATAGCCACCGACTTCCGCGGGCGGCCGAGGGTCCGTGGGCGACCTGTCGATACATGGCGATACGTATGCAGCGAGCGAAAAGACGGATCGATGCACGATGCCACCGGAGCCGGATCGGTTGTGCAAAAGCCCCTGGATGCTACTGCGTCGCGTCGTCACCTGCGGGCACAATTTGTAGCACTAAATTAGCTTCCGTTCCGGGCGGTGCCAAAAAACCCGGCCACCACGTACGGCGCCGTTTCTTGACGCTGGAACCAGGGCGATGCTGCGTTTTTGACAGCGAGCAAGTGTTAACTGGGCCAGGAAGGGGGTGCGGACCGTGCGGAATGATTACATTTTGCTGGATGCCATTGCAGTTTAGCGTTGCCGGTGCCCCGACGTTTGCGAACTCGGGAAAACGCCCGGTGGGATCAGAAAGCGTCCCGATGGCTGAGGGAAAAGTGATTAAAATTGCACGAAGCTAAATGCATCGGGTACGGTGTTGCCCGGTGTTGCGTTTTGGTGGTGGCGTTTGCCATTGCTCAGAGTGCCAAGGGTTACACGGGAGATGGTTTATTGGCTGCTCCAGCTCCTGCTGCCGGTGTGTGGGTGGTGACCCAAGCGGGTGGAGAATTTAGTTATTTACGTTGCCGTTGCCGGTGCCGGATGGATTACAATGTTGCGAGCGTAGAGCGTCACTTTGTCCCGTCCGGACGCGAGTGGTTGGTTTTCGGAAGCAGCGAAATTTGTTTTCTAACATCGGCTGGTCATCCCGGTTGTTGCTTCTCGACTGGAGATGAACAGAATGAGATGAAGAATTCCATATATCACCACAAGCAGTCTTGCTCTAATCGTATTTTGTGCTAAATTACAAATTAGCTCATAGCGTCTGAAATGTACAATTTTGTTTGAAATATTTTATCCAACATTAGTTTTACTTTTGTTCTATATCTTGGAGAGCGGAACCCATTTGCTCGAATGTGAACAGTTAGTGTTTCCTTGCGATGTGTTTGCTCGGCAGTAATAAATCATAATATACCACACTCTGTTGTTTCTTTCAAATTAACAGCATGATCGGGGATTATGGTCGTCTCTGAGATCTCTTAGCTTCAGGGTTCGGATTATGGTATTAGCGTTTAAACGATTAAATATAGCTTGCCTCTAAACATAACTGGTGGATAAAATAAATCAATTAGATAGAAAATGAACCCCCCGTACCGTATTGGGTCAAATTATTCAGATGTTTATCCTATTCACTATTCTGCAGAGTTTGACCAAGCTGCTTTCTTTCTTTCTTCCTTCCAATATATTCTATTTGTAGTTCAAAGAGTTTTGTTGGGAAGCCCCAGTACGATTCGGTTTGTTAACTACCTTGGAGCGAATTATTAGACTTACTTTACCAGCGTAATCACTACTTGTCAAAGAGAGTATTCAATTTGACGCTGTAAACAGAGCGTAGAAGCCTGTTTTCTGTCATTTAAAAATGGTATTCCGCATTGAGGACTCTGAAAGCCACTAAAGAAGTATAAGTTTCAATGTTTTTAGCGCCACGGTTTCATGAACTTCGATGAAAATTATCCCCTTTCCAAACAAAACTATCAAACTTAAGCGTGTGGAAGTTATGAGCAAACATTCCAGTAACCTTTGTTCCTCAAGGCAGCAAACAAGGTTATTGTTTCCATATTTCCTTACGTAGTTTTTTTTCTTCTTCCAACTGAAATAACAAACACTCGATGAATGGTGCTGCACCGAGCTTCCGCTGCACTACGTTAGAAGAGTTGTGGTCACGGTCCAAATCAACCAAACCCACCTTCACGGGCCTTATCTTCCACCCACGGCCGACTCTCCGCCGGGAGTTGGGTTAACCGCCGAAACCACCGTTTGCAATATCGCTGCAAGTGCACTTACGCAGGTTACGCAAATTTCGTCCTCCATTTGACCCGAAGGAGAAAGGTTTCGCAATACGAGAAAGAAAAACCGGCGACGTTTGGGCAAACAGCGGTGTCGGTTGCAGGCGCGTACGAGCCGGCCAACGATACGCCTGGGACTATTCGTGTTGATGCAATTCGGTGCCAAAACACACACGCGATGCGGTTGTGGGCCCCGAATGAATAGGCTTCGATTGATACCGGAAGCGATGGCAATCCATTGGCGATTGGGTTGATTTTTTTTTTACTGTACCAGGTTTGTTGCAGTTGCAGGGTTGCATTTTTTATGCAAAAAAACGCATACAAAGCGGTGGAAGAAAGAGTGGATAGAATCGTTCGGTGCAATGTGGGATTTTTTGAAGAAATTATAATCAAGTTTGAGTGTAAAGAGAGCAAATTTTGAAGCTTAACAGGTATCTTAATTGTTTAGCATTACAGTTGGCCACCTTTTGGGTCCAAATGAAATGGAAAAAAAATCTTTAAATACTTTATTCCAAAGAAGAGGATTTTTTGTAGTATTAAAAAATATTGATTTAAAAATATTTAAAAATTTTTACCCATTTTCGAAACATGTTCCATGTTCCCCATCTAACACACCATAGTGCAAATCTCTGCTCTACCCTTCCAGCAAACTTTCTCTCGGAAATGCAAACGAGCCTTTTCCGAAATGTCTAGCCGCAACACGATTGTCAGCGAGCCGCCCTAGTACCATGCGGGTCGCAAAACGTTCGCGTTGAGTATCGGCACCTTTGGAAAATCGCGTGAAAAGCTAGCTGCTAGAGCGATGCCTGAGCTCACTGGGGAAAAAAAACTGTGGTTCAACAAAAAACGGTTCGATAGTGCTTCGCCAAACGGTGTTTGATATCTGGCTGGCGCTTCCGGGAGCGTTCACTCTTGGCTCAGAACGAAGCTGCACGATAGGACCAAAAAAATAAATCACCAACAGACGCGTTTGTTAGCGCAGGCAGCCGCAACAGCAAAAAAGAGGCTCCATCGACGGGCAAGATGACATGACCGGCAAGCATCCTCGCGGTCCCGAAACACCCGAGCGGATGGTGCGAAAATCAAGGCACTTCCGGTTGCGCCACCAGTTTGATCGTTGGGATTCAGTTGGTTCTTCAATTATTCCCCTATGCTGGCGTACGTTTCAGGAGGGCGAAAGACCGATCGGTAAGGTATAATGTTCGGTGGATGTTCCACAGCATCTGCATTCGGTTCGTTGTGCATGTTGCATCGTTGCGTTGCGATGCGAATTTAGCGAATGTTTAGCGACGAGTGGTACCGGAGGTGGTATTCGAGGGGTGGAGGATCCTTTTTTGGGCCATGGTGTATCAATATTTTCGCGCTTATTAGAACCATGTGCGGCGGTGGAGCAATCAGCTTCCTACCGAGTCGAGTTTCGAGCAGGTGCATAACGATGCTCCCACGGAATGTGGGTGAATTGCAGTGCTTTTGGATTGAGAAAAATGAAAAATTTTATTTTAAAGAATAAAATAGAGTATTTGTTACATTTAAGGTTTGTTTTTCTAACCATTTTTGGAATCTTGTATGGAAAAAAGAAGCATATAAAGCAAGCAATTAGTAGAAGCTGGGAATTTTTGCAAATTTTGGGAGATCCTTTTTTCTATCGAATTACTTTCTCAAAATCCATAGTGCAGCAAATCAATACAGCGGACAGAACTGCTCGATGTGGCATGAATCGGTTCGCGGTTTTCTCGCGAGAATCCACCGTCGCAAAGTCGACAAGTGATTTCTATCAGTCGGGGATAGCCATGCTTTTTTGCCATGCCTTTTTTGTCTCCTCACGGCCTAGCTTTGCCTATGCCAACCAGTGGCAAAATGCGTATCGTACCGCCAGTCGATCGAAGTGTTGCCCTGCCAGCCGGTGTTGATTTTGCCGCCCGCGGATAATCGAACGGTGCCAACTTTCTCCCCGCGATACGCGTAGCGTAGGTGTGCATGTGCATTAGAAGGAAAAAAGTGCATTGAAAGACCGCACAAAGGCCGAAAAAGTTCGCATGGTAAATTGTTTTTAAACGAAAAAAAAATTTACTTGCTTTTGTTTCGTAGGAAATTTTTGGTATCCTAGTTCAGCAGGAAAAAGGAAAGCGATCGGTGTGCGTTTTGGGAAACTATACACGACCGCAGCTGGGCAAACGAACGAGAATTTAGATGAATTTCTAGGAATTGTAAATTTAGAGAAGCTGAATTTCGTCATTACTTTGAAAATTGTATATCTTAGTTTATTTTGATTCTTGCTTCGTTTTCCTTAATGTTCTACTTCTTCATCATCGATGTTTTGTTCACAAAAAAAAACATCAAATATACATACGTAATAAGAAAACGTAATAAGAAATGTATCAAATGGATTTAAGTTTAAAGTAAATTTAAATTCATTCGAAAAGTGGATTTTCAGCTGTGTCCACACTAAATTACGTTACTCACGATACATTATGGTATGCTTGCATGGTAATGATGGTATAATTATAAATTATGGTATACTAGTCAAACTATTTAAAAAATTTACCAACATTTTAGAGACCTGGCTCCATTTGTAAATGCATTTTTTTAATATAATCGCAGCATCGATTAGCATTTTGATTTCTCCTTCTGTCGAAACAAATCCACCGTTCCGCTTGTAAATCAGAGCGAACCATTTCTACACCGTACGCCGGAGGGATAATCAAAATTCAATTAAAGCCCCACCGGTTTTCCGCTCATTAAGTGGAACCATTTAAATGAACATGGGGAACAAGGAAAAATATTTACACCATTTATCAATCGATTCATCGGATTGGATTGTGCTACTGTGTAAAGTGTATCGAATCTTTACGGCTCGGATCGATTTCGATTTCCTCACCGACTACACTTTCATAAAAGTGGGTTATCCCAGCAGGCGGGAAAATGGCAACCGATTGCAAAACGACAAACAGACAAGACATCATGACACGCATTAGCATTAGCTAAATGAAAATTGAATGCGTGTTTTAGCAAAACGGAGAGAGAGAGAGCGATTTAAAAAGGAAAAAAGAGATGGATCGCTAGAGAAAAGAAATCGAGACCCCATAATCGGGATAATTACACTTTAATAGTCGGGTCACTCCATCGCTTGTGTCCACAGCAATGCCAAGCGTCTCGCTTGCATAGACCGAAGAAGTGCCTGAAATCGGTGTGCTGGTGTTGGTGTGCAGAATATTTATGGAGTGTGGAAATGACAATCCGCACCCCCGGGCAGATGGAAAATGCTTGACGCACAATGACAGCCGCACTTGATGGGGTGATGGCGTCCCACATTCGAAGGGGTCAACAAGCCGGACCCGGTGACACCGAACCCGCCGATGGCACATTTAATGAACCATAATCATCCCCGCGAGGGCTCCACGAGAAGGGGAGTGGAAAATATGGCTCGATCTCGAGCGGAGGGAAAATCGCTGCCTGCCTGTAATTTGTCACACAACAGTGCCGACCTCCCGGACACTGGACGCGCGGAATCGCTGAAACAATGCACAGGGCGCGGAAAGGGCTGGTAGGACGCGCGGCCAAACTAGGAAAACTGTACACCAACCGCACACGAAACCATAATCACAGCCTGCGTTGGGGGGGCCGTTTCGGTGTGTAACGCCACGTAACGTTGTTTTGTGCGTGGCGAGCACCGTGTTGCACCAGAACCGGAGCGGTGGAGCGTTGCAGGAAACGGTGGGAAATGGTGACGTGGGGTAGAAAGATGGTGGATGTGTTAAAATGGAAAAAAGCAGACGCTACAATGTATGCAAACTGAATAGTGTTTTCGAAAAGGTTCATCTTTCAAATACATTACTTTATAGTAGAAGTTGGATGTAGGATCATTTAGCTATTATAAAGTAGTATCAGGTTAATTTGAAGTACTTAAGTATGACCATTTTCATTGAATAAGTGTAAATAATTGCTGGAACTTTTTTCTGAAGAAATATCACTCCAGCACTACTCCATCTTGTATGTTGGTTGTCAATGGAATTCAAAGTGTTTAGTAATTGCTAAAAGGACTCACTCCCACATTAGCATACAGCAGTTAAAATAAAAACATTTCAATGCCGACTTTGTTCAAGAGATTTTTTCTTGAGATTTTTTTTTCCTTTCTTTAAACTGCGTGCTTGGTTAAGAAAAACCATTTTTCCTACTGGTAGTTGTCATCAATAATGTTTAATATTTTCCTGCATCAAGTATGATTAATTAGCAGAGTTTTTAGCCTACATGGTTGTGTAATGATGCCACTGTTTGCTGTTGGCATGCTAGCCAATCAACATAAAGCCTAAGCAAATAGAAGATGTATTGATCGGCAAGAGGTACAACACATGTAGGTAAACATTACTGCTAGTTGCGATAGTTTCAGTGGCCAACGCATTGGAAAGCCAGGAAGAAATAAAAGCGACAACAGCGCACCGAACACTACTTTATGGTTAGAAAATATGGAAAAATTCACAGGGCAAAAAAGCCATAATGCTACGGGTGTCATCCGTCCGGTGTATGTCACGCTAAATGGACCGAGAAAAGCTACACCCCTTCGTCCCACCCACCAACCCGGTGCCGTTTCCCCAACCCTTCCCTCAACTCCGGCGCTGGAGCGAAGTGGTGATTTGTGCGAAGAAGGAAGCTTGGAACTCGGGGTACGTAATCACAACCCACGCTCCATAACGGGAAGAAATTAAGGGCACGCGGTGTGCGGGAGAGAAGAGGAGAGGAGATAGTGTGTAGGAGATGTCCCTCGAGTGGGCTAGTATGTACTTTTTTGCGGTACGCGCTTCAGTGCGTCGAGCAACGCACTCGGCCTCGTCCGTGGCCTCGATGCATCGTAGCGTTTGTGATTAAATTATACTGTTGTCGCAAGCTGCAGTGCGCTGCAGGGATGCATTTCGTATCGTGCAAATGTTGGGTGAAAGTGTCACCAAAGTATGAGCCTGTTTTATAAAGTTATTCATCAACAAAGTAAAACGTTAAATGCTAAAATAAAATGCTGAATATTGTACCTATCATATGCATTATCTTGAGGCTTTTGCGTAAATGCAACGAGAACTATTTTGATTGATTTCTGTAGGTAAAGCTAAAATAGTTTATTATAATCCGAGATTTTATCATCATCACGATCTGACTAACTCATTAAGAGTTTCTAACGCTAAGCGATGCTTTTGTAGTGTGAAATAAGCGAAGCCGTAGAGTGTTAAAATGATTTAAATTGCAGATTAAATGCTTTCATTTAATTTCTCAAATTGAATACAACTGATATATTGCTCTGATAGTCGGCTTCTTAGTAAATCTTACTTAAACATTGCTACTGAATTTTAACTGATTTTTATGGTGCATTAAATCAATACCCTACGTTTTTTAATACAAGCAAAACTAAAACACAATGCCTAAAGTGATAGTTTGTTATTTTGTTGCTCTTTAAAAAATACTTTTTTTGTTTATTTCCACTTTTTTCTTATCTTGCTTTCAAACAATATGGAAATTTAAAATTTCGAAATCTTCTATCACTTTGTATAGAAAAGTGGACGCCCAATCGTGCTACACTTGAGGTGGCATTTTTCATTATTATGTGGGTTCTAGTTCGTTGGTGCGTGCTTATTTTGAACCGAAAGAAATAACTTCGAAACCAGACAACGAATGAAGCTAGCTTTTATTGCCTTGGCTTATTCCGGATGATAAGTTATCGTTTCTCAAATTGTAATAAAGAAGCAAAAATAGAAGTCAACTGATTTCAGGTCGATATAGTCGCAAAAATCAAACTATTTAATCTTATTTTAAGCCTTCTAAGTACCATGAGAACAACGACATTTTCAAAATATCATATAACTAATAATACCAAAAGAAAAGTGTCATATTTTTCCTTTTATCATTACGCATAATATTAGTCAGGTCGATTTCAATTCGTAAGTGACAGGATGTAGTCACCGAGTAGGAAAATCACCGAACGGTCGTGTAGGCAGTGTATTGATTTTTCCAACCTCCCCAGGCTCGGTAGCAACCTCCCAAGAAATCGACTAGTGTGAGTTCCCCCACCACCCTTCGAATAACCTTATGAATGATTCAAACAACTACTACGCAGACGACGACGAAGACGATGATGATGATTATGATGATGGCGAAATCGAAAGCTACGTAAGATTCTGGAACCACGGGGGAACAAATACGGTGACAGGCCGAACTCGACCGAAGGCCGGGGTAGGGAAAACTAGCGCTTTCCACGCTCGTGTGGAAGGTGCAGCGGGGCGGGTGTGGATCGTCGTACCCAAAACTAACACATTGTGCTCACACATTGAAGCAATCTGTCATTTTTGGAGACGAGGGACGAAGCTTTTCAAGCAAAACGTGCGTCCTTTCCTTACGCCTCACCTCGGCGTGCTGGTAAGAGGTCGTGTTGTATAATAAAGTAATGAAAATGATTTCTTGACCAAAGGCCACACCTCAACCATCCTCCGGAGAAGAAGAAGAAAAAAAGAGCGCCATGTTTCCTTTGTCCAGCTGGTGTGGTTTGGTGATGGGAGAGGAAGGTTTCTCGTGGAAAATCTCGTTCAACGGTCCCGGGTTTCGGTACACTGTTTCCTTTCTTTTTCCACTCCTTCGGACGCTCCTCCGCTGGGGCTCCTGTCACATACAGGATCTGGTCAACAAAACGGTCCTTTCACTCTGCACGCGTTTTCTCTTCCTCCCATCCGTCCAGGTTTCCCTTCCATTCGACCATTCCCAGCAAGCGGCAGCACTAGTGCCGGCTAAAGTTCGAAACGACACTGTCTTGTTAACTTCTGCTCCGTCCCATTCCCGTGCCGTTTGTGTCGCCCTCTTCTCCCCGGAGCGACGGAATGTGCGCGTATTTTTCCTTGGAAAACAAGAAAATCATTTCCCATCCTCTGCCCGAAGCCCCTCCAGCCCCTCGGAACGCAAGAAAACAGCACTCGGGCAATGGAGGAGTGTCCAGCGAGCGGGTGGATGGGTGGAAGCAAGAGTAAATTGAAGTGAAGCGATAAAAGCCAAATTTGTTCAGCCACTTCGACGAAGGACACCATTCATTGCAGTGCGCAAAGAAAAAAAAAACTAACCCGTGACAGTGTGAGCGAGACCAGCAACCAACATGAAGAAGAGCTGGAAATGTGAGGAAAAATGTCAGCGTGTCCAAACACGCAGCATCGGCGCTGCGAACGCGAACCGAAAACTTGCTTACTTTTCGAATGTGTTTATGTGAAGCAAAAGAAAAACTGCCAGCGACCGTGCTCATCGAGAACTGTCCGTTTAGGGGGATCTTTTTTCCTCTTTAGCTTGCACTGATAAAACTGATAAATTTGGCAAACCGCTCCTTTGTTTCTTCGGTGTTCAGTGAAATTTCGAGTGTGGTTGGTTCGTTGCGGGATGAAGAGAGAGAGAGAAAGAGAGAGAGAGAGCAGGAGAAAAGGAGAGTCAAGCCGATAAGGAAAAACACGGCAAAACATCCCGAAAAACAGAGTCCATTTGAAGTGCAGCACGAGAAACCATGATGAGGGAAGCTATTTTTTATTTGTTTTCCAAAAAACGCAATTTTAAACAGACATGTTAAATGAACTATTCACTGGTGGATTAAAATTGGTTAACTGAATTGAATAGTTTACGAAAACTAAACTCATACTTCCACTAAAATCGCCTCTAACAATCACACTGACAGCATGGCATCGTAACGAAACTGACAGCACTCTTTCTCATCTCGGTGAGTTGAAATCTCATCCCGATTCACACACCATCTCACTACGCTTTCGGGAAAGTAATTTTTCAAATTGCACAATTTCCCCTGCTGGCAAGGTTACTCCATCGATCCTTTTCTTTCTCGTTTCTTTTTCTCTCTATCTCAGTTCCACTCGCTGCTCCTGCGTGGACCCATTTCTCCATCTCATCGTACGCAAGCATGTGTGCATGTATGTGTATTGGCTCGCAACATCAAACAACCCCCACCCCACTACACCAACCGTGAGCAGAATCGATCCGCCGCCGGTGAGCTTACTCGCAGCCGGCGTGTGATTTATTTCACTCACACTCACCACTTTTCCCACACCATCGAAAACCACACCCCTTTTTGTGATGCAGGTGGGGGAATGTTGAAATTTTACAGCACAGCAGCGCTGTCAGTGTGGTGAATAGAGGAGCCGCGTTTACAGTGCGCAATCTCGCACGATTTTTTTTTCCACTACGAGTCAGTGTGTGTGCGTGCGTTGGTGAGTGCCGATGGCAGTGAGAATTCCCCTCGTTTTGAGATTTTCTTCACGGTGGAAAACTCCGCGCGTCCGCGAGGTTAAACGCATCGCAAATCTTACTTTTCCTTGTCTGCAGCAGGCACTTCGAGCGGACACTGCAACAGGACCGGGTATAAAATGGACACACAAACGCATTTTCGACCATCAACTGGCAAGAAAAGAAAACAACAAGCATTCTCTCTTTGTTGCTGCCCAGAAGTACATCGGAGCAATATATTAAGTTTTAATCACTAAACCAGCTTTATCTCACCGTAACCTTTGGACAGATAACACACAACACACAAACACACGTATACATCCAAACACTAAGTGGTTAATCGATAATTTCCTTTTTACCAGGAACGGTTACATTCTAGCACACATTCCACACGAAGCCACGAGCATTTTATTTCCAAGACATTCTCAAGTTCAGGACATCGACATTGTTTTTCTCTCCAGCTATGGTTTGACATTAGACCGTATGGAAGTGGAGAGGGGTTGGAAAATTTGTTTACATAAACTTTTACCGTATTCGTGTCGATGAACGAAAGGTGTAATTTTTCTTTTTTTTCTTTAATACTGGGGTTTTTTGCCACAGCGTTCTCAATTCAAATCGAATTGAAGCTGCGAAGAGCACTACACAAATAGATAAAAACTGTTTGTATGTATGTAAACTGAGCAATATTTGCATCACAAATTATTGTGAGTGATATTTTGCCACACATTTTTGGTTTATTTTTACAACCTCGTTTCTTCTACCACTTCATGTGGAAATTCAATTTAATGTTGTTAGTGGACGCGTTACATGGAGCGATTACCTCGCGAGTAGCTCCAATTTCAATCATTGGCAAAAATACTAACCGTGTGATCTAATTGAGATTGATTTTATAAAGTTTGAGTATATAAATTATTATTCATATTTTAAGAAAAAAAAAAATTTTTTGCATAAAGTGTGGCATCCAGAGTGTGTTATATTTTACTAGAGCAAAAGTGACCCGAATGGACTTACAGCCTTTGCGAGACAATGCTACTGAACGATGAAGTACACCGTTCGATGTACTTCATCGTATGTAAGCTGACATTCGCCCTCGTACCAGCGGAACGGTTCTCGGAAGATGCGAAACGAATTCCACCAGCGCAAATAACATCGCGTCTGGCTAGTGCGGTAATTATATTTTCTACTCTTCCGTACCAACATCTCCACCGGCACCAGAACATCGATATCCTCTGCTCGGTGGAGAGCAAATCGAAATAACGCGCTCTTTGTTTGCATTCCCGATGTGCTCCGGTGCGAAAGGTGTTCGAACTTTCTTTCCCGGAACATGAGCGGAGTACGTTCGCTGGAAGATACTGTTCGCGGTAGCAAGCAATGTTCGGGGCCGGCTGTTTGGGTTTCCCTGCGTGAAAAAGTAGCGAAACGACAGGATCGTCGCACATAACGAAGGCGTTTGTACGCATTTGGCCTACTGTTCTGAGGGTGCACGAGGGATGATGTTAACCCATGGCTTGCTGCATCTGCGAGTCAATATTTTGGGCTGATGCTTCATTCTATCAATCGATTCGTTTAAGAGCTTTTACTTTACTACCTTCGGCAGACATTTTCTTAGCATTCCAAAGACAGGCTTGTTCTTTTACGAAATTGCGAAATTCGTTAAGAGTGTAGCTTATATTTCATTCATTTTTGAGCATAATTTAATTTGAACGAAACTACACCAAACCACGATATCCTTGGCAAAAGAAAGGTTTATGAATCATTTTAATCGCTTATCTTCCAGTGGTATTATTTGGTTCTATTTCCACAGAATATCAAATTGCGTAGAAATACTCACACTTTCAAAAGTAAAATAAAAACGGGTTTCAAATGGATTTATAGATTCGCTTAATTGAGCTGCTTTTCCTGAGTAATGAAAATATAGGAGTAGTAAAAATACATTCCGAAGAAAAAGGATCCTTTTAAAGCATTATGATCATTATAGGAACCTAATTTTAAACAACTTCCTAGCTCAATAAAAATGTATTCACTCACAAAATAGGTTTCAAATTAAAATTATCCACTCGCAGGCCTAAAATAGTCAGATAGTGAACAAAATATGTAACTGGTATCCTTTTTTTACAGCACAGCCACTTCGAGAGCGTTAATAATCGACATATAATCATAGTTTTCTGTCAGAATTCCTGTAAAATTGCACTTATATTTGTTTTTATCCATTTTTGTATTCCATAAAGTTAGTTTGGCAGGATGGCCGATCAGCAGTAGTGTCTTACAATCCAACTGCCCAAACACATAATCACACAAACCGAAACACACACACACGTACGCAGCATGCACGATTTAGCAATGCACACTGAATGTGTTGGCCTTTCCCGAGACCGAGGGGATTAATTGAGCTTCATCTCTCGCTAAATTGGCCATCCAAGTGCAAAACCGTGCGCCACAAATGCGCTCGCTCACCTCGCCCCTAGCGCGCCTCCTCCGCGCCTCGTGTTATCCTGCGTTTTGGATGGCTTATGGTCTCGCAAGTTTTGTACGATAGTGATGATGATGGTGATGATGGTGATGATGTTGGCTGCTTGATAAATAAACATTAATATGGCCCGCTGTCGGGTGGCTCGCCGAGACCAATGGGCACGATTGATACGTTTGCTGCATCGGCACCGACATTTTCCTGACTCATGGAAAACACCAACACCACCACCACGCACCCCCGGCATCGGGAAATGATCATTCGTACGTACGCAAACAAAGCCACTTGTAGGTGCATGGTCAATTTGCGACCGGTTACGGGTCATCTTGTCAGCACCTGCACCGACCACCGAAATGGGCCACCAAACGGACGGTGCTCGAGGTGAGCTTGGAAGTGCTGCGAAGGGGGAAATAAAGTCGATCGTGCTGATAGTACCTAGATGGAGTACCGGCACTAAACTTTGCACCTTTGCATGGGTCGAGGAGTGTTGCACGGTTTTGGATTGGATGCTTGTTTGAGCATGCAATGGAGAGGAGATTTTCCCTCGAACGGTATGATAGTGCAGAACGAGGGCGGTTTCTAAAGTTAGAATATTTTACAAAATTTCATCCGTTCTCAGTGCCTCAGTGCATCCTAACGCCTTTACAAACGAGAGCTGTAATGAATGTAAGAAAAGAAATATTTTCCTTATCAGTTACAAATACAATGAGCGCTTAGTTTCTATGAAACATTTATTACCATCGTGTACAAAAATGTTTGAAAACCAATATTAATTTGAATTTAAAATCATCTCCAAGTGGTTCGCTTAGTTTATCAATACATTTACTAGCGCATTTATCAATACATTTACTAGTAGTTAGAAGAAGATGCAAAAGAAACAGTTTTGATTTGATTTTGAACAACCGAATTGTACAAAATTGCTTATTTACATTCGAATTCTATCTGAAAACATCGGTTCTTCTCTACAAGATTCAGGCCTAATTTCGTTTTCTGACATCTTCAAAAACTGCGGCCAGTTAAAATACGTACGAAAATTATAACTATTACTAAAATTACTATTTTAACTAAATCCGAGAATAGTTGGCGCTTTTCATAATGGAAAGGTTACCACATCCAACGATGCAACGGTTGCTATGATAAACTGAACTTTGCAGGTGAAGTGCCAGGAACTCATCTTACTTTTACTTCCGTCGTTTTTTTATACTTAGCAACAAACTATCTGTAACATTTTCGTACCATAAGATATCTTAATCTGTGTTCAGTCGTAGTCAAATGTAAATTGTTGCATTATTTAAGCTTGTTCTTTCACATTCAGAAACTTCATGCGAAGTATTGAGCCCGTCGTCCTCCTTATTATTTGGCTTAATATTTAGCCCAAACAAACTCCATTCCAGTGCATCTCTGTGAATTTGACCGTGCAGTTGTCCAAGGCCAAGCAGTGCCTATTGGAGGCAGTGACTCTTTCCCATCGTTACAATAGCAATCCCCGGAGCGATATCGATAATGTTTACCGAAGCCGTTTGAGAAACCATCCCGAGCTGTACCGAAAGGGCCGGCTCGGTGCGTGTTTGTTTAAGGTCGCTTGCAACTGTTTATTTGTGTTTCCATTTGATGCGAGTTAAATTTCTATCGCATCATGAAAACTGTCCGTTTCCTTCGTGGTGGTGTGCGTTCGATACATTGTTGCGCTCGAGAAGAACCATGAAACGAGGGTTCTTCTTCGCCTCGGAATGTTATCTTCCCGCTTATAGTTTATTAGCACAAGATGGCAAAACTTTGACTCATCAAAGGCGTGGTAGCTGATGATTATGGTGATGATGCTGTTGGCGAGTCGAAAATCATGGAGGACATATTTGATCGATAGCTGACGGATAGCGGCTGGAGACAGAGATAAAAATCGAAATACGACATGCTGCGTACATTTATTTCAAACAAAACGGAAAGCTGCTTGACTGATTTGGGACTGTGTTTTTTAAAGTTTGAGTAAACAACAAAATAATGTTCTACTTCACCACAAAATGGTCGGGCACTCGACCGAAAATGGTCCAAATAATAAGCAGACAGGCGGACAACAGAACAAAAAAGTCGCAATTTCCCGCTGCTCCGAAAATAATACTTTTGACAGTTGAGTGACGTCCGTGCGGGCGGTTTGACAGTTACGCTGGCTAGGCGCTGCAAAATCATGGCCTACGTGTACGCCAAGTACAAACGAATTGATTTGAACAAAAAATTAACTAAAACAAAAATCACGCTCCATCGTTATCCGTGTTCGGCGTTGCGGTGGTACTTATCAGCATGCGATTTGAATGCACCGGACAGATTGGATTTGGACGCATCTCGTGTTGAGTTTAATGACTGTCAAAGAGGGTAGAATTCATTACGAAGCATTTCAAGTATAATGGCTCCCAGTTCTAGTGGTATTTTTTATTTGATTTGATTTAATTAAACAAAAATCACATCCGGCCTAAAACTTCAATGAAAGACAAAAATGAATTATTTCAAAATGAATGACAAAAATGAATTATTCTATTATTTTAAATATATTCAGAATTTTAAATCTCATTTTAAAATGAAGAGTATGGAATCAAAACAAAACTTCAGATGGTTTCTTTTGTTAATAGGACGATAGAGAAGTTTACGAAATTGAACTAGGTATTAACATCGGTCAGCGAAACCGTTCCGCGAACAAAGACACCGTAATGAGATCGATACGGAAAAACAGAACATTTCACATCTTGTAAAGCTCCCGAAACCGAATTTCCGACCCCGGAACACCATTCCAGCTGTAAAATGGATTATGTTTCACTTGCACGAGAAAACGGTGCGACGTATTTGCACCGATTTTTGACCCACGGATAACATGGGATCCGGGAGCCAAATTTCGCTAGCACCAGAAAACCCGAAACCTATGCCCATTCAGTGGCAGTCGTGCGGGAAAGTTTTTGGACGAGATGAGATAAAAAATAAAATGGAAGCAGAGCGAGGAGGAGACCTTGGTTTCCGGACAATTTCGCTGCGGTGTTCCGAACATCGAACAGGAAACTGATATTTTCCTGCTGTTGGTGGCAGATGCATGGTTTTTGTCGGTTTAAATGTATAAATTTCTTTCTATAAGATCGCTGTTTCGGCTGTGCGTTGTGATGAAACAAAAGGTTTTAATATGGGAGAGCAATTTAGAGCGCTCGATTTGGATGTGACTATTACCAGCATAAATCGGTACCGTCAGAATCTATCCATGCACTAGTGCAGACGCCTAGGACCCGTAGAATGTTCTATCAACGGACGCGTGCAGTACCCTCTCCTCTTCAACAGTAGGCTGCGGGTCTATCTTAGAGACCAATAACATAATAGAAAAAAACATACACACACACACACACATACACACACACACACACACTCAGAGGAAAACAAGCTGCAATGTGTTCGGGGCTCGTTGGAAAAGTAGGCTGTTTTTTCTTTGCTTCTAAATGCGTATAACGACATTACTCGAGCTCGATAGAAAAGATTCTTGAGGCCTCGCGTATTCACACTCGCTCGGTGCAATGGAACGCATTTTCATCCTCTTCTTCGAGCTGAGTGTTTTTCTTTATCTGCACCATTGATTTTTTTGTCCTTTCTTCTTTCCATTTAACTCCCTTTTCTCAACACGCTCTCTTTCTCGCTCACTCACTGCCAAAGGAAGTAATAGTTGCGATGGCTGTTCTGTGGGCCTGTAGGAAAGTTTTTGCTAACATGATCCTCTGTACAACGCATTGAGGCTGCTCGGCTTTGAGAGAAGAGTGGGCAAACTCTCACGCACGGGACAGTTCTCTGCTTCACCCGGGAGCAGAAAACTGCTAATGAAGCGGAACTATTCGAGGAAGATTCAATTAGTAGCTGTATAAAGTGCGTACCATCATATTCAAGAGCCACGTAGTAGCTCTACTTACAGCGAAGCTAGTGAGAGCCAACTTTAAGCATAATAATCCAGGATGGAATATAAAATCTGCTGTTAGAAACGATCGATTTTTAGACTGATATGTGACTTAAACAGAAGCGAGAAAATAAAATTGTTTACAAATATTTAACCAACGTTACATTAATTCGAGTAGACAGTTAATTCATTTACAGTACAAGATTGTGGAAGGAACAGGAAGGATTAGAGCGAGCTTGGAGTACTTTCGAGTTGAGGAGATGCTCGAGTAGGTGAAAATTCAAGCACTTGTAACACCGTTGAACCACCAGCGCTTTATAATAAACGAACCAAAGGCTCTTTCACTACAAAAAGGATAAAAAATCATGTAGTAGACAAGAAAAACAAAACAAAATAATTAATCGCGTATGCATGTAAAAAGCTGTGTATAATATTTTTTAAATCAAAGGTACCTTCGTAAATAATACAAAAAAAAATCATGTTGGAAGTCTACACCTACGAACAATAATTGGTTGCAAAACCATTTACTAACATCAACAAATCACGCAATCCAACCCTGCACTGCGCCTTAAATTGAAATTAATGTAAAAAATGCATCCCAAAAAAATGGGACGATCGATCTTTCACAATCTTAATTCTGTTTATTCCATCATTTTGCACTCATTCGCCCTACCTTGATCTACTTATTTCGCCTCCTTGAAAGCATGCTTGTATGGAGCAATTTTACGAATCCTTGCTTCCGGTGAAAGAACCAACCATACCCCGGGGTACGCACCAGCAACGATCACGCTCGGCGTGATTACCGGGCACAGACGTTGAAGCGTAAATTTAACGCACCGCGTCACCGGCACATATCAAGATGTCCTCGAGTGCTGCCCCAGCGAAACAGACGACACTAGGTGCTCGGGTCACTTTAGAAGGACGAGAAAAACTTATAAAAATAAAAAGAATCTTTGCAGCTCGTACCGGTTTGATCAGTTCCCCTGCGCAGATTCCGGTTAAATGGAAATTTTCACGTATTTCGAATCGATTTTCTGACCGTTTAAATACTTTTCGTTTACTTTTAAAGTACATTTTCATTGGAAGCTGGCATCCCAATGCTCTTCCAACCACGTACGGACGCACGCACACCGGAAACGTTTCAATCCATTACGTGTAGAAAAAAAACATCACCCTCTTAGTAACCCTATAGCAACCGGGAGAGCAACGGCGACGGATTCGCCGCGTGCTACGATGCTTTCGTTTTCGCTTGTGGGTCAGACGAATACAGAATGGAGGGTAAATGGGGAGCAGCGGAGTTAGGGTAAACCATCCACCACCACCTCCACAACTCGCTCAAGTAGAGCACGAAAAAAAAACCGTATATTTGTGTACTAATTTCAGAAAATAGGTCCGAGTATGCGGGTATGAATATGACGCTGCCGGTGAAGTGTTGCAATTTTCCGCACCTAAGCGAAGTGCATAGAGCGTTTCTCAGAAGCTCAAAGTGGCAGTTTTGTCGTCCGTTGTATGAGCTAAAGTTAGTAGCTGCTTTGTTGCATATTGTTTTGGGAAAATTCTCCAACTTTAGACAGAGTTTAGCTTTTACACCAGCTGATAAGTGTGACTGAAGAGATTTATTTTATTTGAATTTTTAAGTTTTTTATTTTAAGTTTCTTATCATTTATTGGTATTTACGGCCTATGTTGCCGTATTGTCACAGCCTAAATGAAACAGCAGATATGTTTTGACTCAGGAAATTTTGTCAACTGAATTTTTATTTACATTGTAGTTTTTTATGATATTTTATTTCTTAGCAATGGATTTATTTTTCATAATGTTTTCAGTTTTTTACAGTATTAAAGTATGTTTAAAATAAAAAAGTTTAAAAACTCTCTAAAAATGAATTCATTCACGCCTTTTGTGCATAGTCAGTGCTTTGTCAAGCGTAAAAACTACTTTAAGCATTAATTATTCGATCAGATAAATGTTTTTTTCTAAAGGGATAGTTTTATAATCAACTTATACTAGTATGTTTTAAATAAATTTATAAACTTAATTTATACTAGTTATATAAATAAATTTATAAATTATATGAAAACTATATAAATAAAAGTGAAATAAAGCTATTCATTTTAAGCTTTGCAATGCTGGAAGTAAAGAAAGATTTGATACTTCGTTCATTAGAAATCATTTTGTCATCATGCTTCTAAAAAATATCCGCAAGAGAAGAGTTTAAAGCATTGCATGTTATGTTAAACTTTTTGTGGTGCTTAGAGTCAGTCTGTATATAGATTTCTTTTGCTCCGAATCTCGTTACAAACACCAAATCAAAATCGAACAGGACTTCCGACGGTAGCCAAAATTCTTTATTAAAGACTTTGCTTTAAAAGGAATGCGTCAGAACGTTTAATTCGTGTAGTATTTGTTTGTTTAACTCTGGCTTCCTTTTCTAAAAGGTTACTTTTAAAAGTAATGCTAACAATTTAATAAAATTGCTGTTTTTCAAGAAAAATGAAATTTTTTAAAAAAATACCCAACAAAGGATTAATTTTTAATTCAGATTTTCAGGCATTGATTGAATGCAGGAAACAAGAAAAATAAGATCGTCACTTTTTAAGTTCCAGTTTCAGGGAACGTGTTCGACATCCTCGAATTGTCAATGCATCTCGATGTTCCTTCTGTCTTTAAGGAACAATTTCTCGAGCTGCTGGAGTGCGCAGTGCAAACAGATTCTTTGGTTATTTTTGCCCAACAAATCAGTAAAACTACAAATTTGCTCTTGAAAATTGTAGTTTTTACGTCCAAGGATCCCAATTTCGCTCCGAAACACTGGAACAAACTGAGCTGTAAATCACTCCACCCGTAACGTATTTTTCACGTATGCCTAGGAAAACCTTCCATACGTCCATTCGATTCCGTGCGGATAAGAAGATAAGGGCCTTCGTGCGTTCATCGAAACGTTCGCTGGCAAACTGGTGTAGAACTTTTGAGCCGCTGGAACAAACGACAGGAGAGGCTTCTTGTTTCACTTTCGCACCATCGCTCTCGCTCACTCACACATCCACCGTAGTCTAGCCAGCCGGCAGGGAGGCGTGTCCGAAACAGCCGAGCGCGTTTTCCATATCGCCCATTCCGCCTCACACGCGCTTCGTTCGCCCGTGCGTTCGAACCATTTTCCCCTGTGAGCTGTGAGTGTTTGCCGCCACCAGTCATTGTGTGAGTGTGTGTGTGTGTGTGTTAGTGGGGATGGAAGGGGTGTGTGTGTAATGCGAGAGTGGAAACTTTCCACCGTGGCCAACGGTGAAAGGCGTGAAAATTGACGCGCTGCCGCGGAAAAGACAAACGAAAGAACGTCGAGGCTCGGTCGCGCCGAATTGTTTACCCCGAGCGAAGGTGAGTGAGGTGGTCAAATACGCTGCAGCGTTTTTTTTGAAGGTGCATTTGTTGAAACATTGAAGTTGAAATTGAAACATAAAAAGATTTCACATTAAGTGATTTTTACACTTAAAATCGAGAGGAAAAGACTTAAAATCCTCTTTGTACGTGTGGAAAAGCGTTGTAAAGGTTCTTTCGAACGACCAGAGCGTCAGTTAACGACATCGATGCGTCCTCTCGACGGCCACCGGGGTGGCGATCCCATTGAAGCATCGCTCCGTGTAATGTAAAATCAACACCTTCACACTCCCGGGGGGGAGGGAAGCGGCCGCCCGTTTTCCAAACAAATTTTCACACTCACTCGAGTTTTCGCATCAAAAACGGGGCGAAGGATAAAGTGGACATTCCCATTAACTGGGCGCCTCCACCTCACACACACACACACACACACACGCCGTACGCGGCGGTCATTTTCTTGCGAGAAAACTTCCCCAAAACTACCACCACCCATCACCACAAAACACACGGGTTACTGCTGTGAGAGGTGGAGGAAGCTGCGATGAGTGTGTGAGTGAGTTGTTTTTTTTTTGTTCGCCCCTTGCTGCTTGTTCAGCACTGTCTCATATTTTACCACCCCGTTTCGAGTGAGTGACTGAGAAGGGAAAGAGAGTGAGAGAGCCGCACTTGGTGAGTGAGTGTGCGCGCTAATATCGAATCGTCACCGCGGCGGGGTGGCTGCGGAGAGCGCGTTTCAACACACGGCGGAATTCTCACACCGAAAGCGAGATGAGACACTAGTTCTCTCTCTCTCAGCCTCGCACTCACTCTCGCACGTGAGATGGTGTCAGGGGAAACGGTGTCGGGGCAGGGAGAAGGTAGTGGTGAGTCGAGCGTCACCTTCCAGGGCTCGAAAACCAACACCAGAAAAGTGCGCGCCTCGGATTCACACTCGCTCGCTCGCGTTTCACCACCACCACCACCACCACCACCACCGTTGCCTGCCGCTCGTCCATCGTGTTGCGCGCCATGTTGCACGGCCGAGTTTTGTTCGAGTGATAACGAGTGGGGAAACTGACTGGGGGGAGGAGGAGGAGGAGAGGCAGAAGGTGGATGAGATGGAGACTGCGAGATGGGGGAGGTGGGTGGGGGGCCGGGTAGCGAAGCTGGCGAGGCGTCTGGAAGCGACGCGTTTTGCGACAAAACGGCGACGATGACGAGCTGCGGCCGAGACTGAGCGAATCAGTGAGAAAAACTCGTTCACCGAGCGCGGACCCAAAAACCCACGGCGTCAGGGCGCGCACGGCTACTACTTACCACTTACTACTGGGCAGAGCGGGAAAATTTTCGCCACCACCGCGACGACGACGACGACGACGGGGTATTTGATTGAAAATAATTGGCGAAATTCTGGTGAAATTTGAATGTGGGCCGTGGCGAGATAAACAAGGTCGAGGGTTGAGCGCGCGCGAAGGGGCGCATGAAATAATTGCAGTGGCAGTGGCAAAATGATTTGGTGCTAATGGTGATGAATCGTGGCGGGAGGCATTCGGTACGGTCGTGGTCGAAGGTGTGACGAGCCGCTCGTGAAGTGAAACTCAAAACCGAGGATCGTGAGTTGATCCTGAGGCGTGTGGAATCGTCCTGTCCGTGTTGCTGGTTTGGATCAAACAAATGGATGCTTTCGACGTTGAATACATTCTTGCTCGTAGCCAGCAATCGTTGTGCCAATGTAAGTGGAAACGGGTATGATGAAGCAACATGAACTAAACAATACTAAACAGTAAGCGGTTAGCCTGTAAACATCTGCTTGGTGATGTTCTTCCTAGCACGGAGTGTCGAATGAGTATTTGTTCCTTGTTTGGTTATGTTTTGAAAATAAATTTAATTTTTATTGCGAAAGTTTATTTGTTGACATACAACTATAGCTTTTCTAAGCAATAGTTTTGAAATAGTGATAATGTTTATTTCCTAAAACAATGTCTCTTAACTGTTATATTTTTCCAAGTACATGATAGTGATAGTTCAACGAAACATGTAAGGAAGCAAAAAAAAAAACACACACACACAAAATAGTTTCAACGCTCCATTGAACCATTTAAATAGAAAATAACAACAATTGAAACATCAACGATGAATCGAATGTTGGCATTTCCCATACCTCATCCTTTCCTCCACTTTAAACAATTGGCTCATCCATAATACTTTTAAAGATCATATTCTCTTCGACATGTGCAATGTGTCAATCAAATTTTCTGGTTTGGTTTGAGTTTTAGTTTATAGATTCAAAAGATTTTTCTATAATAAGAGTGTTTAGTTAAGTTTAGTTATTAAACTTGATTTTTATTGTTCGATCAAATTTGGTTGTAATCTTTTAAAAATGCTCAACATTTTTGTACACCCAATTTTAGTTTGATTTAATAACAATGATACATCTACATTTTATGCTTTGATGACGAGCTAAACGTTTTTTTTTTGCTTAAATATTTTAATTACTTTTCTTACATGTTTGAAATGTTTTAAAAACAAGTTAGTTATTTCACATTGTTATTGTTATCATAGTTTTCGTGTGAGAGCTCACACTGGAATACTAGGGTATCTTATAGTTTGCTGCTTCAAAATATGTGTTAAGGAATTTTCTCTGATTTCCGTTTAAAATTACAAATTTTGTAATGGGACTTTTTCAATAAATATTCAAAAATTCATTTATATTCGAATCCTGGATTTTAATCCTTTCCAAACAGCTAGTTATCACAAAACCCAAAGACAGGCGAAGAAGTGGTGGATATAATTGAACCTAAAAAAAATTCAATATCAGTAAGGTCGAGGTAGAAAATTGTTCTAAAAACCATACCATTCTTGTAACACTTCATGTTTTTCACGTCAATGCTACAAGCTCTACTAGCAATGTTTCGACAGTTGATGGAGGCAGTCAATGTAATCGCATTCGTCGAACAAAACACTCTTAACGCTTCGTGTAATCGTGCATACAAACACAAACAATTGATGTTTTTTTTTGTTAGAGGATGAAAGAAAATTCAGGTTGCATTGAGATTTTGGGTGATGATCCAAATGAACTAAAAAAAGGATAAAAACACACACGATGAAGCATATTGGTTTGTTGCTTTTTTGCTTGTAACATATCTGTTGAGTGAACACGATTTTGTTAGGCAGAAAACGATAGGACACGTTGGAAATGTGCTTGTGATATTCTCACAATTCTCTTGGCATTTTAAACAGCAACAAATAGATCTCGCACGAATTGCGATCGAAATTCCCGTCGGTAGTGCGTTCGGTCGCGCTCGCAGCACTGGGAAAAAGCGCGAACAAATAGAAAGCCGATGAACTTGTGCGTCCGATGAGAGTTTGAAACTTTCCAACCCTCCCATCACCCGTACGTTCATACATCAAACGGGTGTTAATAAATCCACGGCTGATATTTATCTACCCTCCTCGCACTTCCGGTGTTAATATTTCGTTGCACCCTGCCCTCAAAATGGTGCTTAAGCCCTTTCTGTTCTGGCGAATAACACAAGAAAAAAACCAAAAAACAACAAACAAAACAAGAATGAAAAGTGATTCGTTTACTCAAGGTAGACACTTACCCGGGAGTTAAAGTGGAAAATGGCAAATAAAACATAAACGGAAAAAGAAAGCAATACAGAGGAAAGAGAAAAAAAAACACACACACACACAACAACAACAAAATACCCAGTGAAAAACATTAAAAAGCACTAGAAACAGACAGCTCGACAGTGGAAGAGGATGAAAAAAGAACTATTTTTTGGAGTGGAAAAAAAACAAAAAAGTTTTTTTGTACTATATCCTGCACTGAAGGCGTAAAATAAATAACACACACTCATCAACACAAGGGGTACGAGAAAAGGCACGCTCAAACGTGTCCCTTCGTGCTCTTATGTACACATTGGAGGTACACAAAAAAAAATACACACACAGAAAACGCACACAGAAGCTTCGAATAGTTTTCCTTCGAGCCCATCTCTTTCGTCTTACACATACAAATTTTCTCTCCATTAGCACAGCTACTGCCACTAGATGGAGGGTGAACGAAGAAGGGCGACGGAAAGATTCGCTTGTAAAGGTGGTAGTGTGACGAAGACGACATAAGTAAATATGTTTTACTCGCCTGCTAAGATACGCCGCGCGTTTTGCTTCCCTCCATCCAAAGTGAGGTGTAAGGGAAGCGAGAGGATTTGTGGTTGTGTTGGTGTGATTGCGGCAAAACTTGCTCATGGATATGTGTGTGTGTGTGTGTGTGTGTGTGTGTGTTTGCGTTCGAGGGGAAAATGCTAAGACTAGCAATTTCACACTGATTTCTTGCACGCGTGGGGCAGAGCGAGACGAATGGATGAAGTTCATTGTTTGTTTGTGGGGTGAATAGGGGTGGAAAAATGAGAGAGCGAGTGGTGGTGTGGTGGTGCGAAGGTGTTAGTGTCACCCAAAGCCCTAACGCGCGCCCGAAGTGGCTCTATGTTGCTTACACAGCAACCAAAAAAAAAAAACACGAAAAAAACCGCCCGTAATTTCTGTCACCAAGAAACGGTCCTTGGAAGGTTTGTACATAATGCTAGAAATAGTGGAATTGGAAGCGTAATAGGAGTCGGCTAAAGATGCGTCGTGTGTTTCTTTAACGCCTTTCGGGAAGGTGTGAGCGTGAGTGTGTGTGTGCGTGTGTATGTCAGTGTGCTCGAAGGGTGGAAAATCTTTACACCTTCGCGTTGTCCTGCTCACTCTTCCGAGCAGAGCAACACACGAGCTCGATTTCTTGGAAAATCATCACAAAAAATCATAAAAATTGCGATTTCATTCAAATGCAAAAGAAAAAAAAAACAATTTTATTCTTTGCCAGAAAGTTTGTAAGCTGAAGACCTAGACAGTTTTCCTAGAAAGACGATTTAATATCGATCGACCATGTTCGGAAGAGTCGTGTCGAACGAAACTTTATTTATCTTAAAGAGCGTAATTTGTGCGAAGTGAAACTGTTCTCCGAATCAGCGGATTTTCTCTGCTGCATCTCTACTCGCCCCCTTGATCCCTTATAAAGATCCAAAAACTGCCCCTTTGCAGGGTGACAAATCGCACACAAGCGCACACACACACACACTAGCACACCAATCCGCGACGATTATCACACCACTTAGAGGGAGTGGCCACCGCAAAAAGAGCCATCGGAGAAAGCGAGACCGTGCGCGCCAAGTGTGGGGAAACGGGAGCGACAGACCCGCGCGCGTACCCGAAACCATGAAACGCCATTGAAATGTTCTTCCTTTCGGAAGGGGGGGGGGGGAGTAACTGGGGGAGCGGCAGATGGAGCACACTTTAAAGTACATCCTCTCGGCCGGGAAACGAAGTCCGTGTGCTGCTGCTAGTGTGGTGGTGGTGATGAATAGGGAAGATGGGCGGAGGGTGCGGCTTTCAACACCCGAAGGTGTCTAAACCGGCACCCAACCAATGTCTCCCAATCGCGTGAGCACACTCACACACACACATACACCGAACGAAAGCGCAATAAGGGATGATGTTGAAGCGAGCTAGCTCCGGGAGGAGGAAAATAAACTCGCTTCTTGGAATAGAAAGGGGAGAATTCCGGCGAAGCGACACCGGTGAAAGAAAGAAGGAAAAAAGAGAAACACCTCACGCAGCACACATACACACAAACACAGGCGCGCGCGTCTTGCGTCGTGTTGTTTTTCCCACCTAAAAGGGGGTGTTTCGGGCGTCGCTTTGTGCGGCTGTGTGCGTGTGCAAAGTTCGTTGGCACACGCTCGTGAGGCCTTTTTCGTGTTTGTGTGTGCGAGTGTGAGTGTGGGTTGGAAGGAGTGAACCACGCACACCCGTCGTCGCGGTTATTCATTCACCATTGGAGCCGCCCGCCTCATTCTAGAGTCGACCGGCGTGAGGTTCGTATCGAGTGTGTGTTTCGCTGCCCGCCGCCGCTGTTGCGCGCGGGTTTTTGCGTGTTTCAATTGCGCGTGTGTGCCCTTTTTGCCCGGCGTTTGCGTGTGTGTATGTGTGTGTGCGTGCGTGTGTATGTACGGTGTGCATCATCCATCTCTTTCCCACTGCTATACCTCTCTTTCTCTCTCTCTCTCTCTCTCTCTCTCTCTCCCGCTCTGCCGCTTCATCCTTACGGCAAATCCTGTTTTGGTCGCCGTATCGGCCAGGAGTAATTATTTTGCACACCTGGATTTTTTTTGTGTGCTCAAGTTTTGCGAATTCGTTTTTGTTTTGGGTTCGGTTTTGTTTTTCGGCGTTATTTGTACATGTGCGTGCGTGTGTTTGTGCATTGTGCATATTGTGTAATTGTGTGCCACTGCATGTTTATCGTGATACAATAGAAATTTTGAGACCGCATTGCAACCGAACGAGATTTGGAACGCAACAGAAAAGAAAATGATAATGAAGTGCTTAATTGATCGAAAGTACTATCAAAGTGACGGTTTTGTGTGGTAGTGCGATTAAATTTATTTTATTTTATTTTTTGTTTCATTCGGGTGCAACAATACAAGACGAATAATTCCCCAAAAAACATCGATGAAAAATAGAAAGTTCATTTTTTGTCACATAAGTTAGTGTTCTTTGCTGCGTTAGTTTTCTAAAATGAAGCATACCGATTGCATTCGATTGTATAACCTGGAACAAATAATGTAAACAATATTTATAAAATTTTGCTTCACTTTATTTACAATTTGTTAGCATCATACAAGTTTTGAAATGAAAAATATTTTTTACACTCATTTAAACTACCTTTTTCGTTCCAAAAGGAACAAATGTCGTCATCAAACAAAGTTTACAGATCAAATACAGATTCTTAATCCTACCACATGTTGTGTTTCCTTTGAAATCTTCCTTTGAAACCTTGAAAGTGGAATCCATCCAGTAAAAATTGTAAAACAATATAATCCCATTCCTCCCGAAGTGCTTTCAATAAATCATAATTTTATAATACCTTCACGCCATCAATGTTTTATCTATAACTTTTTCTTCTCTTTCCTCTCTGCGGGCGACCATTTCCCCAACATCAGAATTCGAAACCGAGTGCTCATCCGATCAGATTTGCATCGAGAAATTTCGTCGAAAAAAAAAAACGAAACGAAACAACCATCGCGGCCGTCTTGGATGGAGACGAAATAATTAAAAAGTGAGTGAAGCTCTGCGGTTCTGTGAATGTGTAGCGGTGCGACAGTGCGTTTCAACTCGTGGAAATGAGAAATTGATTTTTGGTTCGGTGTCGAAAGAAAATAAATATCCACCGAGTGAAATGGATCGAAAGATTGGATGAAACGATGGTGGAGTTTCGACGGTATTTGCGGTCATCAAGTGCTTTGCTGCCAAGTGTGTGCGTGCGGAATTGAAGATTCAAATCTCGTGTGTGTGTGTGTGAGTGAGTGTTTCTGTGTTTTGATTTTGGTGCTGTAAATTAAATAAAAAAGTGTTATCGAGATCACTTGCGGGGCAGCGTGAGCTTGTGAATTTTGTGCGAAAAATTGTGCGCAGGTTTTCTGTTTTGTAAAGGAACCGGTTGCGTGCGTGTGTGCGTGCGAGTGTTGCTTTTTGTCTTGGCGAGCGTGCGTGTGCGTGTGTGTCTGTGGGTTTGGGCAACTTGTCCGCGACTTTCACAGCCCTCAACACCACCACCCTTCCCTCACCCACCCACCACCGCCACCACCACCACCACACCCGATTTCGATCCCGTGTGATGTTGTAATGAGATACGACGGCCAAGAACTGCTCCAATCTGACGACTTCAGTAGGCCGGCGAAGGGAATGGCCTATCATCCATTCCTGCAGCTACCGCGACCGACTGACTTCAGCGTCTCGTCGCTGTTGACCGCGGGTTCGCCGCCGTCAGCGCAGGCCGCAGCAGCAGCGGCAGCAGCAGCAGCCGCCCAGCACCACCAGCAACAGCAACACCAGCAGCAGCAGCAGCAGCAGCAGCAGAACTCGCCGGCGGCGGCCGCCGCAGCTGCGGCTGCAATCAACATGGCGGCCACGGCGGCCGGTGCGGCCGGTGGTCCGTTGCCCGGGGCCGGTGGGCCTCCCTCCTACTTCCCGGCAGCTGCCCTCGCCGCCCTGTCCGGTGGGCCGGCCGGTGGGGGTGGCGGTGGTCCGCCGCCCTCGCATCTGTATCCAGGCGCGCTGCTACCGAAGCTGCCGCCCCATCACCCGCACGCCCATCATCCGCTCGGGACGGCCTACACGACGGCGGAGGATGTGGTGCTGGCGGCGGTGGCCGCCCATCAGCATCATCCGGCGATGCGGCCGCTGCGCGCCATGCAACCCGAGGACGACGGCGTTGTGGACGATCCGAAGGTGACGCTCGAGGGGAAGGAGCTGTGGGAGAAGTTCCACAAGCTCGGCACCGAGATGGTCATCACCAAGAGTGGCAGGTAGGTTTCGAACGCGGGCAAGGGGGTGGGTGGTCAACGGCACACGCAAGGGAATGGGGGATGCGAAAAAGGACGCTCCGTACGCGTGAAAACCGTGCGGTTCGATTTACCGACGGCATTTTGCGCCAAACGCAAGGTTCGTCGTTTGAGGCGCATTCAATGGTGCGATCACACCGTTTTGGTGGGGAAGATTTTTTCGAAATCGAGTATCGAATTTCGGTTAGTGAAATTTGATCAAGAATTTATAATTTATTTAAAAATTGGCTTTGTGTATAAATTGTTTCGCTTCGAGTGTTCGAGTGAGTCTTTGATCAAAGCATATTTGAACACTGTTTCATGAAGTTTTCCAATCTAGTAGGCTTTTGTTTTAACGTAATGTAGAAGAAACTAACTTCAGCGAAATCCCATTTTTAAATCCAAAATTTGTTGTATAACTTGTTGAAGCTGTTTTGTAATGGAAATATTGTTTTAAATTCAGGAAATTTGTGTATACCCGTTTTTTTAGCAGTTTGCAAAGTATTTCGAACTTTTTTTATGTGAAATAAGATACCTTAAATTTTTATTAAAAAAAAATAAATTTAAATTTCGAATCTCAACTATTCCGTAAGCAAGCCAATTTTTCCTGTATTAAACCATTAATGTTATTCGAATTTAATTTTACTAAAGTAAAGAAAAATCATATTGGTTTTGGGAATGCATAAGAATATAAATACAAAATTGTTAACTAATATTAATTTTGTGTCATACAAAATCGCTTTTTTAAAGAGACAGATCTGGTAAAAAATTACAATTTAATAAAAAACTATTTTTTTCATGACAAGCAATGAAACTAGATGAACTTAGCTAGATCTCCGCATCATGATTTTATTGGCTTTTAAAATATAGTAGATTTAATCAATTTTTGCAAACTTGGCTCCGAATTTATTTGCAATTTTTCCAATCAAGAAGAACACGCGTGTCTTACAGCAAAGTTTTTGATTGTCAATTATTCCTCCATTCACTGTGTTAAGATGAGTTGTGCTATTACAATCAATTAAGGTAGCACGAATCTTTGGCAGAAGCAAAAACTTTGTCGAAAGCAACTCTTCAACTCGTACTGCACCCAGGTTATAAACGCACTTCGCTCGGTGTGAAGAGTAAGCGTTGGAGCTATTATTGCACCCATGCACACAAAACAATTTGCAAAGTAAATACCACCATCCGGCAATCTCCACCGGTTACCCTCGGAAGGTGCGAAACAGAGCCAATCCACCGAATCGGATTGTGGGGCAAAGTTTATTCGGAGGTTTGTTTTTATTTTTTAATTTCCATTCAAGTGTTTCCATTTTTTTCCTGTCAGCTCTCTGGATGCTCCCGAGAGGTGGATGTTGGTAGGAAAAATGTTTTTACCAGTCTGCTCCTGGCTTCTTTTATCGATGAGTCTCGCCCGCATCAGTCAAACTGCAGTCAAACTGACTTGCTTAAGGAGCTACTCGGAGATAGACGTAAACAGATCAGACTGACTCTGCCAAACGTCGCGATAATCACGAATGGCGGCTCTCATTCATTGACATTTGCCTTTCCCGATCCCCTCTCGGTGCGAAGCTGCGGCAGGGTTGTTGATGATTTGTTTTCAATTTCACTACACCTTTGGCGTTTGTGATGCGAAAGTGCAAAGAAAATAAAATAAAACGAGTGCTGGGAAGGATCTTCCGCTCGTCGCGTTGTGGTTTTCGCAACATCGTTCAGCAAACAGTAAACAGTAAGGAGCGACGAGCTGGGAACGACAATTAGTGGCGAATTAGTGGCAAACGGCTCATCAAGTCAATGTGTGTTTGTACGATTTAGTGTCTCTGAGGAGTTAGTGTTTCTGGTGAATTAGTGCCTCTGTGACTGATTTTTACCCACTCTCCCTCGATGCTTGTTGTATGTTGGTCGATTTATTGACATTTCTGCACCGAACGATAAGGGTTTTATTTAATAAACACGCTGTCCTCTTGAACGCCTCAGAAACAATCACACAAAGTATTGCTTGTTGACTGCTAGAGCCCTTTGCATGAAAATGTTTGCCTCTATGAAGGTTTAAATTTTGCTTGGGAAACGTTAATTAAGACAACAGACAGTGTAAACACACATTTATGGTAAATTTTTAAGCAATTGAACCAGATTTGTTTGTTAATAAAAATACATTTTTTCCAACGCAACTGGTGAGTGTTTAAAAAAAAATAATTTAAATTTATAAACATTAACTAATCCAATATTAACTATGGATTGCATGGCACAGAGGATACTTTTGTTACTGTTTGTCAAATATCGGACAATATCGGGTGAAGTTCTTGAGTCAAACAAATTTGTTGATTTAATTTTAGTGTTAGTATTTTTATAAAAAAATTATTTAAAATTAAGGCAAATTTTACAGCCCAACTTATAAAAGTGTTATACCTCTCTAGTATGTCAAAGTTATACAATACATAATATTTAGGTTGGGAATAAGGACGTTAAAGAAAAGAAAATGTGTATTAAGTTGCATTGTGTTTAATTGTGTTATGTATTTTTGTTAAGGCATACCTAGCGTTTTGTGGGCAGAAAATCGACACATGCTTGAATGGAAATCGTTGTTATTTTTACAATTTGTGAATAATACTTGAGGTATGTTAGGTTCTTTCAGTCTGATTTTCAGCTGGATAAACTGAATAAACTCGTACCTATTGGGGCTGCATGCATTTTTGAACAATTAAAAGCTTTTATTGCTTTAAGCTTTATCAATAGAAATCTATATCATGTTAGAGTAAGCCTCGGAAAGCAATCGAACTGATCGACGTTGATCGTGTTCATCGTTGGTGAAATACATTGCGATATTAAATCATCCATTCTGGTGCGTCCAGTAAAAACTTTACCGATGTGTGAAAGTGTTCGATGGCAAAAGTGGGTTTGAAATAAAAAAAAAACATGTATCATCAAGTGCAAGCGAACGATTGTGCAACCTAGTGCACTGAGCCGATGAAGGATTGCAATTGCATGCCGCGCAGCATCCGCGAACCTTTCCACCATGGGTCAAATTTGTAGCGTGTTAAGTTTTCAATTTGGCAACACATTATTTTGTTTCGTTTCTGATCGATTTTGTGTACAACATTGAACTTTATGTGCATGTTGTTGGATTGTTTTTGCTCTTTGCGGCTGATGCTGCTGCTAAAAATAGCCTCCGATGGTGGTGATGGTGAATTTTTCATCCCTTCACGACACCTGAACCGCCTGCTTTGATTGGCGAGCGTGTTTCTGCTACGTGTTAAATTAAATAATTTGCTCACATACTCACACTCAGATACTGTGAAAGGTGCAAGCAAAAGAAAAAAACAACACACTCACCAAATAATATAACAACTTTCAATCGATAGAGCGAGTACCGATAAATGATAAATACCCCGTACCGCTGTGTACAGGAAATAAGTGAGAAAAAAAACCCCGATAGCTTGCCGTTGACGTTAAATGCGGCCGCTGTTGTGAAAATGTTTTTCCCATTTTAATTTTCCCATCCGCGCTGGAAGGCGGACAAAGTGTGCGATAAATAAAAATCGCCTCTCGCACACTTTTGGGTGTTCCTCGCACGTTGCTCTTGTTTTCTGCGACTCAATGATGGTGTTCGGATTTTTGTGATTAATTTCACGTATCGTGCGAGCCATTATGTGTTTTATTTTATTTTTTTTTTGTTTAAATGTTTTTTCGATATTTCAATATTTGCGGGTTATTAAAATCGATTTTTGGATATCTGTGAGTGTGTGTGTGTGTGTGTGTGTGTGTGTGTGTGTGTGTGTGTGTGTGTGTTTTGTTTTTTAATATCGTTCGTATGGCTATTATTTCGGCACCATTTTGGATCGATTCTGCCACCGGGTGTTGATGATAGTGTGGATTATCTTTTAGCCGCTTTCAAGGCACGATAAAAGTATTATTGATAAGCTGTTTTTGTGTTTGTTTGTTTGTTTTATATCGCAGCTTTACCGTTTATTAACTCACGATCGCGAAAGCTGACGATAAGCTGACAATAAATAGTTTTGATCTGATAGAGAGATTGAGCGAAGCAGAACACGGAGTGCGTTTTATTGCACTATAATCAAATAGGCACTTTTTCATCTTCTTCACCAGCTACCAGGATTGTTTTATGCTGAAATTTTTATAGCCAGTTAAAGATTCATCTTTTTCAACATCTAAATAATCCATAATTAGTGCATCAAAATCGACTCGTTGATGTTTACCTACAACCGTCTCGAAGTCGGTAGCCTTTAAAGTCGAAATCGAAAACACAAAGTCACGATTGCGAAACGGTTAAAGCTCATTAGAAAGCTCCTGTTTTGGTCGGGGCTTGATGGGGGCTTTCTCACACTTGCATATTAAGCGATCAAGTGGAGATGGTTGTATTTTTCGGTGCCTTATTAAAACACTATTTTTTGTCCCCGTCCCCGTATCTCTTTGGTCGAGATGCACGCCTTGCTTTACAATCCTTTCACCTACCAGATTAGGGTTGTGATTTTTGTGAAGAAGAGCAGCAAATATGGTGACAATTTGTGTTGCGTTTTCATTATGGGTGAAGTAATTTTGATTTCAGTTTTGTTTATGTTGTTCGTAACCATTTCACTTGTTTATTGCTCGAGTACCGCAAGTAAATCCTTCAGCTCGGCGTAGCACACGAAACTGGTACGACCAAACAACCATCCAAAGCCTAATTGTAACCTATTTATGGAGCGTTAGCACTCCTCTTACACCCTTTGCTCGCACACACACACACCAACCGAAAGTGTGGCTCTTCATGGCCCGTAGCGTGTCTGGTGGAAATAATTCACCTTGAGCGCCATCACTTTCATTACGCGGTGTTTTTGGTTTGTTTTTGTTTTTTACGTGCTTGAGGCTCGGTTTGTTCGGCTAGGACCTCCTAATTTTGACACCTCGACACGGTGAGCATGTCGAAAACGTGAAGTGCCAAATATTTCCGAAAAAGCTAAACGAGTCCCTGCACCGTCAAAAAGGCATTCCAGCGCTAGCTGATTGGTGGTGGGGTGGGTGGCGGTGTTTTTGTTTTTGCGAGGTCTGTCAACAATTAGCACGGCAACTAACAACCAAGTATGTTGCTAATTGCTTGCTGTTTAGTGTTTAATCGCTTGTTGCATCGTTCGTGCTGCGGCAGAAGGATTGGTAAGGAATCGTAGGACAGAAATCAGTTTGCACGAAAGGCAACACAAAGATGACGTGTTTTAGCATACATAACATGAAGCATGAAATATACAGGCCCTGAACAATTCACACATTTTCTAGTTTAAAATCATATAGAACGAAAAAGATTTATCACCTTTCGAACGCTCATTTGTGTGTTTATGTTCTTTCACATATTTTTATTGTCATTTGAGAACCTTTGGCTTAATGTAATGTGTGACTGATTGTTGAATGTTTGATTTGTTTACAATTTTATAAACAAAACCATTGTATCGGTTTCGGTTTTAGAATCGTGCAAATGCTGGAGTATGCTTTGGTGAATGAATTTGGTGAAATTAAAATGGAAATTTAATTTTATAAGAATGTGTCGAAATTCAGGAAATTGATTGCGCTATTGGTAATTTTACGTTGAAGTTAAAATAATTAGAAATACTTTTAATTTTATCAAATGTTATTTCATCAAGGAGTAAAATATATGATAAATGAATATATTTCCTTAATCTTTGTTACCTTTTTAACAGCATTTTGCTTGCTGCAAATATCCTTTTATTTTTTTATTTCAATTTTATAAACGCCCATGTCTGCACTATAAAAAGTGTTAATTTAAATCGAGTTTGAAAGGACAATAACTCCGTGGCGTCAAAAATGCCAAATAAGTTAATTATTAATAGCGCACAAAAAAAAACAGACACACACACTATCCTCCTAATAAGACTTTGTAATAAACCTGAGCCTCTTGATGTACCGGAACGATGTGGTTGCAAAATTGAGCCGATATCAGCGAAGGCACCCACACGCAAACACCTCACACCCCGTGCTTGGAAGCATGGACCGGCTGAAGTAGTTGGCGTGAGTAAAATTTTGCGCTTACTTTCAATTTTCCACACTTCGGGTTGTGGTTCGATGCGCGGTTTAATCTTTCATCTTACTCCCGGTAGCGTGTGTGAGAGTGTGTGCGTGTACGTCTATGTTTCTGTGTATGTGGGTGCACTTCAAAGTGCCATTGGTATTGCTGGCGTACCGCACAACGGTGCCACACTAATCCTTTTTGTGTGCTAGGGAGTCAACCACCACCTCGTTTCGCTAATCGGGCGAACAAAATCAGCCTCCTTTGGCGGGCGGGTTCGAAACGAGCACACGCAAACATCGGTGGATGCAAATTGATTATAAATTCATAAAATAATTTGTTGATCCTATCGATCCTACTGGTGGGGGAGGCGGAGAGGGTGCGAGGTGTTTGCTGTGTGAAAAGTTGCCTCGTTGAGCGTTGCATTCCTGGAGCCCTTGGTGCCCTTTGACTCGAATCAACACACTCACATACACCAGTAAACGTGTGTAGCACCGAGCGAAAGTGTTATTGATTTACATTGGCATGTGTGGGAGGCAAAGGGAGAGAGAAAGAAAGAGAGAGAGAGAGAGAGAGAGAGAGAGAGAGAGAAAGAGAGAGATAATTTTGGCCTTCAAATGTGTGTTGTGTTTCCTCAAAACTTGACAGCCGTCTACTTCGCGGTCGCGGCAAGCGGATACGAAATTTACGCGGACTCCCAGCGGAAAACCCGCGTCAGGATGCACCAGTTATGCCTCGCGGTAGGTTTTCTTACTTTAAAACCCAAGCCCACTTTACACCCTACTCCCCTCGCCTACCACCCCGTCCCCATCGTGCCAACGAAGGATAAGTGAAATGACGGCAATCAAGCATGAGTTTTCCGCCAGCGCGCAGCAGTTTCAATTCATTTCGTTGAGTTCCCCCCCGTGACTCTTTGCGAGTGTGAGAAAGGACAGCGAAAAACAATGCACTATCCGCACAAAAGCACGTATCCCTGGGGTGAGAGGGAAGGTGGAGGGGTGGATATCGACGTCGGAAAACTCGAAGCAATTTTCCAACCCATTTTTTTTTCCTGGCGGGCGAGCGTTTTGGCCGGCCAGTTTTGAGTACTCTCGAGTGTGTGTGTGTCTCAAGGTGGCAAAAGGCACTGGCGCTAAAAGGGATTACAACTGCGCTCCAGCCAGCCGCGAAAGGAAGCGCAATTGGGGGCGAGCAGTCCAAGACGAATGTTCTTTCGCATACATGCTGGTTACATGGTTACGCATACATGGTTTTGTTAGCATGTGATTCATGAAAAAGAATTCATGAAAAAGGCTGGGAAAGGCCGGTTGAACGCTCCACGGTGACGAATTTACGGATTAAAGCAACACTATTGACTGCTGTAACTATTTATTGTGACCATTACAATTATATGAAGTATTAATTCTCGTAAAAAAACTAAGAAAAATCAAGAATTGATACGAATGCGTCATACCATTAAACTAGCCGCTGCAGCATGTGTTCATTCCACGGACAGCAAGTGTGCGCCCAGATGAACCCCAATCGAGTGGCTTGAGTTACCCGCGTAAAATTGAGCATTTAAACTGATCTAACCTCTGCAAAGGGATTTAAGAAATCATTAACATTAGATAATATTTCAGATACTTGAAACAATAATAATTGATATTCTTAGTTAATAGAAAAATACTTTGGACGCTTAAATCTTACGTTAGCATATAATATTTAAATTATTTGGCTTATTTTTCTTGTCCTGTTACGTCCAACTGTGCAAAGGTTTTTTGCATAGGGATAGGGCATTCTTGCTGACGATAGCACTTTTAACTAAATTTAATCATATTACATTTGGAACAAGGAAATGTGTCTTATTAATGACCTATCTAGAGATAACGAATGAAATTATGTTGAATAAAGGTTATAAAAAACGTTTTACATTTGTTCGCCAAATGAAAGGATCGTCTTTTATTAAAAAAAGTAACTGAAACCAGTTGTGTAGTTAACAAAGCCAAACAAGACTGAACCACTCTCTGCTACGATTACACACACACACACACGCGCTCACTCCCGTGATAATCAAAAACTCAAGTAAAAATTTATCAATGCTGGCTCTCCGTTTTTGCGTCACCACGTTCACTTGCATGGTGAAAAAAAGGGATGCAAAAAAGTGGCACGCCGCCGCTCTGCTGCCCCATTCGAGTGCTTGGGGCTTCATTCATTCTCCCCTCTCCTGCTTTTCCCGTTCTCATCCCAAACCACCCACCCCTCTTTGCCGACTTGATGGTTTTTGCCGCAGGAAAAATGGGCACGAGGTGGCCGCGGTGAGGTGTTAAAATTTCTTGTCCATAAAACAGTTTTTAACACCCTCGCATAATGATTAGCACTCACTCTCGAGGTGCTGATGGTTGTGTGTGTGTATGTGTATGTGTGGACCTCCCTTTCTGTGGTGCAACTGCAACCACCCGGCGCAGCGGAGAAGCACTTCAGAACCCGGAAAGGGGAACGCCGGGGAAAAAAAGAACGAGACGCGCGGGCAGTTGGGAAAGCCGAGTTTTCTCGTTGCCACCTCGTGCGGGTGCGATGTGCAGGCTGCGATTTTCTGCTGCCTGCTCGTCGGCACGAAAATCACACTCCCAAACCCCACCGCACTAGCCCTTCCTCTCCTCACTGAGGGGTGAGTGCAGTATGTACTCGGTGCTGATGCAGTTTTTGTTTTCATTTTTTGGTTTTCTGTTTTTTTTTTGCGCGTACATTTTTTTTGCTCTACCTTTGCACCTGCTGTTTTGCACGTGATTTTGCTCGCTGCGCTGGTGTTGGTGCTGGCAGCATGAATGGGTGCCGGCTGGTTTGTGTGGCTGGCTCGGTGTCCAATTGCTCTTCGGGTGCTATAGAAATTGGACCCACACTTTGGCCGACCGCGTGCGTCACGCGGATTGCATGTGTTTTACTGCAAACTGTCACGACAATGCACACACGCGACGCAAATCGAGACGGGGCGGAAGGGCGGTGTAAGTGTAATTAGAATTTTTTCCACAATGTTTTCCAAGTTTTTTGTTTTCCGTCCCCGCTCCCCTAGAAGAGGGAAAAATATTTCGCATAAAACATAAACCAATTTGAAGCACGGTTTCCTATGTGTGTCAAGCTCGTCGGAAGCTTTTGCCCAATGTCACGTCATCCCGGGCGTTAAACAAGGCCATAATCGAGCGGGCATCGATGCTTAGGCATTTGAGCGTTAATTGCGGCGCGCATGCAAACGTCACCGGCTGCTAATGTGACGTAGCGAACACCAACACACCACCGTTTGCGTATCGGATGTCACAAGATGGGTGCGAGAGAGGCTATTGTGTGTGATAAACCGTCATGTCCATGTGTTTCCCTCTTTTCATACCACCAATCGCTGTGTTTCTAGTGTTAGAAAAACGGTCAGATGGCTGTCAAAAAAAAAAACAAAACAAAACAAAACAAAACAACTACACGTCTGCAATTAGATCACATGCACACACGGGTAATGAATTTGCAATTCCGATCGGGTTGTCAAACCGATCGGGTTGCGTACCATTGTGCGATACGAAAATGATGTTCCGGTCGAGCGGACGCTTGTGCCAAGCGCACATGTATGCGCTGATTAATGGTCAGATAATGCTAAACCACTGGCCAATGGCCACTGGGCGAAGCAGGCCCGGTGGCGATTAGAGGTCGAGTGAGTGACATGTTCCAGCGGTGTCTGTAGCAAAATGGGCTCGATACGTTGGAGCAGGTGCCATCATACGGCACCTTGTTAGCTGCTTTGCGGCCTGGAAAGAAACATTTCAAGTGGTGTTAATCTATTCCAATAATTCCCTAAAATGGTAAAAAAACTTCCAATATAAACCAAGGCTTTCTACTTCATTTTCGTTAAAATCTTCCAAAGACTATCTTCAATTTTTTAAACATAGCTTCATTTGCTCTAGTTGTTTTTCATCCCAGGAGCTAGATTTCACTCGACAGGATCGAGGTTTTAGTCCTGTCTGGTAGCTTTTCGTGTACTTCGAATTGGACATGAAATTCGCTTCTTGGGTTTGGGTTAGCAAAAATGGTGGAATTTGGAAATTGGTTTAATTTTCCAAACAATGAAAATACATGAAGTATTTTCATGAGAACGGCCAAAACTTAGCAACTATTTTTTTTTCGTGCACTCGTTAGCTTTGTTGAAATCGTGTTAAAATCGTATTTTATTTTCAATTATGTTATATTGTCTCGTCTAATTCTAACGGTTAGGATTACCTTGAGATGAATTTTAGGGCCAGATGACTGACAAGCATTTAGTTAAAAACATAGTAATAATTCTTCCCCTGAAGCGGAACATGTGCTTTCTATTTCACGTGCATTCATCAGCCGTGCCATTGTCAGGTTTAATAGTAAAACCGGCAATTTTCGTATTGTTTTTTTGTTGTCTATGATATGACAAACATGAAAGAGACCGGAAAGAGTCGCGTAGAACACGCGTACGCGGGCGGATGGTGGCCAACGGAAGCGACCTTTACCATGTATGGAACCGACAGGCGAAGACCGCGCGCGTTTAGAGACACCCGGAACGTACGGAAATGGAACCATACACACACGCGCGCGCACACCTGTACGAACACACAAGCCATCACATTTTGATGGCGCTATTTTTTAAACTTTCCTTAAACCACCGACGAAGAGCCGACACGCACGCCTTCTCGGTGGGCACTCAGCTCAGCTCATAAAACATCATGTGCCTGGGTTAACCTTCGTACCTCAAAAAAAAAAACCGGTGCCCAAGCCGCCGGGAATTCACCCAGCCAGTCCGCCCGACAGCTCACACGCACACGAATCCGGACCCGTTCGGCAGGCGGGGTGAAGCAGCTGTCAGACGGAAATCGGTGGAATGAAGTGGCGCAAGGGAGAGTGAGAGAGAACGGGGGAGAGGTTGAAAAGAAACAACAGCGCCGGAAAACCGTTCCGTTTTCCGCCTCCAATCGTCGGTGCGAAGAAACAGCCTCGGTTCTTGCCGTGCCGAGCCGGGTGGCGTAAAACCTTTCCTTCTCCCGGTCTCGGCCTTGTCCGTGCACGAGAACGAAGGGATGCAGATTTTGCGTGCACTTTTTATGGCCACCGCGTTCCGATGATTTCTATCACGTTTTGCCGCGTTCGATTCGGCAGACGGTGAGGAGAGGAGGAAGAGAAAAGACCAACAAAAAAAAACGCAACCGAAACACACATCCCCGGCGTCGAAAGGATATCGGATGTGCCTCGGGAGCGGCGCAAGATTGACAACTAGTGTGTGTGTTTGTGTTTGTGTGCGGTTCTATTCTTCTCCCGGCCACAGCTGATCCACCCAGACCTGGATCGTCCCCGGGATCGGCCCCCAGGATAATGTAATAAATAATAATAAAAAAGGAACCGAAATGAAGCCGCCACCGCCGGTGGTTTGCTGCTGGCATCCTTGGGACAGGAATGGAGGCTTTTTTTCCCTCGTTGCCCTTGTGTGTGCCTATTGCGTTGCTCCTCTTGTCGTTCGCTCCGGAGCTAGTTTGCATACGGCAATCGGGCGGCAAACGGGTCCCAATAATAAGCATATCATTTTTCACATTAGCTTCCTTTTCCCGTGCAAAATTGAACAAAAAAAAACAACCAACCGACTACAAAACAAAAAGAAACCGGCTACACCCGGTGTGGTTTTGTGACGATTGTATATGTGTGTGTTTGTGTGGTTTTTCCTCTTCTTCTTCTTCTTCTTCTTCTTCTTCTTCTTTTGGAGCATAAGTTTCTGAAGGCGCTTTCCCGAGGGGTCCCGGATCCCGAAGCCGGTGCGATCATGCCCGGCTTGCCTTGCTCATTAGCCCCTTCAGGCAGGCGTTCTTTCGCTTGCATCACGAGGTCAATGCAAGTGTGTGTGTGTGTGTGGCGGTTTGCAAGTATGCGATAATTGTAGCCTTTCCCTGGCCTTCAACCCACCACCGAATCCACCCCCTCGGCACGCACACACACACACCGGGAACGGCCGAGGCGTCAGATGATACGGTTACAATGTATCGTGTTTTGCCGCCGCGTGCTGTTTCCTTTCCATCGCTTGTCCGAAAGTGTTGTGTATTTGTGTTGTTTTATTTTATATTTTTTGGTCAAAGTTTTGTTTTCGATGTTACTCGCCGGATCCCTCATGTTCTCTCGGTTCGTGCAACATGCGGCACATGCGTCGGTGCGTAAGGAGGAAACTTTCGGTTTCGTTGTGGAGAGCACGCAGAAAAGGGGGAAAAGAAGCGCGGCTGAAGATGTTACGGGGAGGAAAAGCAGCCAGGGGCATGAATTTGATCATACTAAATGACGAAATAAATTAAAAAAGGAATACTGTCGCTTGTATTCGAACGATCGTGCTGTATTCCACTGTTCGATAAATGTTTTAATTTTCTTCTGAATTAGATGATTAGGTATTTAAAGGTTGTTCAAAAAGAGAAATGTTCAAATCAAAATTACCCTTTTTGGTCAATCCATTTACTGTTGATTTACTGAACTTAATCAGTTTTTGCTAACGAATATTTTTTTAGTTTTAACAATTCCTGCACCAAGAACATCAAAATATGAAAAATAATATTTCAAAAAACGAACTAACGAAAATATTTAACAACGATAATTTCTAGCAACAAATCTCTCTGCAAAACATTAAAATTTGCTTGCCTCGTTCTGATTAAGTTGTCCCCGTGATACAGCCCCGGCCACTTTAAGTACCACCTATTTATCGGGAGCAAAGTGAACAATACCTTGCAGTGAAGCCATCCGCGCGAACGCTCCTCCAACCGGCGTTCCTTCCGGCTTCCAGAACGGCTGGCTGGGAACCACAAATAAGAAAAAAACCCGTGCTGCTCCCTCCGGTAACGAAAAACAAACGAAAAACGTACGAGCAGAGCAAACAAAATTTATTGGCACAATCTCATTCCATCTTATTAGCACCACCAAATTGGCCTCGTTTGGGGTTCCCGTTTTCGGTGGTGCAAGTTCGGTTGGGCCCCAGAGGGCAGGGGGACAGATATTTCCCTTCCGTGGCCGAGCCGTGTGGGTCCAAACGGAATTGGTATTTTTGGTTTTTTTTTTTGGTGTGTGTGTGTCTGTTGGGATCGACACGGAAGGGAACGAGAGGGGAGAATGATCAAGATGACCCACCGTGCTCATCAATTTGTTATGATTTAAGGCTCCCCAAAAGCCAGCCAGTGAAAACGCCGAGAGAGCCAGCAGACGCCACCCATAAATGGGAAGCGGCCAGTGGGGGAAAGGGCGGAAAAGAAGCGTCGACGGGGCACTTTTCGACCCACCCAAGCAGCGCCGGCAGCGAACGAAACAAGCGGATCACGAACCGCGCGATCCTTTACCGGGTTTCCTGGGCGTTGTCCTGGGCGCTGGCCGGGTCCGGTGTCGAAGGAGCCGAACGAGGCGAAACGCAAAAACCGAAACCCTCCATTATCGTTATTAATATTGGGTGCCTGACTGTTGAGATCATAATTACACGTTTCATGGTGTTTTGTTTATATTTCAAAAATATATCTTCCACTCCTTACTTACGGGGTGAAAAGGTAGGTGGAGGTGGAGGGATGACCAGCGCCACCAGCGCTGTTATTATGCTGTTGTGCCCTTCGCTTTGCGTTTCGTTCATGCGTCGCCTGGCGCATCGAAACTGCCATTCTCTCCTGGGCTCCGTCCGAGTTCGCTAGTTATCACCTCGCTGCAACGTTCGATATTAGCTGCGTTTCCCGAGCGTCCGTGCGTTTCTTGTTGTTTTTGTTCCATTTTTTTCTCTTCCATGGCCGAAAATAAATCATCCATTCTGATTCCGTTATTGGAGCGAAGTAGCGAGAGTTTTGGGAGTTGTAGTTAACCGATCGGTCGATGTGGGGTGGGATTCCAATGTTCGTTGATGATTACCCTTGAAGGAAGCGATCCGATGCATCCAATGTCTACTGGAAGATTTAGGTCAACAGGGTAGAATTTAAATTTAATTTATATCGTGCATCCGGAAATTCATTTGGAAAATTTATTTGAATTTAAATCTAATTTTTAGCGTTCATCCGGCCATTCATCCAACCATTCGAGCTCTCACTTTACTCATGAACTTCAGTAATGAATGTAAATGTCTCGCAAAAAATACTTAAAATGAAGACGGGAACGATCGTTCCGAGATCGAACGATTTCCAGTAAATTTAATTCTTTCGACGGGCAAATGCTGTTGATTCTTTCACATTTTATCAGTTTTTTTGTGATATTTTGTGTGTGTTTTTTTCTGTTGTGCCTTATGGATCATATTGTTTACACTAATATTTATTGCAGAACATGTTCTCACCATGATTTTCACACAACGAATTTATATTTAGCTAATAATTCTGATAAAAACATTTTTCAAAAAAGGTGAAAAAGCATCATGCAAACAAAATGCATGCACACTTCATGATGCAAAGCAAAGCACAACTATTTATGTGCTACTCACAAGAAAGAGACTAAAACCAAGACTGGTAGCGCAATAGAACTGAGCAGAAGCCCATAACTTGACCACCAGACAGACAGGAAACCATAACTTAGACATTGGCACAGTTTATTTGACTGCAGCGTTTAATCAGATTCCTAAACGGATCGAGCGGCCCAAGCCGTGCAGGATGGTTTTCCCATTGCGCCATATATTTGCCCAGCCGCTCGCCACGGCTCATGTGCGATTTGTTTTTATGGCCCGTGTGTCTCGCACGCACGCCTGGCAGGAGCTCGCGTAGGTAATTAATTCATATTTATAGTTCGGGATTAGTGACGAGTGCCGACGGTGGGTAAGGTAGCGGTGAAATCTATCTGGTCTACATCGGGCTTCCTTTGATGCCGCCTGGGATGCATATCGGTTGCTTGGGTGCCTCTACCAGCCCCGTACCTTCCCCGTGCGTCGTATTTTCCTATCGCATTCAGTGATTAATTCAACCGATTTGCTAGCAGGTGAGACATTTCGAAAGGCACCCGCACACCTTGGTCATATTTCTCGTTCCGAAGTCGTTTAATTAGAGCTGAAATATGCATTTGCATTGCACGCGTGTGGTGCGATCGAGTGCGACAGACAGGACGGGTAGGTAAAACTGTCGTACGATTGTTTATCACTTCGAGGCGATCGACAGATTGGTGAGATTTGATTGCTGAGAGCGCGGATTTAAATATGATTTGAACGGAGGGTTTGTCCGAGTGAGTTGTTGGTGTGTGTGTGTGTATGGTAAACCGGATCGGGAAGTTTAATTAGAATTTATTGATAATAGCAACACCGGCATGGGTTAGTACATTAATATTGATTAGAAGGAAACGGCTTTAATTTAAAATATAAAAGACAAATTTATTTATGTATATTTATTGAATGTTATTTTTCTCAAACGTCCCAAAGTCTACATGAAATCTAGGACCTAACGTGAGTTTTCGAAGAAATAGGCCTACAGCTGGAACTAAAATTTCCAATTAGAATACAAAATTGCCTTTATGAGTAATCTAATTGAGCTTTAGCCTGTCCGATTCGAAAAGAAATTTTTTTCGAATATTTTTCAATTAAGAATGCTTGATGTTTTGGTGAGTAGCTCATCTAATAATTAATTCAAATTTTGATGGATTTACATGCTCATACAAAGATTTTATGTACAATTTATGAATTCTTTTCATCAATAAAGAGATACGACTTCAAATGCATTGCCTTCAGCATGTAATATTATCCTTTTCATTTTTCCATTTTTCATTTTTCATTATCCTTTTCGAAGCTGTACTGTAAACACTATGTTTATCAGGATTCTTTCCAAACGCAAATTAGAAAAATGCTTTCGAACAGATTGCTTCAAACTTCCACCGTCAAAATCCCTGTTTCCCACCGATGTTGATCTCACTATCGTACGTAATTCCCCACGGACGGCCATTGAGCGATTGCACCACCGCGCGGAGAAAATTTCCTTTCCCGTCCATTCGTGGCGAGTTTTTTTTCCTACCGACTTTGCCGGGTTTGGTAATTACCGATATCGGTTCGCTCGTTTTTCCCATCGAACTATTTCGGTACCCATTAGTGATTATTGCTCCCCCATTAGTGATTATTGCTTACGGTGCCAGCAAACAAGACGTTAGACAAGTTCATTTGCAACGAACAGCTCTTTACGTCGTGTGTTGCCTCGTGTGTCGAGGGTGCCGAGTCCTTGATGTTATAAGATGAGACGGGGAAAGAGCGAAAGAAACAACAAAAATAAAAAAAAACTCGCAACACAAAATAAACAAAATGCACTCGCCTGCGATGGCGAAGGAAAACGACGGACCTAGGGTTGGAGGTGTACGGTTTTTTGCGTTTCCCCCAACCGTCCCATAAATGGATGGTCGAACCATTCAAAGACATCACCACCGGCTCAAGTCAATGCCAACTCGCCAATGGGTCTCTCACCCTTTTCCCCCTTCACGTCGGGTGGATCGGATCATCGTCGTCTTTAGACGAGTGAGTTCAGTTTTTGGATTTCACACGTACGCGCTCGCTGCCTTTGGGCATCCTACCGGGGCCTGAAGCTGAGAAGCCGGTGACGGCCGGCGATGTCGATGATGATGGGGACGATGTTGACCATCATAACGCCGATGAAAGAGCGTTGGCATTTTATGTCACCGTAGTACCGCGCGTCACCACCACCACCACCACCACCACCACCACCATCACCTTTAGCGCACGGTGTTGACACACGCTTCTGCCAATTACATACCATTCGCGCACGTCTCGCGTCCCGTCCACGTTCCCATATGCGGAATGGTTATTTATGTTATAGTTATCTTTTTCTTTCCCCCAATCCCACTCTCTTTCACTGTCTCTCTCTCTCTCGCACTGTGCAAGGTATTTTCTTCTGCAAAACCTTCCATTCCTCCGACCGCAAACGACACCAAATCACAATGTTTTGTGCCGTTGTTTGTGACCACCACCACCACTACCTCCACGGGTGTATGTAATTTTACAATTTATCAACACTTTATTAAGCAGCCAACGGCATAATTTTGTCCTCGTTGCTTTTCCACTCAACACACATGCACACCTTTGCTGCATAAATAAATTATCAAACACCTGCTGCTGCTGCTGCTGCTGCTGCTGGTGAGTCGGTTGCCGTGGAATGCTAGCTCTTCCGATGCTTTATGCTAGTTTGCCCGAGGCTTGTGGGCCGAAGGCTCGCCCATTACAGGATGAACCACATCCCCGAGCGGCATGATTTAATCCGTCGTTGGTGTGATTTTAGCTGTCACGTGCAATGTGGCTCTGCGAGGCTCTGACAGGTGTCCGCTGGCTTTTCCCGAGCCGGACACACCCGAAGGTGACGATTCGATTCCATTTGCGGTTTGTTACTGCTCATTAGATAATTGAATGATTGCACGACGAGTGCGCTGTTTCGCTCGAAAGTGCCGTCGTTAGGTTTGTCTTTTTTCAAATGTATGTCTTAATTAGTCAATTTAGCTCGCCGTCCGAACCGATCGATCGGGCAGTAAATTGAGCTGCTCAATTCCAGCTGGTTAAATGTATAATTTATTACGCGTTCTCCTGCACAAACATCAGAACACCCAAAAGCCAATCTTAATGACACTCACGATGGCACGAAAAATCGGCCCGTTCCTGTCCGGTTTGGCTCACGCTGAAAGGTCTGCTGCCCTTGCGCCCGCGAACGCCTGATTGCCGAACTGCCCACAAGAAAAGGGACGCTTTCTGCGCCGAACGCATACGTGTTTTGCATTTTCGATAAAACGGCACGACACAGCGGTTCGCGTTCCTGGCGGGACAATTAAATTTGGATAAATATTAATGAGAGCTGCGCGAACGTGAAAGATTATGTTTTAATTGCGAAGCTCTCGTACGCGCATGGTGGTTGGCTCGGGTGGGGACGAGGGAAACTAATTAACTTTTTTTTCGTTTCCTCTCCACGGTGCTGCATCAATTCCGCCCGCGGGGGGAAACGGTGGGGAGCATACAACGGAAAATAAAATTTTAAAATAATTCTAAAACCATCGTCACCGTCGCGTGCTGTTCATGCGTGGTTGGCAGAAGGCGGCAGAGTGAAAGAGAACGGCGAAAGAGCCTTTCTCGTCCTGAGAGGTTTTAATTATAATTGATCAAATTTCTTCACGTCGATCGATCCCCGAGCACGACAGGATAATGAGGTCCGTAAAATGAGCCAAACCAGACACGACACGGGGATTGTCTTGGGAAAGTGGTCGTTAAAGTAAGGTCGACCTAGGTGGCATCAGCTGCTACACGCTTGTATCGGTGCTGGAGATGATGGGTGAGGGAAAAAATGGCACGATCTATTGAAGGTGGCGAATAAACATCCAAACACGTCAACGCAGAAGATCCACTTTCGTGCGAGGGGTTTTGTGTGGTTTCGTTTGAAATAACACAAAAAAAACTGGTAAAAATGTTTCAACATTGTTCATCTATTGAAACAAGCAAATAATGAACTCTAAGTGAACACTCGTTTCGGAAGTACGCGATTTTTAAACATGTTAAGAAAAATAAATAAGGACCTCAACATCCTTCTATTTGCTCCTAAGTTTACGAAGGAAACTTTAATTAATTATTTCAAGCCAAGAATTTATTTTGTTTTGCTCAGATTTCAGTATATTATCATCGATTATTGTTCTGAAAATCAAATAATTACTCTCCAACGATGAGCGCGATGGAGAAGCTTTTTTGTGTACAAATTGTGATAAATTGCTCCAAAATAAATTATTAATATTATCCTGCAAGCAAAGGTAAACCGAAATGTAAACTTTTAAAACCCTCTGAGGGTCATCGAAACACAAGGCCACATGGACAGTGAAGCAAACGTGTGCGAGTGCGTTTTTTCACCTTTCTCCGCTTCGCTCACTTCCGCTTGCGAGTATGCAGGCTTGGGTTTTTTTTTTATATATTCGATAATGATGAGCTCGATGATGAGGGAATGATAAATCAGGCGATCGAGCCACAGCACGACTGGTTTCCTGGGCGCCGGAACATCGGAAGCGAACCATCAGGCTTGAAACATGTGTATCAAAATAATAAAATTAAAAACAAAAAAAACCTCAAGCTCTTCTGTCTAAAGAGAGACGAAAAATGCAAAAAAAAAACAACCGAAAAGAAAACGAGACAAAAAGAAGACAAGAGCCGAAAAAATCGACCTAAAACTATCAACGATAATTTATAATACTCAAATTATGTTATTTGTTTAAGAAATTATTCAAAAAAAAAAAACGTTTCGCCCCGTACTTCGTTGTATCATTTTCGTTCGGGGTTTGCTCATTTTTCGGTTGCATCATTTTTATTTCGTTCGGCCGGTTTTATGTTTTGGGAAAGCGTCCTCCAGCGCGAGCTTTGCACCTGTCGCCTGTTTTTTTATTGTTTCCTCGTTCCCTTTTTCTAGGTTCGTCGCTTGGTTGTTCGGCGGCTCGTTGTGTTTTTTTTTCGCTCTCCATTTGTCTGTCAGCTTGTTATCTTGTGCATTTTTATTTCCTCGCACCCAATGGTTGGCGCGGGTAGCGTGCCGCCACCGTTTGGCCGTACCGGCTACTTGCGCCTTTATTGCAACCGGCAACTGAACGCCTAGCGAGCGTACAAATTTGTACCCAGCTGATGTCACTACGGAGGGTTTCATTACGGCTCATCGCTCGATCGCTTTTGGGCGTTTCGGGTGAGGAGCCAGCGGGGAAGCACGGGATCATGTACAGGGTGGCGTTAACCGGCAGTTGCTGGATTGATTGAAACATTAGCATTTTGATCATAAATTGATTGGCTGAAAAGGGAGAGGGCAAGAATTTTTGTGTTTTTGTTGATACTAGCTACAAACATTTATCGAATATCTAACTGCCCAAAACGATGGCATGATTTACGATCGGAATTTACTATCAATTTTAGCTTCAGAAGGAAATAAAATATTTAATTTTCTATTAGATTTTAATTTGAAATAAATTTCTTCACATCAAAAGTAACCCAATGTCACACTATTTAGAACGAACTTATTGGTTTGGATTCCTTCAAAGATACCCACCACTCCCAGATCGTGACAAACCAATTTAAATCACAGCAGCCCGTGATCTCGATACGCTGTTCGGAATCATAAATCGTTAATGTCGTTTTTAATTTACACTGAGATTGCAATATAATTACGAACCGTGCGTGCATGCGTTTGCTTTCGACATCGTTTCGGTTCCGCAGAACGGTGGCATGAGTAATGCTGGCATGTAGCAACAGCACTAGTAATTGTTGGAGACGTTGCTGAATGAATGCAATCGGGCGCGAGAGAAGATTTATTGAACTAGCCTTGGATGGGAACGTTCCGGTCGACGGTAGAAAGATAGATATTTTTATTAGAGTTAATGTTTGTGTTATTTAAATAATTTAAATGAATATTTTATTACGAGCATAGCGAAGGAAGGAGCACGATCCATCAAGGCCGCTGGTACGATGATTCAGTCCTTGGATGCCAAATAATTAGTGCTTCGGGAGGCAAATGTCAGCACCATAAATCTTTCACCGCGACTTGTTCCCGAGTCATCGACGTGTGGCTGCAGCAGATTGGAGCAGATGCGCCTGGTGAAACATTCTGCTTAACACTTCCCCGTGCTGTTTCGTGCCCGTTCCGGCGACAGTCCACCGTGACGTTAATTTCGATGATTTTTTTGCATTCCGGTTCACCTTAACGCACTGCCGTAAGATAGTGGCGCGATTTGCTCAATCAGTAAATCAATCAATCCGCCCGGGACGCGCACGAAGAAACGCGAAAGTCGTCGCCAGTGGAAGTGCCCGGATCGATCGCGTCGAACCGGCGGGCCCGGGGCTTGGAGGATGCATCGTAAATTATGAATTAATTTCTGCACGGTTTCCCGGTTCCCGTGGGTTTCGGTGTTTTTCGGTGCTGCCGTGAAGCCAGCCGGCTGGAGGCACCACAGTTTGCGTGCGTTTCCAGCACTCAGCCCGGTGGTGGCAGCGGTGGATGCGGTGGTTAATTTATTTAAATGAGGAACGTCACGAGTGCGAGTTTTGCTGCCCGACAGGCGGGCAGGGCCGCCTCGGTGACCTACTGATGGATGGTAATTGCCGGTGTTCGATTTGGCATGAAATTATTCAATCAATGTGGAGGGGAATGATGACGAGCTGAAGGACTTTTTGGACGTGCTGGGAGCTTTTGCGTTTGGAGCAATGGGGAGCATTCGCTAAGGAGGTGTTTTAGACGTTGGAATCACATTGTATTCGGCATGATACTGTTTTTTTGGACTTGCAAATACATTGTTCAGTTCGTGAACTCATCGAAGCTCATGAGCGCCATGAGAGCAATGTGAGAAGTAAATGAACACTAAATAAATACTAAATGAAGTATACGTTCCGGGGAGGTACGAATCAGTCTTTGATTGCTCGAAAATATTCTTAAAAACTAAATGTAAAATACCAAACAATAAATTCTAGGTATTTCATAATTTTATACACAAGCTAGATTCTATTAATTTATTAAATATGTAAATGAATATGAAAGTAGCTAATAAATTATTCGATCGCATTCGAGTAATTGGAGTTTACTTCGCTCGAAAGTCTCTCCTGTGATGAATAACTAGTACGAAAATCAGGAAAAACTCTGGAGTAATCAGTTTGCCTAGCTGTTAAAGATGTGGCAAAAACAAATAAGCGTTTTGAGCAACGCTCTAGACATAACAGAATCCTACATCAATGTAATACCACTTACCGAGAAGCTAAACAAACATACGACAATATTACCATCGATTAAGAAGGCGCGTGATACAACGTGATAAAAATCGGCAACATTCTTCGTACACGCTTATTTGCATCTCAATTACGGTTGAAGCGTCCCACCGAAACACCAATGTGCATATTATCAGTTTCGAGTCGGCTCGTCTTGCCGAATTCTTCGCTGAAGATGCGACCAATCGTTTCGGTGTGGTGGATTCAATTGAAAAGATGCATTTTTTGGGCTGCCCATCATGTTGAACACGAAGTATTATTTAGAAAAATGTTACCACACGCAAGAAATACAAAATCAACCAAAAAAAAAAAAAAAAGAAACATGTAGCATAGTGAAACAATGAAGAGAAGGAATCAACAATATTAAAATCGTGTGCATGGTTCAGGAAAGGAATTCAAAGATGCCTTAAATCCAGACACACACACTCTCACAAACTCTAACAGAATGCAACGTGAATAGCAAAAAAATCGCTACCAGACAGTGCTGGATGAATATTCATAACCTATAATAACTATATCAGCATTACTGCCAATAGCAATAACCCGAACAAGCGGGAAGCTCCTCATCACTCGCGAGACGCCAGTCGTCGACGGAAGAAAAAAGGACTCGTAAAATAGTGCCAAACCAACGGAATGAAACAAAAAAAAACGACAAGCCCAACAAGCGAAAGCGTATCGAGCAAAGCAAACAAAGCAAGTATAAAAAAAACCTTCTGGTCATCGATGGTGGCTCATCATCACTATCCCGTCCGCGTTTGCGTTCTCCGGGCGTGTAGCGGTGGGTTTGGGCTCCCAAGTCTACCACACAGGATTCCGGACTCGCACGAATTATGATTCGGTGGTCCCGGAATCGCGACGCCAGCCCTGTGCGGCCGTTAATCATGTCTTTCTCTCTCTCTCCACGCTGATGTTCGATTTTTTCGCCCCCAAAACAAGAAAAAAAAGAAAACCGGAAGATCTCCCTCCAGGGCCCTATGGGAGGGGTGGCAGGGTGAGAAAGGAGGGTGTAACACAAACACACGGACACACAGGGGCGCGTTAATCACATGGCCAGTGCGAAACGCGAGCCCGATCACTATCATTCCACTGTCGTTTTTGTTTTTCTTTTTTTCCGAGGAGTGATCCTACCAAACCAGGAGGATCACCGCCTCTCGCACGTTGCGCTGATTCCGGTCCGTTCTGGACACTTTAGCTGCATTGTTTCAAGCGGACGCCTGTGGTCTGCCGTGGCCGTCGTTGGGGAGTTGCGAACGAGATTGGGACCCTCGGGGGCAGATGGTGATAATGACTGGCTGGAAAACCACCACCAGCATTTTGGGGATGGAATTTTCTGCGGGGCTGGTGCTGGAAACACAGGCCAGCAGAGATCGTTTCAAATTGATTTTGGACCTTGTTCGCTTTGTTCGTGTCCTGGGTTTGTGGCTGGATCCCGGGCTTGTTTACTTTCTTAACGAGCCCCGGTGCGAGAGCGAAGGTGATGAATTTTCACATCATCATCATTGGCGCCTTGTTTTCAGGTCGGAAAGGGAAGACCCTCGAGACTGGAGCACGGGTTTTGGATTGTTTTTTTTTTATGTGTTTATGTGTTGTATGTCTTCTTCGGGCGGATCCCGTTATTGGACAATGAATCGAAGGTTGGGTGAAATATTTATCGTTTTTTTCTATCCTTCGATCCAAAGTTCAAAAGGTGTGCCTGTTAAATGTCTTAATAGACTTAGACCCATTTCTTTCGAGCGAGGACAAATTAGTACCAAAGTTCATGCTGTCTTTCCCATAGCAGCACCGTATCGTTAAACGAATCGCTTATTCGTCCAGCCTCCTCCCACCGTTGCTGGCGAACAACATCGATCTCCAAACGGGAAAGGTACACAATTCATTCACCCGCTTTTAACCCGACCGAGATCACCGCGGAAGAATGATGGTCCGTAACCTTTCACCGGGGTGGGTATTCTTTCAAAAGCTCACCCTACGCTCGTTTCTCATCCACGCCTGGACACGCCGGGACCGCTCGCTCCGGACAACCCACGAAGCCCTTCTCCTAACCATTGCACGCGTGACGTTCGTGACGGGCCGTTCGGGCGATTCGGGCGTGCGGCTGGCGCCTTACTGATCGCGATTGAGTGATTTCTCATCTCATCCGTTCCACCCGCTCTCATCGTCTCACGGGCTTCGTGGCTTCGGTACGGCTCGCGTTGGCTCACTCTCGGGCGATGGCGAGTGAAATAATTCAAATTGTTTTATTTAAATACATCATTATCATCGCGGCCCGGGCCAGCGTCGGCGATCGTCATCGGCCAACCGAAACGTCATCATCGACTGTCGTGCGGCTCCAGCTGCTGCTGCTGCCGCTGCCCCCGGGGAGACTCAATATAGACGTTCTGACCGTTTACACTGGCGCCTAACCGGCCCGGCGCAGCACCAACCTGCGCCGTTCCTCGCGATGGGAGAAGATGGACTCTTGAGCGACGAAGAGGAAAAACAGAGAAAGAGATCGAATGAGAGAGAGAAAATAAACATTACCTCCACCGAAGTGGCTCCTCGCTGACGGGAGGCCCCATTATCGTCGTGCGGGTCTGCCCAAGACATGCCCCGAGGGTTCCCTCCGCGACCATCATGTGCAGCGGGAGCTAATTTGGGTGGCGATCAGGGGGAGCTCATTTTCGAAACGAGACGAAAGCGGGAGCGGGTGGAGGAAAAATCATGATCATATTGGCCAGACCCGGGCTCATAATTTCCATCCACTTGGCCCAGGGGTTTCGCGATCGTAAAAATAAAAAAAAAACGAGAGGAACCACCGGCGTCGTTGGCGTTTTCTGGCTAGCAGGCTCCGGTGCTCCGTCTTGTTTGAGGTTAAGCAAACATTACAAATTATGAAGCATTCATGTCACGATTTTCCTCCCCGAAGATGCATCCTGCCCTTCGCCGTGGAGTTTGCTTGCAGTTTGTGGCCTTCTTTGCACGAGCAAAAGGCTTCCTCTTCGCGTTCATGCAATTTGGTTTCGATGAGGCAAACGCAAATAGGCTCTCTCGGTCGGTATTTTGGCGTGTGTCACAGAAGAAGTGTCAGGGAGCAGCTTCCGATAGGACTAAAAAAAACACAAGTGATCTGTCAACAATGATCTATTAGCGGAAATGGCTGTCACAAAGAGCAGCGAGAGTGACCTTGTCAAGTGGTCAACAAAATGAGTCTAATGAAATTAAAATAAATCGTACACTCTAATCAAAGCACACATGCTCTTCAGTAAAAATAGAGTTAAAAAAATCAAAAGATAAAGATGATGATGGCGACGTGGAAAGTATAATAAAAACAAAATTTCATATTTTGTTTTGTAAAATTTATATTCTATGAGTAATTACCAACATCACATTTTTGAAAAAATACGTTAACAAGCAAATTTAAATTTTACTGTTTCGCGAAATCCGGCTCAAAGGACCAAATAATGAGACATAATCCTGAAGCGGCAACCGAACGATAGCGAACTTGTTTGTTTACTCTCGCCCTGATTTTAAAGCACATTTCATGGAATCTTTCCAACGATTGAAATACTTACAATTTGTTTATGTTTAGAATGATAAATTGAGATGATTATTATTTCCACATGATTAAGTCGGGGACGCATCTGGGCTGGTTTCAATTTGAGGTGCAAACTATTCGCACTCAAATCAAGCTCAAATTTCCCTACCACTGACAGATTTGAGTCATTTAATCAGCCGGAAAAAAAAACACAAAAATCTCTGCTCCATCAAACACTGCTAACAAGCCAATCGTGCACCGATTCAAAAGTCAGGAAAAAAAACTAATCTTGCAAAAATCCATCACACCAGCAGCGGCAAAATGCCACCACCAAATTGGCCAATCGCTACTGGTTATGTTTTTTTTTTGTGTTTTTTTTGTCACGATGACCCGCGGCTTCTGTGCAACTTATCTTATCAGCGGGCGAATGAATGGTGGCGGTTATCGCCCCGCCGGCGGAAGCTGTCTCAAATCGAGCGTAAAAGTCGCTGGCCGCAGCAAACGTTGACAAAGTGTCCCGGGGGAAGGCGAACCGGCCCATGTGTGTGTGTGTTTGTTTTTTTTTTCTCGCTTCTTTTGTCACAAACACGTCGTCCGAAGGACTTCCTCCTCCCCGATCGAATGTGTTATCAGGTTGAGTGGAGGGTTTTTTTTTATTAACGACGCTGCTGCTGCTGCTGCTGCTGTTGTCATTGCACAACGCGACTGTCGATCTCGTTTCGCTTGTCACCGGGGCCATCCGCATGTCACCATGTGAAACCGGCGACCCGGTACCCGTGACCCCACGCGGACAGTTTCGCGGGTGTACACCAAGATTAGCCGGCGATGATTGCGTGCGTAAATAGACAGCTTGTCTGGTAAAACATCGATCGGGCGGGAGGCGCTCTTGTTTGCCCGGGTCCGGCAAATGATTGCACGATGCACATGATCGTTCTGTGTTCCCGTGTGTTTTGGCTTGCTCTAATTAAACTTCCCCATCCACCGCGACGACGACGACGACGACGAGACGACGACAACGCGCTGTCAGCAGACGATGCGTCCCCTGTGGCAGTCACAGTGTCACAGCTGAGCTGTCATCGGTGCTGTTTTTTGTTGTTGTTTTGCTTCGTTCTGCTGTTGTCGTTGTCATCGCCGTTCTGTCACCGCATCCCGATGCAGTTTATCAACGCTGGACACGCGTGCACTTGTGTCGCAGTTCGGAGCATCACTATCATCATCTCATTAACACTGATTTACGTCCGCCTGTTCGCCTTCGGTGGTTGATGCATCCGCTGAACCTAGAACCACGGTACAGATTATCGTACTCGCAAGCTTCCGTCGGGTTGGAAGTCTTTTTTTTCTGTTACGAGTGTGTGTGTGTGTCTATGTGTCGACGGGCGATCATGCTGTTCTTGTCATCCTCTCACATTAATTTTAATTTCAAACAAGTAGTTTCCTGGAGCTGAATGTGTGTTTTTTTTTTAAATTTTTTTTCCTGCCTTTCTTCTCACTCACCATCCCATAGTTCCCCTTTCTGTTGTGACAGTTCGGTTTCGGGTGGTGTTTTCCAGGAATGTTTCTTAACAAACCTCCTAGCTTGGGTGATAAAAACGCGTTACTGATATCAGTTTTCCAGGAAAAATGCAAGTCCACGGCTGCGGCTGGCTGCACCCCGAACAATCATCCATCATCCGCTGGAGTGTCTTTCTGTTCGGAAAGTACTTTATTGCTTCACTTCACTTGCTCTAAAACCGATACCGAGGTTTATGGGTTTTTCGCTCGGTTTGCGTTGTTAATGGGCCGTTGTGTTTCCTACCTCGTTTGGGAGTTCCTCCCCTGCCTAACGATTCGAAAATGAATTAGATTGTTGTTTTCAACGTATCATCATCACCGTCACACAAAAAAAAACACACGCGTGGTTTATCACGCGAGATAGTGATTAAGCCATATCGCGCCACAATCACGGCACGGAACGCACGAAACGCGACATCCTCTTCTCCCTTCCCCTTTCCCTTCCCTCCACCGGTCGGCCGGCATCACCTTCCGGTCATCTCGTTTTGTGACCGGAACTCGTTTGACACTCTCCTCTATCGCGCTCGATGTTGCGCTTTCGACGTTGGTGGCATTTGATTGGTGTTAATCTGGTTATAAAAGGGACAGATTTGTTTTTAATTTCAGCCCCATGCTTTGGAAGGTTTTTTTCGGTGAGCTGGCCGGGTTTGTTTTATTAGTTGCTACCGGAAAAACGGAATTTATGTATTACTTTCCTAGTGGATCCACATTATAAATTTTTAAAGGCTTTTTTTCGGTTTTTTGTTTATATGAAATTTCTGGAACATTTTGTTTTACATTTTTATTTTTATTTATTTATTTTATTTTTTGATCATTTTTAAACGCTCTACGACTGGTATGTTTTATGATTACTACCTAAAGATTTTGAACTTAATTTCCGATATTAAAAGTTTTATTCAGACATGCTTTGAAATATTGCGATATTTTTAAACTATTTTAATAAAAAAATGTTCAAATTTAAGACTTGTTGGTAATAAATTCAAGTAACACCTCTAGTGTAGTTTATTTATACATGTATTTTTTCCTTAATTCACATGATATTTTCCTTTGTTAAAACCGTTGCTCACATCTCGAATTCAAGGTCATTTTTATTTTTCAAAACAACCTTCCCTTCTACATGTGGCACCTTCATCAACGGTGTGGCCGCGCAGCGAGCCGTGCACTATAATTAAGTGAGGTTAACTCCACTGCAATTCGGCTCCGCGTTGCAGCAATGTGTTGCAGAAATTAAGAACGTTGGCACGTTTTATTCAACCACGCCAGATTCGAGTCGAGGTCCGGAAGTCGATGAAGGAGGATCGTCGTCGTTCCCATCTCGTTTCGAGCGGTTGCTGTAAATGAGTGTTGATTATTCCACCATTTGCACGTTTAGCACTCTCCACCCAACGCCAACGCCGAGTGCAGCTGCGGGTGCTAATGGGGGCCAATTTGTAGGCGGCTTCGAAGTGGAAACGATAATTAGACGAGTGGGCGGGAGCGGCCACGAGCGCGCGTGTGTGGAACTATTCATAAAATCACCAAATAATTGAGATCTGGGTGGTTTACGGTGGGGTTGATAGGCTCCGGGGGGGAAGGGGTGGGAAGAATATTTTACAAATATTTACATATGCACGCACAAAATATTCCTTCCGTATAGGTATAAAAATATATCAATCGTATGGTAATGTAACACAATAAAACATGCGTTCTACGGGGGTTGTGGAATTTATTTGATAAAAATATGCATCTCCGGGGAGCTTTTGTTCACGTTTTTCTATTTCGTTCTCGGGAGAAAATTCGGACGGGCGTGTTGGTGTGAAAAATGATGAACAAGCGCTCACGTACCGTGTGCTTAAATTATCCGTTCCACCTAAAACCGAAAGCTGCGCTCGACTTCCTAAGCTCCGTGTATGAAACAGCTCCATGGTTTGACCGGTGCGGTTGCATGTATTATGGTTCCCCGCTAACACGCTCGCCTTCACGTGACCTGTGAGCCGAAAGCCCCCCAAAGCCCCAGCGTACCTTATTTACGAAACGAATCCCACGAAAAACGAAAAAAAAAATTTAATTAAGACGAAACACCAGCAAAATCAAAATGGATGGATGAGAAAATCCATCCATTTCAACGTTCGTTTGACGATCGCACGATCGCTAAGGGGGAGGGGGGAGGGGGAGGGAAGCGTTCAACAACAACAGCAACAAAAAGCACGGTCGGCTGAAACTAGATTCAATTTTCGACTCTCGGCCACCTCTAACAAACTTCAGGCCAGATTAAAGAAGCAGGCAAATAAAAAAAAAAAACAAAAAACAACATACACACAAAATACAACCAACCGGAAGAAAAGCATCCGTTTTCGAGTGCACTCGGCCACCTCGGCCACCCCGGTTTGTTGCTCATTAACACAAACAACAAAACCACGCTGATACTCCACCTAGCGCGAGAGGCTGACGTTCGGTCCGGTGGTCCGAAATAATTTACGAGCGTAATAATGTACACATTCGTATGCGCCACCAGCGAGCGGGAATGGCCACCACCCGAAAGCCACCGAGGGCGCTGATAATTATCATGAAAAGTCTGTGTGGCGTTTTTCCACACCTATAAAACCACTCAGCGGGAAAGGAAGGGTGGCCACCGGCCGCGGCCTGTGGCAGTGACCGGAAGATGATTTCCGAACCCGATATCCCGAAGGGAGGCTAGCTGAGGTGAGGTCCGGGTGGGGTGTCCATCCATCTTCAACACCCTTTCACACCCGGGACCGAAATGGGAGTGAACTTTCTTGTCTTGTCGGTACGACTTCGGGCCGATTCTAGCGCTCTCGTTCCGGCGAGCGTTCGGCGGCCATTTTTTAGACACTTAACCTAACCTAATAATTCTCGGTCGGTTGGCTCGCGCGGTGGGAGTGCGCGTGGGAGCGACCGAGACGGGGCTAGTCTAAATTAAAATATTCACCTTGACGCGTCTGCCCCAAAATGGTGTTTCTAAGTTTTGTAGCAAATCTCATGCAAGTTTATACGAAACTGTACACCCTAAAGTGATGCAAGATGCGTAAGATAACAACACACACACACACACACCCGGGTAGATGTGTTTCGTGTGAGAGCGCGCCCACCGGAGCGTGTCCACCGAAGCGTGGAGCCTGGCCTCGTGGTAGTGTTGATGGACCAAGATTGACAGACGCTCGACAGGCGTGTGGGGTGGAATTATCTTCGAGAACTTCGGCCCCCGTACGTTCGTGTGCGAAAAATAAATTCAATAGACACCTTTCGGTGGCCGCTCGCCTTCCTGTTCCGGGTGCGTGGTTTAATGGTCCTAAAAACCGTACCCACCCGTTCAGCCAGCCATCTTGCATGGAATGTAACGAGCCGGAGTTTGTGTGTGTGTGTGTTTTCTTTCCCTTCCCTCTTCCTCCAACGGAGGAGGCAGAAATTTGGTGTAAATTCGTCGTTTCAGTACACACATAAAAGTTTGGCCGTGGCTTTGACGGATTGCTGCCCGGTTTACACGCAACTGGACACGGATGGACCGGTTTTATGGGCGATAGGATGGATGGAAATATTCAATTTTAACCAAACCGCCAATCCGATAGCGGGTTGAGTGAGAGTGAGGCGATAAACATCGGCTGTTCGGGCCGATTTTCGTGAGCACGACGCGCATTTCGCACCAGAAACCGATCGTAATCCGGCTCACAAAAAGGACACCGGGCCGATTATGGCGGGTTTTATAACGATGCGCTTGGGAAGTTATGACTTTATTTCCTTACTGTACACAGCAATTATTGTACCGCTGTGAATGAAATTTCATCAAAACATGCCTTTTTTAAGAGATTCAATGCTTTTAATTATATTTTCAAGAGCAACCGATCTCAGAATCAGATATAAAAAAGTCTCTTATTTGACATTGTGAATGTTCAATAATAAGGTGAGAGTTTCGAATTTTCATTGTAATACTGAACAATAACAAAATGTTTATTGGGTAATACTTTGAAATACCACGGTATTTTGGTAGCACTGTCGATTTTGATGTTTGTAAACTCATACTAGTCATAGTTCAACTCAAACTTCTTGAATTATCTTATTCAGTGTGACGGAGTTTTGAAACCAACTCTTTTCTAATGTAATTTACTCAAAGTGTACACCAGAAATTAGAAGTTTCATAAAAATGGGTAGAAGTGCTTGACTTTCGTCCCCATGAGTTATAAATATCAACAATTTTGCTCACTCTCTCTCTCTCTCACGCTCATTTTCACTCGTAACGAAAAGGATGCAATGGGCTCACAATACTATTTTAATTCTTGATATGAGTGAGAATGACTTTACTAATAAAACAGAGTTCAAGAGAGTATTTTACCAATTTTTATCGTTGAAACCAACTTTACAACTACTTTTGTTCGAGAAAAGCTAGAAAAAGGAGCCCTATTTAGACCTAGTTGTCCTACCATTGAATGAGAATCATCAATTTATAACTGAACAATACATTGAAACAACAAAAATTAATTTAAAAAAATAAAATAAACATGTTTTCTGCTCTCGTTTCCACTTTCCACAGGCAAATGTTTCCCCAGATGAAGTTTCGCGTGTCCGGGCTGGACGCGAAGGCCAAGTACATACTGCTCCTCGACATCGTGGCGGCCGACGACTACCGGTACAAGTTTCACAACAGGTAAGGTGATGGGGTTTTCGCTGGGAAAACCGACCGGCCGATCGCTCAATGCTGTTTCTATTCGCAGCCGGTGGATGGTGGCGGGCAAGGCGGACCCGGAAATGCCCAAGCGCATGTACATCCATCCGGACTCACCGTCGACCGGCGAGCAGTGGATGCAGAAGGTGGTCTCGTTTCACAAGCTGAAGCTTACCAATAACATTAGTGATAAGCACGGATTTGTAAGTATCTTCATTTTTTATGCTGTGTGTTCATTTATTGGCTTGAGATCTGGATGATTTTTGGGTATTGATAGTGGGCATATTGAGCGACGCAATAAGCAGTGAATAAGCGAAACTTGGGAGTCAAGTAGCCACACGATTGATTTCGTGATGCCTCAATCCCTTTCATGTGGTTCTATTTGGTAGTTCACAAGATTTAAGAGCCACCGAGTTAAGAGCTCAAAAAGAAAGTGCATTCTTTTGAATCGCTGCCGACAGTAGCTAATGGACTTGAACGCATCTTGCTTAACCGTTTGGCGTGAAGGCGAAAGAATGGTGTCGCCGTCTAATCTAATCGAACGCTGCCCTAACGTAGAACCAGAAGCACCCGAATGCCGTTCCAACCATCAGCGGGGGGAATTTGCCAACAGCCAACCACCGTTTCGTCCCTTATCCCTTTGCCACCAAGGGAAACGGCCAGGGGGCACAAACAAAGTTGTTGGTTTGCGTGCGTGTGTGACAATTTCAACCACCGCCGCCGCCGCCACCGCTTTTTTTCATCTTCCTTCGTCCGTCGCGTCGGCTTGTCGCGCACACGCTGGCTGAGTACGCTTAATTGTGTTTACTATCAATAAATAATACGCCTTAATCGGGAGCTTCACGAGGCTGCCTCTGCTGCCGGGCGTGTTTGATGGACGGTACGGTACGCACTTTGCGGCAAACATGAAAGCAAATGACGCGGCCGATGGCGATCAGCTTTGTTTACCCGTACACAACAATCAAACGCAACCGGGGTTTGCTTTGATGCGTGCCAGCGGCAGGATCCTCATGGGAACGATGATGATGTGAAGATGAGGTGATCAGCACGAAGCTTTGTCGTTGCCTCGTTTTGTAGGTAGCTTCAGAAGCATTGATTTAAGCGTCGAGTGTATTAATTGCGATATGGTTTTGATTTTTTCACGACTCGATTGGCAAATATTTGAATCGCCTAGGAGAGGAAAAAAGTATGAGATTCGAATGCAAAGTAGATGGTTGTTTTTATAGCTATGAAAATAGCATCCGCACAAATTAGATCGAGCATTTGTTTGTTTGGCATTGCCAAATTTAACGAAAAAACGCATTGCCTATAATGTTTGATGATTGCTTGTGATTATTTCGCTTATTTTATATGATTTTTTTTACATTCTGCACAGCACTGGAAGAAGTTTCCCTTCAGTTTTAAATAGTATGTTTTTGCTAATAAAGCTATTTTACGCGTTTAGCTTGACATTTCCTTTCTACCGACCGACCGTTGGCATAGTTTTTGCGGCCAACTCTATCGGTACAGTTCAAACGCGGTTTCCAGTGTGGTGTTCTATTTTCTTAAACATTTCACTGGCACGCTCGGTGGCAGACTATAAAAAAATTAACGCACGTTTCACTTCAAACACACTGTCCCTGATACGAACGGTCGCAATCAAGACGAGCCGAACCGAATGGAATGATTATTCACCGCCATAAAAATAAACGCAGATAGATCCGAACCGCACACGCCCGGGACGACCGGTGGCCGTGGCTGATAAAGGCGTTGCTCATGGATTCGCCACATTTGGTGGGCTAAATTTGTCCAAATGGCCTGTCAAACCGGTAGCTCCGTTTTGGACAGCGAGATTTTTTTTTTCGTTTTCCGTTTCGTTGGTTTGTTTGCGAGTCGCAAAGAATCGAACCCGGGGGCCAAACCGATGGACCCCCATTTGTGGGAGGAGGAAGAGGGGGAAGGGGGTGGCTAAACGGGCTTGAACACAAATGCGGGACGGCAAACAAATAATAGACGGATCGAGTGTGCGCCGAGGCCTAGCGCTCGAAAAAAAAAGGAGCCAGCAAAAGGGAAGGAAACAAACAAACCGAAGCCGCAGAAGCGCAATTAAAACAAGCGTCCGACATAATGGATGATAAAGCGGGCTCGGGGACTTCGACGTTCGGTGCGCAAAGTTTGCGCAGCTTCTTTTGATGCCTCCTGCCAGTGTTGGATTTGATGTTGGGTTTGTTTTTCTCGCGTGATTTTTTTTGGTGCGTTTTTTTTTATCTTGATGGATTAATTGTGCAGCAGTTTGCATCGGAGGCGGAATGGGAGCTAGGACATTAAAAATAATGTATGACTACCGTACTCACTACACCGAAACGATGCTTTCGATAGTGATTTGGGAGCTACCGTAGCCAACTACTGGTTTTAGGTCACTCGTACACTTGAGACGCTCGTATTTGTTAGTACAGACTTAATGAATACCATACATGGTTTTCCATTTCAACACGTTGCTTTTGCGTTGAATTTTTTCACCTCCTATTTCGGTGTCATAGCTTTATTAAACTCAGTGACAGATTCTACCATCTTCGAACCACTATGCGATTAAATGTCCTATTTTAGTGTTGTTTGTCATAAACGTCAATTTTGGCGTGAACTGTTTTGATTTCGCTGAATCGCATAGTGGTCAGGATATGGACAAATCTGTGATATTGAAAACAAAACAAATTATATCTGAACTGAGACTTAAGAATAATAAGAAGTTGTATTAATTATGAATTAAATATTATAGATTTGTATGCTTTTTATTAAAACGATTAAATTAAATTCTAGCAAGTGTATCATTCTAGCACCCTAACCAAACTTTTTCTTTTATGTTACACCTTGTTAAATTCCCAACTAATTCCATCACACTGACATCGCACTTCATACGTCCTGGAAGACGTCCTAACCTTAACTAAGAACCTTTAGTCAAACATCCCGGGTCCTCGCTACCGTTCTGTTCTCTATTTCACAAAAAAAACAAAAAAAAAAAACAGATCGACAATGGATCGCGTGGGCGTCCGATAGATTATCGCCCACCTAATTACTGACAGCTGAACAAGGCAGGACCAAGCCTTTACGTAAAGCGGCTTGGAAGCCGCTCCCTGTCGGTAGCAGTGCCGATAGCGATAATCGCTTGTTCGGAAATTACTCCGACATGCCATTAATCCAATCGCACGACCCCGAATGCGTGTGTGTGTTCCTTCCCGAAGGCCAGACAGGACATCTGACTGATAAAAGGTGCACACAGGGAGTCGAGAGAAGATAGAAAAAAAAACCCACACGCCGAAGGACGACCGCAAAGCGAGCCACCGGAGAGGATAAGACAAACCCGGGTCGTAACGGTTGGCTGACGCGTTGAGTGACAGAATTGGGACCTGGTTTTTGGGATCACGCTAGACGCGATCGCTACGAGGACAAGCCCGATACGAAGGAAAAAAAAAACGGATGCGCCAAAGCACCCAAGAGTGCGGTGGTGCGTCAGAATCCAATCTGATTCCGCGGCATGCCCTCGCCCCTTCCTCGGGGACTTGAGGGAGTCCCAGGTCCTTTCACGGATCGCCTTCAGCGCGATGCGTTTGCCTCGGGCCAGGTCTAGCCTCTTGTTCTGTTCAACCCGGGCACTCACCACCGCTTCACACACACAATGGAATGTTTGAGAAAATTAGGAATATTATTTAGACATTGATCCTATTGTTGCGCAGCCACTCGACTTCGCAAAGTTTGCCCCGGCCGGAGCGTCGTCGTCGGAAAGGCTACCGGGTAATTGAGTCGGGCTCCCTGGTTCGCCCCGGCAAAGAATGGTTTTGCAGTCGACGGTCGGCGAAAGTACAAACGGCAAACCGCTTTTGCGCGCTCCGAAGCACAAAAGGAGCCTGGGGCACTTCTTTGGCGAAGTGCGCTTGCTGCGCTACGGCTAGCACGGCACGGCTCCGGTGCGGTTTTTCTGGAGAGGGGTTTTTTTTCCTGCACCACCAGGTCCTGGGTCCCGGTGCCGGGAAATTGGCTCACAGCGATGGAATTAGGTCGGCGATTGAAACGGGGTGCACGGGTGTGTGTGTGTGACGTCTCTGTTTCGTGCACTATTGTGTCGGTAAACGGTTGACTGATTTCGCAAGCAGCCTTTACGAGCTGCTGCTGCTGCTGCGCTTGAGCTGAAATTCTATTTAGATTTAGACGTTTCGATAACATCTCCTTTTGGCGAAGCAAAAAGTCCGAGCAACCGCGGTGAAGAGCGAACGAAAAAAAAAAAAAACATACTACCCGAAATCTCCCCAAAATGGGCTAGAAAAACCGCAAAAAGAGAGCAGCTTCGTCCTTTGTGGTAATGCAATGAACGAGCGGCCAACGTCAGGTAACCAGGCCAAGTACAAATTGATGATGCGAGATTGGGAGATTACGGGCAGATCGTTCCCATTATCTTTGCCAGGTAAAGGTCGTGTCTGCAGCTGGGCTGCACGATAAACATATCCACGGTTGCCTTCGATGCAATTTAAGCATTCTCGGAGCATTCTTCCACTTCAAATGGGGGTTTTTGTTCTCTATCCCAAAGAACAAGAGATTATCTTGCCTAACGCATCGAAAAGTGTCCCACTGACGGCGTCCTTTCTTTGAGGCTGCCGCGTCCACGTTCAATCACGGTCGCACCGTAACGGACATTAAGGCCATGCAAATAGGCAAACATCGGCCCCGACCATCGCCGGGAGTCATATTTCTATTTGCGCGTATCATTGCCTCCCTCCACGGTAGGGAAAATACAAAAAAAAACGCAAACGGTTCGCTCGTGTGCAGTGCCGTGGGTGCATTCCAATATTGACTTGTCACCTTCTCCTGCATCCCGGACCGAAAGATGATGATCCTTCGGGTGCGGCGGCACGACCAAGCCAAGCGCCATCATTTCGGTGGAGTGTAAATTTGGTTTCCGAAGATGCCGGGCTCTGTTTGCCTGCGGCGTCCCAGCAAACACACTTTCGTACGCCTCCCTCCCTCTGAGCGGTCGTCCGGCTGCTACTGCACTTGTTCTGCTTCCGGGCTGCCGGCTGCTGAACTGTTTGCATGTTTGCTAAACCGGCAGCAGTGTATTATGGATTTTTGTTTTGTTTTTCGGCTGCACCGACGTTTGAGAGATTGTGTGTTGTTTTGTATCCCATTTTTTTTGTTTCTTTAGCTCATGGGATTCAATCTTGGGATTAAGTCGTAACTGGATTTGGTGTCGGCCGTTGGGGTCAGTCACCTTGGCAATTTTGAAATTTGGGACAGGCAACTCAGTGGGTGAAAAATAATTATCTTTTATTAGTTTTTATGCTCAAAAACGATTTTTTTATGAAAATTTCTATGTTAAATTTGTGGTGTTTGGGGTATGATTAAATTCTTGTTATATTTTTGGCATTTTGATATTTTTTTATTTTATTTAAACGGTATTCACGGCTACATGTAGCCGTATTGTCAGTGCCTATTTGCACTGACTGACATTTTTGATCTCAGGGCATTTCCTCCCTGTACTTTGGCCTTATCCCGGGCCTACTCGATTGATTGGCATTTTGATAGTGATATAACATTTTCTTCAATTTGAATGCCATTTAAATGAATTACATGACATTTTCTTACGCTTTTGGTTTGACATTTTTAAGCTTTTAAATATGTTTTGAATGAAAGCATGGTTTGCTCATTTTTATTAGAATTTCCATTGCTTTATTGTAATACTAAAGCTTTGTATTTTTAAGCTATTCTACAACTTGTTATATACGTGATTTATTAGGAGGGTAAACCATTTGGTTTGAAGAACCGATCATCTAAATTAAAATTGTTGTGAGGATCGCACAAAAAAACAATAATAAATTTAAAAAATATGTATTTATCAAAGCGATAAAATGTTCCTGTAATTAATTCGATTGATTTTAATACATGGTAGCAGAAAAATGTACGATCAACCTTAAGAAACATGGAAACGTTTCTCTTTCCATGTTACTCATGAAAAGTTAATTGTAAAAAGATTAGACTAAGTGTGCTCACTTTGAAATCCGTATTAGAACTTATAAAAACATTCAAGGAATGTCTTTGAACCCGGGATGATTAATTCAACGCTTTAAAAAAAAACATGTACAAAATTTCTAATGTCTTAGAATAGAAGACTTGTTTGTGATTGGTCCCATAATCTGAAAAATGTCTATAATCTCTGAGATAAATGGGTCATTTTTGATGCTCAAATCATGTCCCTTTCATGATGGCGCTCCCAGTCAGGGCCCAATCAAACCAAACCTTTTTGTTCGTGTGTTACCTTATTAGCTCCATCCCGAAATTCCCCGGCACAAGTGCTCGTTGAGACGTGTCAACCCGCACAGGGACAGTTCCGCCCGATGGTGCGCAAAATTAGCCCAACGCGTGTCCACAAAAACGCCCCGTGTCGACCCTAATCCTTCCCTCCCGTGTGTGTGTGTGTGTGATTTTAAAATTAGCTCAAATTATCCTTTCTTTCCGTTCCCGACACATGAAAGGCGTTGGCATGTCATACCCCGAATCGAATGATGTGTCCTTTCGCCGGGTTCGATGGGTGTGTGTGTATGTGGTTTTCCCAGCTTCCCCACAACAAAGAACACTCACCGCACGTTCGCATTCTGCACACGCAGTTCGGGTCCAGTGGAGCGTGTAGTTGGCACACCGGTCCCTTTCTGTGTGTCCTGCCGGTGAGCCGCACCGTCACCCGATGGGGTTTAAGTGGCCACCGCACGGAAATAGACATCGCCAAAGGAAGTTCCTCCTTTCGAAACGACCCCGTGTGTCGATGGTCGCCGCAAATAAAATCCCGACATCGACCGCCGAAAATAGAGTGGTCCCTTTTTTGCTATCCTCCTTTCAGGATGGATAGACAGATAGATCCCGATCCTGCACACTTCACTGGTTCGGATCAAAGTCCTTCCAGGCGCTCTTTTCGGCGTTTCGGCGGCGTTTCGGTGCGGGTGTCTCTTCTTTGTGCTGGCTGGCTTGCACCGTCTTTGGCTTTGGCTTTGATATAGCGTTCGGTTCGGTTTCGGTCGGTAAGAAATCAAACGAACACGCTTGCAAAAAACCCTCTCCTGCGCCGCTTGCCGCTTCCAACCCACTTCGGGTACGGTCAACCGCACGGTGTGCACACCTTGACTCCCCTCCCTTGGGTGCGCTCATTAAACATTCCGCACCGGTAGCCATCCATATTTATAATAGGGCCAATTTTCTTCATCACTTATTCCGGACGTATGCGAGAGGCGCGCGAAACCGGCGTACCATCAGAGGCACGATCGGAGCGCGACGTTCGAACGTCGAATTCAAATTCGACCGCTAGCGGCTTAGGTTGGCCTTAGTGCGTCTTTAGAAGCTTCTTTTATTATTTTTTTTCTTTCGTCTTGCAAGCTGGATCAATGGACGCACGGTGGAATGAATGAAGCAAAGACGCTAGCCGTGTCGCGGCAGACAAATCAGTCACCGGCCGTCGATCTAGCGCGATAGTTATGCGATCTTTGCAAGAGAAAAAAATATTAAAATTTTAAAGCTTACCCTTGGTAAACTAACAAACTCAAAAAAAAATAGCAAACGTGCCTTTCGGTCCGACCGCCAAAGCACCCGGTCCCGAAATCCCAGCCAATCTGCTGGCGACGGGGAATCGGTTTCGGCACATACACCGAGCAAGACCCAAAACGAAAAAAAAAGAGCACGTTAACACTTCGTCGCGTTTCGAAGTGACATGCAGGCTAATACGAATTTGTGTCGGGCTTTCGGGCGGCAGGCAAAGGCAGCCACCCCACGGGCAACCGCGGAAGAAGCTGCGCCGGATCGCCGATGGTAAGAGGAAGAAAAGCGAAAAAGATGCCGCCGCCAGGCCGTGCCGCCGTGTAAAATAACTTCAGCCCCGGTGCTGGGCAGTGGTTTTTAGTGTTTAGTTGTTGTTTTTTTTCCTTCTCCCGGTTGCTGCCCCTGCGTACGTTACCATTGCAGGCGGGTGAACTTGCTACATTCCGGGGAGTCACCAGCGCTTCCCTTACGACGCACCTCCATGAGTCAAATGACATGGTAAAGTGCCGGGGCTTAAGGTGTCCTGGAGAGTGGTTGGATGTTTTTTTCGTGGACTATACGGTTGTGTTAATATTTTTTGTTAGTTTTTTTTTATCTTGCTATGCTCGGCGCCCGTTTTCTTCTAGGGGGAGAAGAGAGGAACGGTAGGTGAGCTCATGAGGTGACTGTGCGCAAGTTAATTTCACGATTATCTGGGAGGTGTTTTTTTTTGTTGCTGCTGTTGCTGTCCGTTTGATGCCAATAAAAGCGACCTGATCGAAAGAGTATCGAGTCGGGGTGTATTTGTGACTGGAAAGATTTTAGATGGATAGTTTGCGAAACGATAAGGAATGTTGATATTCTGTTTGATTTCCAGCTCTGCCAGAGCGAAATCTTGGATTTTTTTTCATTTTTTTATCATTTTTTTGGATCAAAAATAGACGCAATTAATTATTGAAAAATATTATAGAAGATAAATGTGTCCGCCAGCCTGAAAATTTGAATAAATTTGTAAGATGACAACAAAAGTTTTAAAGAATAATTGTGTAAAGTTGAAGAATCAAATTATTTACTTATTAAACAACATCTCAACAAAAAAATAAAAAAAAGAACGACAAATTTTGTAGAATAACAGAAGTACAGATTCTTCTACGCAGATATTTCTATCAGAAAGAGGAAATTTTCGAAAATTTTGGAAGGAGTTTTTGAGGATGTGAAACATTAAATAAGAAATATTCGAGAAGAATATGAGCATCTGTAGAGATTTATATTTCCATCACAAAGAAAAAATGTTGAAAAATGAAAAACTATAGAAAACTAGCTTCCACTTAGATAAGATCACTTGCATTCAACCATTTCTAGCCGCTCGAATCTAATCGCAAGACAAACCACTGACCAATCATTGGCGGTGATCGTTACGACGTCTTCATTAAACGCTCGACATTTGCCGGAAGTTGTCGGGCCCGTCGGCGAGAAACTTGTTTGTTTGCCGAACACCTTTTTCGGGAGGTTTTGATTCTGAAACGAATGAAAAGCACCACTCCGTCTGAAACTTCCCGCCTCGAACCCCTTTGCATGATTGATTACCATTAGAGAGCCGCAACGCAACCAACGCGGGTGCCATTTTGTTTCGCTGTGAAATCGTTATCACACCTCGGGAATCTAATTGGCGGCACAAACAGCGGCGGCGTCACCTCGAATGGGCCGAAAAAAAGAAACACACACACACAGACACCCGAACGTCGCCGGAAAGGTATAGGGAAAAGAAACGAATGCTGGCCCGGGGCGAACAATTGCCCTTCGGCTTAACCCTAGTGGCTTCTTTCTATGCTAACGAGGACTGGGGGTGAATCAGTGGAGAATGGTACTTTATTTTTGGCTCATACAAGAATCCAATTTTAAAACGCCATTAAGGAATATTTTATAATGCAAACACAGTAAACACCCACCGTGGCTGTACCGTTTTTTAATGCCCATAATTATACGCCCGTAACGGACGAGCTGTGGGTAGCATCGCTTATTAAACTCCGCATTTCCTGATCGGATTTCCCACGCCCCTGGGGTAGCATTTTTTTCTCGGCCCCGTGGCCGATTCGTCCGCGTCAAAACAATGTGTCAATAAAAGTGTGATTTTTTCGTTTTCGAACCCACCTCCCCCAAAACCCTTTCCCCCCTGGTTAGCTCCTCGATGGTGCGCCGAAAATCGTTTGTTTGTTTGTTTTCCCGTCGACTCGATACCGACGCTCCCACCGTCGTAGTATTTATGATGCATAAATAGGCTCATCGAAATATGAACACGTCCACGCGGATAGAAAGGAGCGTAAAAGCAAGCAAGCGAGTGGAAACAAATGCTCGTTAAATGTGAAGAGCAAACCCTTTCACCCGGGTGGCGTGGCGCTGGGCTTTGTCCGGTGGTGTGTGTTTGGGTGATGTAGTGGGCTAATTTCAGCCACTTTCAACATGGCCCGACGAAATGATATCGATACGGTTGGTACAACAGTGGTGCAATTATAATTTTCTTTAGCGATCATTTCATCACATGAATGCTTAATTTAAGTGTTTTTTGTTTTACAATACAATACACCTCCCAATATTTGAGGTAATCACATTTTCAAGAGGTTTATTAACAAAAATGTTGTCAGTTACAATATCGTTAATCTATTTTTCTGACATTTTTTCTCTATTTTTTAATGTGATGTTATCTTGTAACATCTACACATGGAAACATACTGATTTTTTTATCCGTTTTATTTGAAAATCCGTTTAAAAATTGGTAAATGATAAGTGAGAAATATATTTGATAACCAAGTGCTAAGAAATTTATCAAACAGAATTTAACACTTTAACTATTCAATATAAATGCGAGACAAATAACATGCTAAATTTAAGGAAATAATAACTAAACAAAAGCATTGATTTTGTTATAACACTTTTCAAAAAGGGGTTTTGTTCGTTAATAGAGTAACTGTTGCAAACTCGATTGCAGATGTCTTTAAAACATAAATTTATTTCATTTTACGTCAAATGAAGGTTATAAAACTTTGAAAAAGTCACCCAGTAATTTTCAACTACTTTGTATATCTTACATCGAATAAATATGCCGATTGTAAATAATTCCGTTGTTTTCCCTTCGGCAAATCGTTGCTTATAAGCTTACCATTCTACACCCAAAAAAGTGTTTTACTACATCACTGGTACGAAAAATCCTTTCCCATCAGCGCGACCAGCAAAGGAAACGTTCATCATTTCTCACGTCGCCCCGTGGTCGACACGATCAACCCACCAGCCTAATGTTCCATTGTTTGTCGCGCGTGGTGTGATAATGTTCCCCCATCCCTCCTTTTCCCACCAACTACCCTCAACCCTCACCCCCACCAGGCCATGGAATGCAGAAACACTATTTTCCTATTTGAAACACCCGAAAACCCGTAAATTAGAACCAGCGGTGAGAGGGTGAGCCAGGGGGTGACAAATTTTTCGCCCAATTCTTGGCCGCGAGGACGAGTGTTAAGTAGCAAATATTTCTCACACTCACGAGAGGGGAGGTCGCGGAAAAAAGATGAGGAAGCACCAACGCCAAACGCTCGTACCGGTACGATATCGTAAGTAGTAAAAATGCCATCGCGATAAAAGCAGAAACAACCGACCATAGGTACACCGGCCGCCCGGTTGTGACAACATTCCGGCGGTGAGTTAATGCGACACGCACGCACCTTTAACACCAGGTTGCGCCGGTTAAAATTAGTAGCGATTATTCTTCGGCGTTTGGTGGGTGAGTTGGTGTTTTCGCTTTTCGGAAAAGAAAGCTGACATTTCGGGGGTGGTGTGTCGTGTTCGTGTGCGTCGTCGTTGGACAAATATTTATTAACCTGTGTGCCACCCGGTGAAAGGTGCGACAAGAAACACCTTTCGATGAAATAGTAGTCACTTTTCTGCGGGCTTCGAAAGGGGAGGGGAAGGGCGGGCAAATAGGCGAGCTGGTGGCGTTTTTGGGAGCGTGTTTCGGTACCATTTCTACCACCACCACTATCCTAATCGACACAACGATCTCCTTCTGTTTCCTCCTCCAGCCCTTTGAGTGGCAGTTCCACCTCCACAAGCGTCTATTAATTTCGAGCCCAAACCTTCCGTGTCGTGTCGACCACGTGTCCACCGGCGGCCTTTTTTCTCGAGCTCCGATTCGTACAGGGAGACGGAGGAAAAGTGCTGTGACCATAATTCATGCCACCATTCTGCGCGCGCTATCAGTTTCGGGGCTTTGCGTAGTTAATTATTAATTAAAGGTCCCGGGGTCGGGAGTCGTTGCCTCCCCGTGAAGGGACGCGGTGTAAGCTGCTCGAGCGAAAGGATACGTTTTACTGTTCTATAGTCGCTTTCCCTTTTTCCCAACCCACGCCTGCTGGGGATGAATAACGAGCCTTTAACTGCCAGGTTGGTTCGTCGCCGGTTGGCGTTGGTTACTTAAATAAAAAAAAGAAAAACGCGTTCTCGTATTCAAATTAATACACGACCCACGGGTCGAGTTATTCTAGCGCCTTGTGTGAGCGTGCTTAGATAAGGCGAAGGTTGTGTTTTTAGATTTTTCTAGTTTTTTTTTTGTTTGAGCGCCCATTCTTCTCCCTTTTTCGGTGCCCATTATCATTAGCACGTAATTGTGGAGGATTTTATTTGCACTTTAACGGCGGAAAGCCATTACCTTTCGCTGGATCTGCTTTCTGAGGATACCGCACCGGGGGTTTGATACCTTTCTCTTCCAAAGTGGAATATCGCACACACTACAGGAGGTTTCGCAAAAAAAAAATTAATAAAAACCACAGCTGACGGCGCAAGCACACAAAAAGGACACGAAAACCGTACAGCACAAACACACGCATAGCGGGCTTAGAGATGCAATGATGGCGCGACCGGCATGCAATATGGCCGCGGATTAGGTTCGCTGACGGCGTCCCATACGCAACGGCATAATAATGCACGGCGGCGCATATAAAACCCCTCCGGGCGTGTGTGTGTGTGTGTGTGTGTGTGTGTGTGTGTGTGTGTGTGTGTGTGTGTGTTTGTATTCTTTTTCCTTTCCCCTTTCTCCTCCTTGCAACCCCTGAAACCGAACAATGCATTTTTTGTTTGCATGTGTGCATGCCTTCCCCTCACTCTTTCACCCCGTCACCCTCCATCGAACGTATGAGTGTGAGTGTGCAATGTATGCGTATGCCATTATCCAATAAGCCTCTCCTTCCCTCGCGGGCGGGCGGGCGGGCGGTTCGTGTGTCGCCGAAAGGATTGACGGGCAAGGGTGGCAGCGAAACGCGGGGAAAGAAAAGCCTCTGGTAAGCCTCGCTTGTAAATGGGCACTGAAGTACTTATGGAAGGTGCATGCAGTCACACCTCCGGACCCGAGCGTCGATGGTATCGTCTCCCATGCTACAGGGTGGTTCGGTGGGTAGGAAGTCTTTTTTCATTTTTTTCCCCCGGGTGATTCAAACAATAAATCATTCGATCGACCTGACGAGACTTTTCCTTCAAATCGTTAAATTCAAACCATTTGAAATCGAATCGGAATTGTTTGTGATGAACCTTTAGACAATCAATTTATAACTCTTTTTTCAATCACTTCAAGAGTATTTAAGTGACTGACTCATTCAATTTAAAATGATTTATATTACGCGTTAGTCACCGGTTGGATGAAAAAAAAAACAGCAACTTCCTCCAACAAACAGGTTATCCTTCATCTTTGCGGGAAAAAGAACAATAACAATAAATTTTATTTAAAAAATAATTAAAAAATAAAAAAAAAGAAACAAAATATTAAAATTTTATTCCAAATATCAGGAATTTGATCCATTATCAAATTGTTATTTTCCTCGACAAATAAAGCAGAATTTTCGTAGGTGCACGTGTTCAAAAAGTAAAAGTTCGGTTAAAAAATGTTTGTGTTAGGCTATTGCTTAGATTGTTATGTTATCTAAATCTAAATGTTCAAATTGATTATTGCAACAGAAACATTATTTTACTTATTCAACAGAACAGGTTTTCTGAACCTTACAGACGTGTAAAGAAAACTTTTTTTTAAATTTTGATTATTTTAAAATTGCAACAAGTGTAAAAGTGTTAGCGCCTTCACCCTGTATCACTGATTGCATGAGTGCAGTCCTTCGAGCGACGTGTGGTAGTTGTTTTTTTTTATATTTGTAAACCGCACACCGAAGAACCTCCAAGTCCATCCCGATGGGACGTGGAAGGCGCTAAAGCATGTATGTACGTAACACACCGGGTACATATATGTGCAAGGATGTAATCAAGCTAATTCAGAATTATTTGTGCTTATGATGATGAACACGACCAAGTCGCCGACGACAAAGGTTGCGCGTGATGGGGAGGGCGATCGCTTGACGCCATGTAAAAATGAACACCGCCGGGAGTAAAGGTAAAGCAAGCCAGTAGGCAGGACCGTAGAAAAACATTTTTTTTTTCATTAGAATGATATTTTTGTGTTGAAAAATAAATGGCGCTGGGAGACCGACGGATCACCAAGACGATCGTATAGCCCATCTCGGTCGTCCACAAATGCCCCCTGAAAACGCTCGTACCAGCTTTAAATTAAACTCTCGGTTCAAAATAAATCACGCCGGACCGACAAGTAGTTAACCAGCTGTAATGTACCGTGGCGCACGACCACGAAGCTCGAGCGAAAATATGAGTGAGTAAAATCAAGCACCCTCCCATCCCCTGGGGGAGTTCGAGGGGAAAGGTGTGCTGGTGATATAAAAATAGCATTCGTGATGGGGAATGTAATCAAAAAACTAAAACCATCCTCACTAACGGCCGCATGTTTCGTCACGCCGAGGTCGAGGGATGTTTCTTTCGAGGGTGAGTGATGAATTCGGTACACACTTTTGGCACTTGGCAAAACGGCTTGGCAAGTATTTCAATAATGCACCGAGAGTGAAAAAACCTCGGTTGAGCTCAAACCCACACACACGCATACACGGACACACGCACCTGCGGATGGACGAAGATGAAGGCGCTCGGTGAGGCGAGTACCTTAGCGGTTTTGTTTGACGTGGTTCGCTTGAACGGCGCGCGTGTTATTAAACATTTCTCCTCTTTCACCTCGTTTGGGCCGCGCGAGATTGTGAAAGAATTTTCCATTTTCATGTTTTTTCCCCGCGGGAGCGGCGGAAGGCTGGAGGTGCGAGGTGCGACGAGCTCATGCCTGCACCGTACCGAACCGGAACCGAACTTTAATCGGAAGGAAGGCCCGACCGGATGGGCTTCTTTCTGACGCTTCCCGCTCGAAGAGGATAAACGCCCTCGGCACATAAGCTGCCGGCCGGCCAGCCGTGGCCGTTCGATGTTTTACTCGCATAGCAAAAATTCCATCTTTTTCTTTTGATGATTCCTACCCTCGGTTTTGCCTAGCCTACCTGCCCGCGACCCTCGCTATCGGAATCGACAAAATTGCGCAAATATCTTTCTCAGACACCTGCTCGTGCGCGCGGTCATCCCCACCGAACCGGCATCTTGACAACATTGTAGGGTGAACCTTTCGCTGCTTTTTGTTGCTCAGGGGCAGAGGGGAGGGAGGGAGCCAGGGCACACTAGCTCTCTTGCCGCTCCCCTGCAAGAGGGCACCGAAAGAAGCGCGAGTAATTAGCGCTATTATTTATGTTTTGTGTGCTGCTGCTACAGCAACATGATAATTAATAACAATAGCCACCTCATAAATAATTTACAAATAGTTTCACTGCTTTTTCCCCTTGTCAACTTTTCCACCCTTAAGCCTAGTCTCACCACACTGCGAGCCACGGGTGTTGTTTGAAGGTTGGTTGACGGAGGAACGACGTCTTCCGCGACGTTTGAGACGCAGCGCATAATTGATGACTTTTACTTAAAGGCTACAAAGTGCACCGGAATTGGGATTGTTAGATGTTGAGCGGAGAAGCCTCTACCCACAGGCGGGCGATATCAGATCTCGCTGGTACCCGGGTGAGTCAGTGTTGGAGTGACTGACAACTTCTGGTGCCGCGAAGTCGTGCCTCAATTATGATTTAACATCGGCTAACAAGCACAAAAAACGCAACATTCGGATCGAGTTGCGCTTTGTTTCGGGAAAAGAGTAAAATTGCTGTCTTGTAGGGGTGGAAATTGATTTTAAAATTCAAAAATTACTTTAGAAAAAACAATGCACACTTGAAAACAATATGGTTTTCTAAAACCAAGTGGCAAACCAATTGGATAGAAAATTTAAAACTTGTTAGGAACAAGTTTTTTCCTTTAAAACAGATTCAATATGTACCGTAAAATTGAATCAAATCGTCCAATTTTAGAATAATCCCGATGTTTGCAAGTCAATCATTTAGAAATCGCATCGAAATGTAAACAGAATAATATAATCGCGTTTTCTCTGCATGGAGTGACTAACGCTGCATTCGGTAAAATTTCCAAATTTAACTCGTGCCGAATAAATATCACTGTTTACGGAGAGCGCTTAGGAGCGTATAAAAACGGCAAACAGAACAGGCCGAATTTGTGTTACCTTGAAGTAAGGTTAAAATCCTTGCCTTTAAAACTTTAGTCAATCGGTGTGAAGACTCAAAAATTACCGAACAAATAAACAAAACCCGCCGTAAAGCAAACAATTGGCAATTCAAAAAGTGCTCCAAAGTGCTCTCGCTTGCTCGTTCTTTCTCCCTCTCGCGGAAGAGTTCTCTTCCAAGTTTTCGCAACAATTCTCATTATCACCTACCATTATCAGCAGGACCATCAGCCGCCATCGCAATCATCGTAACATTCACGTGTTTAAGGCGAAACGACCGTGGAAAACTCCAACTCTTTTCCTCTCTGTCTCTCTCGCTCTCCATTTGACTCGTGAAAAACGTAAGCAAAAATAAAACAGAGCAAATAATTAATGACCAAATCATACCAACCGACACCTTTCGGGGCCTGAAGAGGCAACCGAAACGCCTAACGAGTGTTTGCGTTCGCTCGGCTCGGCGTCAGGTCAAAGTGGACAACCCACTCACCCACCCCATTGTTTGCTGGCTTCGAGCGAGCTTTTCACACCGGCCGCGGCAATGGCGGAAGACAAATTCATTCGACTTTCGGCACCGCGGTTTTCCCCCGGAACGTTCTCTTACTTTTACGCCTCCAATTGGGCGTGTTGGAATGCTACGGTTGTTTGTAGGAAATTTATTAATTTTGTTCTTATTAGGTAAGGGTCCCGGCATCCATATTCATCTCGACCCAATACCCCGGTCGTGGAATTTTAATGCGTTTCTCTCGCATGAAATGAAAAGGTGAGGGTGAAAATTAGACGTATCGGTGAATGCGCCCGCGTCAGGGTTAGATAACAAGTTGTTTAACTTATGATTTTTATTTATGTACGACGAGATGAATTGAAAGGAAATTTTCATACAGCAAAGTATCTATTATTTCTGCTAGCGAACACCGTAGAGGAATTATTGTGGCAATAAACATCTGATTTAATTTCAGCTTCATTCGGGTATCTCTTACCACAGGGAACCTGGAGGAGTTATTCTCCTGATACACTTCGACAAAGAGTTCTTGATTTAATCTACTTATCCATGGTCATGCTTTTATGAGATCCCCAGAATAATTTTTAGCGCATATTTCAAAGCACCAGCAACGTTTAAAGGCAGCCTTGAAATCTCTTCCCGATCTTTATCAACAACAGAACCACACAACCAAACCGAGCTACACCCATTGATAAAATCGACATTCAGGACCTTCTCTTCTACACAAGAACATCCTCCCCGTAGCATTCCGAATCCTCGAAATTGTTTTAAGCCGCACTGTATCGAGTTGATTGCCGCTCCGAAACCGAAACCCGCAAGCGGAAGATAAGCTACCCATTCGAAAATGATACGATCGGAAGGCATTCGGTGTTCGGGCTGCGGGCCAAATGGAAGCAAATCACATCCATTTGTAATTTACGCTTCACGGACGAGGGCGCCAGGCCGTTTGCGGAGTTCGAACCGCTTAAGATGACAAAGTTACCACCAAAAAAAAAAAAAAAACCCCGTGGAACCGCAAAATCTCCGTTCTGCCTTTGCTAAGCCGTTCCAATTAGTCACCCGAAAAACAGTTTCCCCAGGATGATGTTTTACTATTGTTTGGTGTTGTTGTTGTTTTTTCCCCTTCTATTCTCTCGCTCTCTCGCGATCACGCTGGAGGGTGCGTCACGTGGGAATTAGACGCTGGTGCTGGTGTGGAAAAAAGATTAGGCGAAAGGTTGTGCGCCCATCCTCACCAAGGGAAGGGATGCCTAATTGCCGCTGGTGCGAAAGCATCCCGGTGCGTTATCGGTGCGTTTTAGTTTTCGGTTGTGGTTTTCTTTCTTGTCTAAAGATAACAGATGGGTTCGGGGAAGGTGTCACTTACAAACGATGCCACGGAACAGCTTAATTATTTGGGAACGAGCGGTGTTTGAGTTGGTTTGTTTTATTTTTTTACGCAATCTTTGGCTTTTGGATTAATAAGTTTCCTGTTCAAATCTGGCACAAAATTATGGTTTGGTGTGCTCTGAAAGTTGCAGTATTAAATAATGGTTTTGAGTTTGTGGCATGAGCGATGGGGCGAAGTTTTTCGATTGGCTTTATTCATCATCTCATCATGTTATGGAATCAGAACGAGGTATAACTAATGGCTTTTACGTACAATCTAGACACGATTTTTCGTTAAATCAAACTCCATCATTAACAATATAAAGATTATGTGATTGATGTATATGATTTTTAAACTTATTATTGCCAAACCGCTAAGAATAATCCAGAAAAAAGTATTCTCGAATCGTTACAGAATAACCTATCTTCATTTTTTGATAAATTATTCCTCCCAAACTCTTTCCGAAATAGGACATATTGAGCCAGTGTTATTAAACTGTTCAAACCCAGATGATTTTATATACATTTCAAATTTCAACTACCAAATTATTTCGATGAACTCGATTAACTGCTCGACATGATTATGTGTCTGCTTTTAACCTGATTGCTTGAATGGTATTGTGCAACTGTATGGAGACATTTAATGAATATCGATTCTTTTTAGATTTCTTTTCAAATGATAATCATTTCATATTCTAATGATAGAATAATAAACGATACCTTTACTTGACATGAGCTGAGTTTTCACAAATCGGATTGCATATTTTTCAAAGAAAGTCAAGCAATACTTTACGAGAAAAGATCATCAAAATTAAAGGAAATATCACGTTTTGTTGCAAATATTATTTTCTAATGAAAGCAATAAAACATTTTGATAATATATTAATCAAATGCAGGAAGCGTACGTCGGACGTGGCAAACGAGGCTGCACATTTTATTACGATCTCTCACTGTTGAATCTCTCTCACTCGCTTGCTCTTTTTTCTCTTTGTTTCTCTCTCTCTCTCTCTTTCTCTCCTCTCGCGTTCTGACGTTATATTGGAGAAGACAAAATGAACAAAAACGCTCAGAACGCCCCAGGGGTGGAATGGGGGTGACACATTCGCTCAATTGAATCGAGCGCCGGCGCAAACTCACACACACACACACACACACACACACACACACATGCATTCACGCATTGGAAAAGGGTTTTTTTGTAGTGAAAAAGGGTTTTGCGAGCTTGTCGGAAACGTGAAGTGAGGAAAATCTGGTTTCTCGCGCGGTGAAGCGTTTTCTTCTCTATTCCCCCTCTTTCTCACACACACGCACACGTACACGACCAAGCCAACCATCTCCTTGAAATCCGGTGCGGTCGCCATCGTCGTGCATGTGTACGTGCTGGCACCGCGCGTTTTCGGGTCCTTCGAACCGGATCGGACCAGCACAACAACCACGCAACGGCGACGGGTGTCCGAAACATGTCACGTCGAAACGCGTCGTGCGTCAATTATCGTGGAATTAATTTACACTTGCTTGGTTGGTGGTTGGTTGGTTGCCCTGGAAACGCTCGAGTGTGTGTTTGATCCCCGATTTGTGGTTTGATGGATGCTAGCAGCCACTTCAGAGCCAAAATGTACGCCGAATGGTATAACGCTCTTAAAGCGGAGAAAATAAAACACCACCCGACGGTAGGTTGGTTGGTGGAAGTTTCGATCGAATCAATTGCTGTCGCAGTCGAAGGTCTGCACGTCCACGTCTTGGGCCACACCTTATAAGGCGGAGCTGGAGGAGTCGTCAGCGTCCACCGTCACCGTCAACCTTCGGCTATAGAAATAATGCAAAATAAAAAGGGAAAAAAACTTAAAAACAAGCACGAAACGGTATGAAGTCCAACTATTGCCTGGTGTTGGATTTAAGTGCGCGCGAAAGCGATGCCCGGTGTTGGTCCATTTTTTATTTCTTATTCCCGAGCTCCGTTCGGCTTTCCGCTTTTGTCGTTCAAAACTCTATGCCAAGTGCAAAATTTGCCAAACCGAATATCCTTTGCGGCGCAAATTGAGCGCGGCCTGAACAGGGGAGCCGGCAAAAATGAACAAGAAATCAAAAAAGCCTGCGTCTGCGTCTGCAGCGGGCGCCTCTGCCTTTGATGCAATATTAAATTACAAATCGCGTCGTCGTCGTCGTCATCGTCTTCGTCGCTGTCGTCCCGGCCACCTTGCCCACCCTTTCGGTGCTCCCTTTCCGCCTGCTGCACGGCACAAAACGAACGAATCGGCTCGAACGGAAAAGGATCGAAAAAGGAACGCAAAAGATATATCGCCAGCGAGAAAGAACGCGCAAAAACGCATACTCTACCTTGCACACACGCTCGGTTCCAACCGCTGGCTGGTCATTTTGTCCATTGTGATGTCCATTGTGGTGTGATGTACAAAGGATTTCAGCAGGTGAGGAAGAGTGAGCGTGAGCGGTGCGCGCGCGTGAGAGCGGCGGGTCTTAGCTCACGGAACGCGTGCGAGAGTGTGCGCGAGAGTATGTTTCTCTTTCTTTGTGTCGGCCATGTGCAGGTGACAGAACGAGAAAACTAGAGCAGTTTCGCGAGGTGATCTGCCAGCGTCACATAGCGAGCGAAAGAGAACGCGCGTGACTGCTGAACGGTGAGAAAGAGGATGGAAAAGAGCGCGAGAGTCGGCAAAAAGCAACGAAAAAGAAGAATGTCGTTTTCTCAAGATGGTTTCCATTGCATCGGGCCGGTTCGGATGCGAAATATCTTTTACGAATTTCTTCCCACTGGCCACGAGAAAAGAACGTGGCGTTTTCTGATTATTTTCAAACGTATTATTACACATTATTTGAGCTAAACTTTTGAAGGACAAGTTTAATGTAAATGCAAAAACAAATGTGACTAAATCTGCTTTGTAGAAAGAGTTAGATGCAGATCAAACTTACACATGTAAATCGATTCTAAATACTCCAGACATATCTACCCTAATTCTAATTTTATCTTTTTGTTAAGATGCATTTGAAAATTTATCGAATTTATATTCCTCAAATATAACTTTTTTGTTTATTCTTTAATGCATTATAACGCTACAAATTTAAGCAGTAAAAGGGTGAAATATGAAAATAAGTGATTAAAAATATTTAAAATAGCTATCAAGAATCTTATGAAAAACGGGATTTTTATGTAGAATTAAAACAAAACAAGTAAGCATCGTGATAATCAACAATTTATTAGCGACTTTTGCGCAAATAATAATATAAACTCTTGTCATTTATTCAGTAAAAGGCTAATAAAATCGGCCGATCGCAAACATTTCAGTAACATTTATGATTAATTTGATCTGTACTACAACAACAAATAGTTGTACAAAGAAAGTATTTGTAGAACAGTATTCTTCGCTTCTGTGCCTTCCGTGAAGTGTCTCTAGGACTACTAGATGGCAACCATTAGCCACTTATTGCCCTTAATCACATCGCATATTTAAACACGCACTGTGCGCACTTTAACATTCGCTAGAATACTTCCGCTGAACAAATCGGGTAAAAATTGTTGAGTTTGAATATTCTTATCGATTTTCTCGTTACTCTCGAAACAACTGGTCTCCTCAACCTACTTTCCAAGCAAAAGTGCTTCCAGTACATACACATTCGTACGCATATAGGCATCAGTATGAGGCATATAAAATGCAAGAAAGGCTAGGTGGCGTAATTCATATGAACATGCTCATAAAGAGGGGTGGTGTAAATTATGAAGTGCCAAAGGTGCAGGGGCGTTAGACCACACATACCATATCAGCATGCATGCATCTTTTCTTCACGCAAACCGGGTACGCAAAACACACACACACACCCGGGGAAAGTGTGCTTTCATGCTTGAGAAATACTTAGAGAAGGAGCTAACAAGGTGAACTTGTGATTCATTTTATTTTATAATTAGAAATTTAGAACATTTTTAATTTATTTTTTCACTTGTATTTCGAATTTCCATTTCGATGCATATTCAGGATTAACTCTCTTTTCCAGTATGCTATGATTGTTAGAACACCATTTTTTACATTACGTCGAAATGTAACAGCGATTTACAAAGCGAGCAAAATTATACGCAAAATAAAAAATATAAGCAAAAATTGATGAAGATTTCATACAGCCAAAATACCGCTTTCATACGTGCAATTCCGGTCACAGTTAAATGTTTAAGCCAATTTCAACAAACAACTTATTGTTTCTAACAAGTTAAGTTTTCGTGAATAGTGAATCGGCTGCGATATGAAAAAAATATTATGCTATGCGTAAAAGACAAGAGTTAAGTAATGAAGGAATAGTTGAAAAAATATATTTTACCTTTATTTTCAATTTGATGATCTATTCTAAAAACACTCAGTGTTTGTGATTTGTGGCTTAAAAGTAACTTAATTCCTTCGATACACAAAAAAAAACTTTGAAAATTTCTATGCTCAGACATCTTTTCACCTACGCCACCAGCGTCTCTGGTCTTCCACGCGATTGCGACAGGAAAACAATCGATTATTGTTGTAATCGAAAGCCGACGCAGAACCGCAGGATGCACCGACGTTTGAAGCTTTTCGAGGTTTCGCTTTACATTTTCCGGTCGAATTCAGATCAGAAACACCCCCCCCCCTGCTGCGGAAAGATAATTCTTCGCGATTGCCCGAACCGGCCAGGTCGGTCGAGTCGGGTTGGGCCGGGGTGGCTTATTGTTGCCGCCCTTTGGGTGGTCTTTATCGCATTGTATCGCACGATTCGAAACATTTGTTCGCCGGCGAGCACACCGAATTCGATTTTCATAATTCGCAGTCGTCGTTCGCTTTGATCTTGAGCTTTTGAGAAAGCAGGAGGTTGTAGAGAACAGTGGAGTAGGAGAGAAGAAACTGCTCCCCCACCATCGGTAGACGATCTTTAGGTTGGCTCCAGTATGTTCAAGAAAATCAGCTGAATGAGTATAATTTTAAAACATTTTTTATAAGTTTTCATAAGCAAAAGCTCTATTTTTTACATTATCTACACAAAAAAGCCTAAAATTAGTTGGCAGAGTAGTCTGAATCTTATTCTATGCGTTGTTTAGAGTTCAAATTCCCGCTCCTTTTCCGCAATAAAATGAAACTTAAAAGATTAAATTTTAAAATGAGCGGCATCGATAATTTACAACACTTACTCGCCCGACTCGCGTCCAACAACGCTCTAGGAAGTATCCCATAATGTGCAAAAATTAATATTCTTCCCAACCCGTGCACAGTTATTCGCCGAATTATTGCCCCCTTTCGGCCACACACGGCGTCGATTAGCGGAGTTTTGTTTTTTTTTTTCGTTTGCCGAATTGAATATGCAACGGATTGGAAACGTCGTGCGTCGTTCGAAAATCCGGGCGATTAATTAACACACAAGCACTGACTGACAAGCACCGGCACCTACGGATCTGGTGGCGTGACAGATTCGAAATGGAGTTTGTTTTGGGAAGGAGAGGAATCGGAGGGGGTGGGGAGGATGAGAACACCACACCACATTGATCTCTCTATCGCCGCGGGTGAGGTGAGTCGTGCAGGAACAGAAACTATAAGCAAATCATGCTGAGCCGTGAAGACAACCAGCCTAGCCTGAGGAGGAAAAAGAGAAAAATAAACTAGAAACAAAAAACAATGGACCTCCCACAAATCCCCAAACACAAGCCCCCCATCGCACACACCCACAGGAAAGGGAAGTTTTGGGCAGTTTCGTTTTTGTGTCGTTTTTTTTCACTACTGATGGTGTGTGTTTTTTTTGCTGTGCCGTTTGATAGAACACTAAACTCAGAAACTCCGTCGAGTAGCGCGGTGCGACTCACTCGAGACACGACGCAGACACTCCGGGTAGAGGCTTACATTATTAGTTTATGATAATTAATTCCATAGGTTGCTGACGCCGCTGCTTCTTGTTCTATTCGCGCTAGCAATGTGCTGCATCGTTTTTTTTTGCTTCGGCTCCGGTAGCCGCTTTAGTGTTGATTCGTTTGAGTAGTGTTGATTCGGTTTTTGTGGCGTGTTCGGCTCTTACGGTGTTTTGGTTTTGTCTCCCCGATTCCGTGTCCAGCTCCTGCTTGAAACACCCAGGCATGAATATTTATCGCGCGTTGTACGAGCACGGTGCAAAATGGCATCTTCAAAATGCTGTAAAACAGCTTATGTTTTTTTAAAGCGACAATTTATCGTGCGCTGCTTGTTGGGGAATTACTTGCGAGCAATTACTTTGTTACGCGAATAAGTGGCTAGTTTGTGGAAAAAATCAGGATTTTCTTATGCGTGAAATCCAGAACGTGCGTTTTGAAGGAAATTTTCCATACCAGAATCAAGTTTTAAACAATAGTTCTAAGAAAAATTGGACAAATGTTTCTTGCATTTCCTGTAATCAAGTGTGCCATTATCACGTTTACGACTCATTTATCGTCCAGTTTTTAATACCTGTTTGAAGGGGGGTTTAAAAAAATAATGTTTTATAGCAGAATAACAAATACAAAAGAATCGATTACGTTTTTTACGTTTTTATCTTTTATGATTGGTATGGATTTATCTATTTGTAAGTTGGCTCCCATTACGATGGATGAATTTCCCAAAATAATGTAGGAATTCTCGTGTATATTTTTAAAATTCTCATCAATAAATTTGAAATCTGTTGGAAGAAATCAATATAAACTTTAAAAAAAAATGAGTACTAACCTTCTTCCACAAAATTTCAAGGCAAATTTTGCTTATCAAAAATGTTAATCGAGGTTTTCGAATTATTTTTTGCATTTTTTTTTTGTCAAACAAATTTCACAAAACTTCAATACTTTTGTCATAATAAAAATACAGTACGGGACAAATGTAAAGCAAACCTAACCACAAACAAAGACTGACCAGTAAAAGTGACTTCCAGTCGCGGCCAACCAACCACCGCGTGACGCAGCAGCACAGTTACGAACCCAACGCAACGAGACCCCGTCCAAAACGCCGTAGTTTTCAATTAATTAGCCATAAAACGTAATCTAATCAAAATCTCATAAATCATTCTTTATAGACTTTTGTTCGTCCACGGCCGATATCGAGGGCCCCGGGGTTCGGGGTTCGTTTCGGGACTGGTTTTCATTTTCGTTTTTCGGCTGCTTGAGCACGGGAATGAGTTGTTCCAGCAGGGCTCGACCACCTTCTTAACCTGTTTCGGCTCGACGCTCGTCAAACGTCACTCCTGGCGGATGAACGCCACAAATGAATACATCTGCCCCGGTCTTTGCGATCGATTCGCTGCGCAAATGGGATGTGGAAGTCGGGCCCGGATTAGGGCCCGGGCTTGCCCTTGAAAATCCCTCGAAGCCCTGGCCCAATGCCACCCAATGCGCTCGCAAGCCGGCGATGGGCTCCGTTCGGGATTCAATTATTCGTGATCTACATTTCATCCCAGGGGAATGCAACAAAGGCTTCCAGATGCTTACACACACATACACATAGAAGCAGAAGACAGGAACCAAACGCGAAAGGCGAAGGGATGCTCTGTTTCACCGTTATTAATGGAATAATAACAACACCCGAGCACCCATCAACGCCCGTCATAACTGGGCGCCCTCCGGAGCCCTTCCTCGGCTTCGAAACGAAACCGGCGACCGGCAAAAGGCGCCTGCGAAGAGGATCAGGGATATTTTATGGCATATTAAAGGTTTTCACTGCCAGTAAGGCAGGGGTGCGGGCCGGCGAGGTGCAGGGCTCCGAGCCCAGCGTGGCTCGCTTCCTGATTATTTATGATCCTACCCCGCGAGGGTCCGATGACCCGCTGGCTCCGTTCCCGACCCGAAGTCCGTTTTGTTAAACCATATAATTACATGTTTGTTTGTTCTTCTTTCGGTGCCTGCTACTCCACCGTCGGCCGCCTCGCTGATCCAATCCGGTTTTCGACAGATTAGCCGTACAATGTAACGACGGCCGGCCCGCTTCGCCCTCGTGGAAGGCGCTTCGCGGCCGCATGAGCGATCGCTTTAAATCATGATATCGATTATGATCGAAGATGATCGGGTGGTGGGAGGGCGCCGTTTTCGGAGCGCCGGATCGTGCCAACCCCCGCCTAATCAAGTCATGACCGGTGCGCCTCGCCTCGGCGAAAGGGAGAATGTGTCACACGGGGCCCAGGCACGGAACGACCGAATGATGGATGGACGGGATTTCGCTTCCCCGGCCCCGGTGGGAACGGATTTCTCGCGGACATTTGTCAATGTGATAATTGGTGGCTTTTTTCCGGGGCGACGGAGCGGATGGGTTCGGCGCCCTGGGGAACGCATGGGAAAAAAAAGACGCCGGTGAACGAAATTCGGGCCCATGGCATTTGGTGGGCTTTTGATGGAAGGCAAATGATGGATTGATTCTTCGACCGGCGGTCGGCAACCGAAATCGGTGTGATTTACGTACACGATTTGATGGGTTACGGTGGGTTAAGGTGTAATTTGATTTCGAAGTACTACTTTTATTTCTTTTGAAGACGATTAAGCTTCATGAAGATGGTAGAGAGAAATTCATCAAGGGTTTTGTACACCCTGCAACAAATTTGTTTAACTTTTTTACCAAACACATTTTTTCGTAAGGGAAAAAAGTGTTGAAAATATTGGAAAGGAAAGGATCCCCAGTGAAGAAATTACTGGTTTTTATCATGCTATAACTACTTAATCTGTTCTGTATCATAATTAAACTACTTATATTCAAATGATACATAACAAATATATTCTCTTAAACTGGATAGTTTTTATTACATAAACACGTGTTGAACTTCAGAAACAGGAATAGAAAATTTAAAAGTTTCAATTTCGTTTATGAAAAAGAAGATTTGAATACTTTTATGAACGATCATGCATTTTCTTTCAAGATCAAAAAGTATTTGTCAGCTAATTTGTTACAACAATTTGAATTTCTAACGTAAATCATCATCTTAGTGTTGGTTATTTATATTGTCAGTCGGTTTTTAAATCCTTTTTTTTCTGTATTCATCACAAAACTCTCTTTCGGTGGTCAAAAGATCTCGGTTTTATAGCTTAAAAATTGTTTATTTCTTTTCTTATTTGTTTGCTCCTTCAGTTTTCATTAAACGAGTAATTGATATACTTTGTATTGCTATCATTCTTTACCATAGTGATGAGAGTTTAATGCCAGAACATATCATAGTAAAAAAATCCTTTTCCTTTATCTTTCTACATTCATCTCAACGTTTTTTCCATGCGTTTTCTGAAATTGAAAAAATTTCAAAAATAATAAAAAATGCATTAGTATTTATTAGCATTAAAATAAAAGAAAAACTTATGAGCAATTTAAAAATGACTAGAAATCGCAAAACCACTCATTTAAAACCATTTCTTTGCTAAATCCGTTAACAAAGCCTTTCTTGCTCATTCATTAAAGCATATTGTGTAACTTACAGTACAGTGTTTAAGAACAACCGGCAACGTGTCGCCATGCCACACAAAATGCGTCCAACGCGTTCTCCTTTTCCTTGCAATTTACCATATTGGGATTAGATCGCTGTGCAGCGATCGCTCGTCAAGGACATGCCGTCCGACCGGGTCGGTTGTACGACATGGATCGGTAGCCAAATGCCCGAACAGAGAACCGACAAGATGGTGACATTTTCATCGATACAAACCGGGCATCGAGGCGCCAGTTACGGAATGCTTTTCCAAACATCCGAGAACCTGCCCGTGCCGGCGAACCTGACAGTCCTGACAGTTAGGCTGAGCGTCTGAGGGTGCAACAAATCGATTGACTGTTCGCTCGAAAGACGTCTCCAAACTATTTCCGAACAAACGCACCCGCGAGTGCAAACGAGAATTCGAAGAAAAAAAAACCAACACAAAAAAAACACACGGAGCGAAAAGATGGCGCAATGCAACTTCGGCAGACACATCGACACAATCGCCCCGGCGGATCAGATCGATATCAGGTCCCGTGTCAGGGCAGGGAGGGCCCCGTGTATGCGACGGACGGTGCGGGAGACATTGTGCGGGAGATTGATTTTACATCCCTCCTCCATCGTTCCACGTTCCGAAGCGGAGGCGCCTTCGGATGCGAATTCCGTCCACTCGAAGGGACACCCTTGCTGCGTGGAGAGTATTTGAGTGTTCCCGTTTTCGGTGGGGGAAAAAAAGGACGCTCCCTTATTATCGTTTCGTTTTCATTTTGATGAGCAGCAAAAGCAACACTAAACGAAGCGAGGAGCAAACAGACTTACAAAAAAAGCAAAATAAAATAAACAAAACACACAACAAAGAATATACATCATTCCGTCCGTCAAACGCTTGATCGACGAAATGTCGAACGGCATCGGCATCCCTGTCCGCACCGATCCACAGTCCTTTGTGTGCCCGGGGTGGAGGGGAGGCTGAACAAAAACGCAGGAAAAGGAAGGGAAAGGAGAGAGGGGAATGGATTTGACATAATGAAATGTCTTCCAAGATTTTCCAACAGCGGCCCGAGCTGCGAGACATTCTACACATCCTATTTATGTTCGAGTCGAGCTGCTTTTTAAAGGCACCTCCAGGGGCCGCCGAAAACTCCGTCACGCGGGATTTCTGTCGTCATCATGGTCCTGCTCCGACTCCGGACAACAAGTTCCCCCGCATAAGGGAATGCGGCTGAAACGGGGGAAGGGCGCCCACCGAAGGGTACGACGGCAACAAAAAAAACCCCGGTAAAACAAAATAACTTGACATATGTCGAGCGTCAAAATCGGACATGGCCCTGTATCGTATGCTGGTTAGAAGTTAGATTTTCGGCGATTTTCAACAACCGAGCGAGATTGATCGGCGGAAGGGTGAAAGCAAACGATAAAATAACAAGCAAGAACAAGCGATAAGGAACGCGTGCGGTGGAAATGCGGGCAGCGGTCCCTTCGGAAAATGGGGGAGGGAGGGTTAGAGGGAAAGAATCTCGCCCCGCGGAGAACGCCCGCTCGGCCGATGCGCCGTCCGCCGTGTTTCGAAATCATAATTTCGAGAAACGATGCTCGGTGGCCTTTTGAATCATTTTTATTATTGTATGTGAAGTGTTGCTTTTCGGTTATTTTTTGTTCCCTGTCTCGTTGTTTTTTGGGCAAGTCTTTGGGCCAAATCCCCGACTGCATCCCCAATTGAGTTGAAATTGAATAATTGATCGACGGCTCGAGCACCAAACTTGCTCGAGGTCGGTGGACCAGGGGAAGAGGAGTAGGCATTGGGGCATCGTGGGGCTTCTGTTTGAAGTTGTCGCGCGCGCTGTTATGCGGGTGACCAATGGAATGGGGGATGTTTTATATCTAAAATTTAATTCCACCACTCCATCAACCGTTTCCCCATAGGGAAACGCTTGAAAAGTGATTCATTTTGGGAAGGAAGTTTTTTATTCAGTGTGGTAGACATATGTCTCTTACAATGTGTTTCAGTGAAGGGGGAAGAATAATTAAAAGATGAAGAATTTAGTCGAGCTCTGTTCTGTTAAAAAAAATCTCTGAGCTGGAAAAGTAATATTTACTCTCTTAAATGGTACCCTTTTAAAATGACATAATATGGTACCAAATAATGTTGAATTATGTGTTATGAATTAAATTATTTAAAGACGTGTAATCATCAATCCTAAAGACATGAACCTGCTTAGGGCGTGTAAAATTAATGTTATTATAGACATAAAGGGGAATTTTTCCAATTTTTGACGCAACAATTCATTGATGAATGAAGGACCTTTCTTTAGAACAACCGAATGAGACGGTAATATACAAGTTACTTTAATATTAAAACCAATAAAGAAGAACATTTTAAAGTAAAAACAATTACACACAAATCGATCGAATTTCGATTATTTTACAAAAGATGTAATTCGTTGAGCCTTTAATTTAAAAAAATGTTAAAAATTGTAAATAAATTGTGCTGAAAGTTTCACGAAACGTTTCTTAAATTGGAAACGTATTCAAAAAGGAATAAAACCAAATCAACCTCGAAAATAATTAGCTGTAATGCGTAGGTAGTTCGAATTGTTCAATCTAAAGCAAGTAATGTGCAGAGTTTAATGCGTTTTAAATGGTCTGTCACTTTCAATTTATTTTAAACGACCCATCTTAATGCTGTGTTCGGTGTTCTATCCTACCACGGACCGCCGAGCGGGTAAACGAAGTTTAACGACAAGAATTTTGCTGGTGTCTAGTTGCCGGACCTGTTGCACCGTTGCCGTAGCGACCGTGGTCAATTTTTATTGCCCAGACTGCGACTCCGAAGCTGATAAACGATCTCTCCCTCCCCAGAGAGGAACACGAAGAAGGTGGATACAAAATGCTTCGGGTGGGTGGGTTTGAGCTCGCCCACCCCCTGGCCACCATTGCACAAAGCCTACAATCTATTGCACGCTGCACACAATTCGCGTTTCAGGTGGTCTATCGGAAGCGATCGCGCGATCCGTTCCGTGGTGGCCGTGGTTGAGGAAGCGACCGCGCGAGGCGGGCTGGTGTAAGAAAACACCGGCGCCCACCACAATGGCGACTGTCTGGCGACACACGCCACCGGCCCACCGCGTGGAAAAGCGTGACCAATTTATCCACCAGCCAGCCAGCCATCTCACGGGCAGGCGGGCACGATTCGTTATCATTTAAATACGCGAAACCGCGACGGTGAAGGAAAATTCTACCTTCAAGCGTGGGGAAGCGGGAGAACCAGGGCGCGCCAAGAAGGCAGACGCAAGAAGGCGAACAGCGCGAGATAAAGGCAAGGCAAGCGGGGAGAATCGGGCATCGGTGCGCATGTAAACCAGCCGGCCTGGACGACGGCCTGAATCCCGAAGGTCTTTTATCCATTACCGAATCGTCTGGGGCTGGCTGGGCTGCCCGAGAACACACAAAGGTGGTCCCGAGAGTCGGAACCGTTTTCCTGAAAACGTTCTCGCACGACGATCAGCTTCATCCGTGTCTGTTTATGTGTGTGTGTTTATGCTTCCTCTACGTTTGGGGTTGGGGAGCGCAGCGCCAGCACATAACAAATAATTCATAAATAATTGTAAACTACCAACTGCTGGCGCCGCGGCCGAAAAGGGCAGGACGTTGGCTGAGGAAACCGATCGCGCTTTCGCTTCCATTTTGGAATGGGGGATTTTACTCACAAAAATGTTACTCGGAAAAAAGCTTGAGCTGTGCACAGAGCTAATGCGTTTGAAAAATTGATAATATTTTGCATGTGAATATACTTAAAAAGTTATGTTAGTTAATTAGTTATTTAGTTGAATCATACATTCGAGCTTAGTAACCGAAGGTTTATCTTTTTTTCGATTTCGATTTTGATAGTTATAAGTATTTATTTTCTTTTTTGATTTTTTGATATTTCACATGATCCTTACTTCACTGTTTGATTATTTTATCCCGCATTTTTAGTGCTATAATAATTACTTAATTTATAAAAGATTTATAAAGATTTGATTAAAACAGAAATCAAGCAAACGAATCAAAGCAAATTTGACTGGCATTTTTATGTCTATATATCTAAAATAATAAGCATGAGATCGTTGAATGATCTAACCCAACCTTTACTGCAGCAAAAACGCAATACTTTTTCACTCATAATATTTGTGATTGGGTGATTTATGCCTATTTTCTGCACGGTCATTTAAGCTCCGAAACCTTTTCAACCGGATCGCCTTGGGTGGCACAACCCATAAAGATATAGTACCAATGTTTTTTTTTGTTTGAATCCCAAACAGCTAGATTTTTATTTTCCCGTTTTGTGACGGGAGTTGAACAATAAAACTATTCACCCGGCCGAAGTGTCGATCACCGGCGGGAGATCGATCGCAAAACCGCATAATTAGCTCCAATCCCCAAGCGGAAGGAATCGGATTTTTATTGCCAACTTTAATCGTCCAAAAAGTTTTGCGGGAAGGAAGCGAAGCTCGTAAAAATATGTTCACAAAAGCACGACCCCGGAATCGGTTCCCAGGGGAAACGGTTAGCAAGAAAACGGTCGAAATTAAGCGATGGGAATGCTGTCCCAGCGTTTCCCGAGGGCTTCGCTTTAATCCTCGTAATGAGCGGGGAACGATTCTTTTCGCGATCGTAAAATCGATCGTTGCTGTTCGAAAAAATTAAATCATTTTCAACGTAAAACCTAATAATCGCCAATGTTTTGCTCGGGAACAGAACTCACACCTGCGCTGCGTTTGGGGCTGGAAGTTAATCGGAAACGTTGAAACCACAAAATGTTTTTTTTCTTTTCCCGTTGTATGCGTGTGTCTGTGTTGGTCCCAAAGAACCTCTCGACGTACCAGACGATGGTTATGATTTTATGACGTCCGATGTTCGAAATAAGCAGAAGCAGATGCGGGAAAGCAAAAATTGGACAGCGAAAACAAACAATGGGCGCCTGCCCGAGCACTCTGCACCCTTTACTACCCCGCCGCCCACAGACACACACGCACGATTAGCGATGGGGCGCGTTTAAGCGTTTGGGCCACGATTTTCCTCGCGGTCACGCAAACCGAAGCCGGACCGCGATCAGCATCCTTTTTGGGTGGGACGGTCGAAACGAGACGGTCGAGTCAATCACGAGTCACGGGCAGAACGATAATTATCAATTATTTATGATTTTTGTGTGCATAAGAGAGCAGAAGGAGAGAGCCAGAACGAGGGAGATGGCGAGAGTTTGTGTGTGGTTGCTTTGCACGTTCCAATCGCGGGACGATATTGAATGGCCGGCAAAGTTGTGATTATCTTGTTACCCATTACGGCAGGAGAAAACCACACGCTCAAACACGGCTCAACAAACGATGCTAGGATTTGATAAAACTGAAAGCGAAACGAAACCGTTTCCATAAATGATGCTTCACACGGTGCAGGAGTGCAGCGTTAACCGCGAATGAAATAATTAACGAAACGGTGTGCGCGAGAAAGGGGGCAAGATTTGAGACAAGGAAAAAAAATTAAGTGATTATCAACATACAAAACGGTTGAGCAGGTTGCCGTGGCTGGTTTCACCGTGGCTGGCTTTCAACAATGACCGTAAAACAATCGGAAAACGATGATCGAGCGCCAAAACACAATGCACTCTAATTGACTGTGAACGAAACTAGTTTTCCCGCCGTACCGCAAGCGATAGGTTTGCAAACAAAGTGTGCGCCTACAGTGTCGCACAAAAAAGTGCACCTTGTAAGACAAAATGATTTTTAAATCCTCCTTTAACACTTAACGGAGCTAAATGTCTAATTGCTATAGATATTTGAATGATTTATCGCAAATGAATTTTAAAATCGTATTTAAATAAAAACTTTAACTTCATTTTAACCGTGTTTCACCGAGCGATATATACACATACATTCAAATGTGAAACAATTAAAACACAAAGCAACAAGGTTGAACTCAGGAGGGCTCCTTTAGTGCTGTTTAAGAAAGCATAATATAGTTTAGAAAGCGTAAAAATCTCATTTTTCAACATTAAACTTTTTTATATGTTTTTTTTTGTAAATCTATGATATTTGAAGGCTCTTTCATGCTGAAGCAAATAAATCTTCGAGATGCTTTTGCGACTGAACCAATAAACTCTCCAAAATGCATGGCATTAAATCGCTCTACCGGTTTAGAATATGACTTGAGCCGTTTTTAAAGATTCTTTTAACGTTTGGTTTGTTTCGTTAAGACTTACTTTTATTAAGATTTTATTCTCGCAACTTATTTTGTGCACCACTGTTTGTTTAGTCTAGTTTCTCTTTCATCATGCGGTGAAGATCAAAATCTCGACGAAAAGATGAGATGACGGTGTTTGTTATAAATGTGTTTGTTTTTTGTTTTGTAAAACTCACCATATCAGGTGTTGTTTGCTCCATAACATTGTAGAACATCGAGCGAACTGATTGTGATCAAGATGATCTATTCAAATAAAACAAATCACAGCAACGGTGTTACGATGATTTACGAAGCAAATCTGCCGCTCTTTATCAAACAATTCATGTGCGAAAAATCATCCAGATACGCTCAAATGCAGTATTCGTTGAACAGATAAATATAAAAATGAAACAAATTTTCTAATCTCGCATTTTTCTCCCATTTCTTTCCACTCTCGTTGCAGGTAAGTGTTCAGCTTTCGCCACTAATCGATTAAGCTCCGTGCCTCGTGCCTAACCGTACTTAGATACCGATTAACAAGCGCGTTCACCGGTCTCCCCCAAAAGCTGGTTCCTTGGTTTCTGGTAGGAAGTTTAGAAAACCGAATGCAAAACAAACCGACCGAGGGCGAACCGATCGCGCGCTCGCGCGAAGGGCGCAGGTGAATTTGATCCGCATCCCAAACGCACACGGTGACGAACATGGGAAGCGAGAAAAGGGAAAGACAAAAGCAACAAAAAAGAACGCCGATTCGAATTCTTCGGTACACAAAAATCAAACGCGCTCGCATGTGCGTGTGTGTGTGAGAAACACCAACACAGAAGAAAAAACAGCCGGGCGCCACATTATTTATGTTGATTTCTGCAATGTAGGACAGTTTTGCCGTCCACGGGAGGTTTTTTTTCGGGGTTCGCTTCCTTCTGCGCCTTTTTGGTATGGAGTGGAAAAATTATAAATATTTCTCTCCGGATCTCTGTTTTCGCGTTCATGCGAACCGTTTTCGCTTCACTCCGTTCACCTCCCGAGGGCGCTCGTGCTGTGGCGTCGGGTTCGGGGTGGTGGAGGCGGGTTATGCGGAAAAGGGTGCCCGAAGTTCGTCCCGCGCCAGGCGCCAGACTGGGGCGGGCATTCTGCGTGGCTGCTCGGCAGTGCCGTGGAGCTGATTAAATCGGCTACCACGGCGTATTTGTTTACCTGCCGCCTGCCCACCGGCCGTCCCGCAACGTCCCGATCGACCGTCTGGCGACATTCGACGGCGACATCACCCGTTTCGCTACATCACAATGTGGCCCCTTTTGGTTGACCCGTGTGAATCTGCAAGTGCACGAGCGAGGCATGCAAATTGGGTACTGGGCTCAACAAAAAAAGAAAAAAACGAAAAAAAACCGTAGCAAAATAATGACCCCCCGAGAGTACTGCAGGGACCACATTTGCATCGGATTCTGCTATCCGTCCGCTTTAGGGTTTTCGTCGTTCGATCGTGCGTTCGATTTTGGGCGACGATTCCTGCCGGTTCCGGCGGCCGGTGTGAATATTGATGAACCCCTCAATCAGAGCGTGATCTGGCAGCGATCGCTGTGTGACACGTCGTCGTCGTCGTTGTCGCCGTTATCGCCGTCCGGAACACGCGTTCCGAGACAAGATCCGGCCATCCTTTCTCTCCCCCGGCGACGGAAGGCCGGGGAAGAAAATGCAGCATTAATTGCTCCATTCGGCAGTGTTCGACGGAGCGCACGAGATTGGTAAAAATAAATATATTTTTTTTCGGTGGATTATGCCGTGCTTTCTACCTCCACCACCACCATCATCATCATCATCACGATCGACATCGTCATGATCGACCAGAATGATCCGAATTGTCTTGGGAACCGAAAAAAAAAAAACCAAAATCACCCGATCTTTACCGCCTTCCCCACCGGAGTGGGTAAACGGGTTTCGGGGGGTTTTATTGGTTTGTCCGTACCCAACCGCCTCCCGTTTTTTCTATCTTCCTCCCGTCCCCGCGTGTTGCATATTAATTGCCGATAATGAGCAACCCCGGGGTCGGGGACCACCCGAAACTGAGGGAAGCCTAATGAGCTGAAGGATGCTGGGGTGAGACCTCCCGGTTGGGTAAAATTTCCAGTTTCGATCGCGATGATTTCTTCCCCCCCCCTCCTCTCCTCACCCTCCAAAAACCCTTAACGGGGCTGCTTCCTTTCGCTTCCTCACCGGTGGAAGTGGTTGGCGAGAGGACGGCGGTTAGTGGTGCCGCGTGTGACCAGATTCGATGGGCATTGACAAATCGGCTCGTTAGTTGTTTGCTGTTGCTATTGTTGTTGTTGTCGGTGGCATCTTCATTACAATGACAATAAGCGGGAGCTCGCTTTCCCGATAAAGTGCTTGGAAGTTCTCATCGAGTGCTTTCGGTGAGAAATGAAGTGTAATTGTGTCGATGTGTGGATGTCTCACTTTCGACGGGGTTTTTTTTTTGGGAGTAAAATAAAGCCATCGCACTTCAGAACTCATCAAAGAGGGCTGCTCGTTATTGGAGATGAAAGAATTTGATTGCTTGAGGATAAGTAGGCAAGGTTTGCATGCTTAGATTGAGTGCATTCATTTGCATTCTTCTAATCATGTTTATTTTGATTATCCATAAGAAGCAGTCTTTTGTAATATAACAACGTTTGAAGTATAAAAAGGTTTTCATAATATAGCGAATAATCTCATGGGAAACTTTCTATCCTATCTAACTATTAAAATTTACATCTGCTCTATGGGAAAAAAATTATTGCGAGCGGATGCTGCAGTTAATTACTATAAACACAAATTTAATAATGTAATCACATGAATTTTAAGCTTAATCTATAAAAGGGTTCTTCAGGGAAGTCGGGACTGATTAGAAGGGATTAAAAAGATACGAATTTTGTTTTAAATATAGTGTTTTTGGTCTCTTTGGCCTCATGGTCGTCACGTTTCCTATTAAACGTATATTATATATTAACGTCATCGAGGAATATAATTTCATCATAACCATTTATTTTACTTGAATATGATAAATATTCCGGGTTTTGTTCTCAGGATTCACGAACACAAACTATCCTATTAAAACATACTTTTTGATTTCATTTTAGTATTTTTGTACGCATCGGTCTGTCCTTCAGTAATGTTTCCAAGTATTAAAACAATTATCCACAATATGGTGGATTGTATGCGAATGAATAGAAAACTGCAATTTCGTATTGTTTATTTCCAACCGATTATGGAAGTGATGAAATTATTATTTCTTTGCTGATTATTCATCTTACTTGAAGAGAACTACATGTCAGTTTTTAAAGAAAATGCTTTATTTCTAATGAAAATACCACAAAAGAATAGTTTCAAACTGTTCCAGCAATTCTGACTCACCATAAAGAGTGTGAGTCCACTAGGATTTTCTTTAAAGAGGATTTTCTGTAATGCTGTCCTAACACATTTTTCCTGAAAATATCTTGTATGTTGAAAGCACGAATGAAGTTGTACTAAAGGTAGCAAATATTCTCGCATTTTTCATTATCTCTCTAGTATTGAGCCAAATGTTATACTTCAAAAGCCCCCTTAAGATCACTCCTAATAATAAGCTAACAATGATCAAATATTCAATCGTTCTGTATTCTGACCAAAATGCAGACTGATTCTTGTTCGAATTGTCTCCTCGACTCCATCACCGTTGTGAATTCATTCTTCCTTCCAGAACACCGCGTCACCTCCGATCAAATGGGTGATCTCTTGCGCTACCGCAGACTCTTGCGCTTTTATATGAGAGAGAGAGAAAGAGAGACTGGGAAAAAAAAAACAAACAAAAAACAAGATAAAAAAACAGAACCCATGCTAGATACCATTACTCTTCCGCGACAAGGATCGCGATATCTGACAAGGGAAATATTTGTACGACCGGCGTTCTGGTTCGAAGGAAACCGGGCAGCAAAAAAAAGCGCCGCCAACGCCTGCCGCCACCGCCGAATCGAACGCATAAATTGAATTCCGTCTGTCGGATTTGGCGTGCAAACGATATGTTTTTTTATCTCCCTCCCAACCCTCCATCCACCGCTCCTCCCCCCATTCCGCCTGCTTGCTGTTCCCGGTTCCCGTTTTGTGCATCTTCGGCGATGCCCTTCGGCCCTTTTGCGGGCCCATGAATATCGATATTCCACAGGAAAATAATGATTCGGTCCCGACCGTTTGGAGGGCGAAGCGAAATGCGCAACGAAAAGGACGAAGCAACAACGACAAAAAAAATCCCCAACATACTCGCTCCACTACGAGGTATCAATAATAATGGCGCCATTTATTGATTTATGCTCGATTGTGTGGGGCGGCGGTGCGGCATCGCAGCATCATGCACGCGAGATGGCCGCTTCTAATGTCGGTGCCACGGTTCTGCTGCTCTGCGGCAAATATTTCTGTTTCCATACACGATATGTTACGCCCGACCGTCCAGTAGGGTGATCGCCATTTTTCATCACCCGGCCCGGGTGGTCGGGAGGATCTTCAGGGGGACGCATCTCGCCCGGATCTCGACGATGAAGCTAATTTGCTAAAAATGCTAAACTCATCCGTTCGCTCTCCTTTCCGCGCTGTTTCTGTCTCGCTTCTTTTCGCTTCGCACCCATTCTCGGTGGTTCGGTGGGCCAGTTTGTACGTTGTGGTTCTTGTCCGGGGCAGTAGAAGTAGCTCAAACTCATTAGACATCGACACTCACACACGTAGTGCGTTGTTCCAATAAGGTTCTTTCTCTACACCTTCACCCCCTCCTTTCCCACCCAAACTTTTAATCCGTACAAACAAACAAACAAACAAACAAGAAACCACCAAAACCAGCTGCTACTTCCAAGGCCGGCGGTGGCGGTGCATTTTTATTTACCAGTGTCATTAATACCCGTTTACTCTCTTATCTTCAAGGTTGGCGATGCCTCCACCGTTTGGGTATGTAACACTTTTTGATTTTTTGATTTCTTCCCGCTCATTCCTGACCACCACCATGAACTGAACCCTTGCTCCGTTCGGGTCGACTGCACGATCGATCGATGAATCGCATCTTTCGCCCGCCCGTTCGGCTTCCGTATGAACGCTCCGGATGGTTGCGGCATCGATGTTTGTTTTTCTGGTTTCTATGTGCACTAATGGCACTACAGATTGAGGTAATTGATCGTTGAACTAAAACTGATTTTTTGTTATTTTTCATATACCCACTTTTAAATAAAAAAAATATCGTTTTCATCCGATAAATCCTTCCTGTTGAACGGTAAAATTTCCCAACCGTTTTGTTCCTGGCAGCTTTCGCGCACTTGCGAACTTTAATGAAGATAATTAATGATAATAAACTGATTTTCTCCTCACCCCCTTTGGCACGACAAGCGGCTTAAAGCCCACCCATGTTCGTGCTAGGGGAAATCCTGGTGTTACCGGCGCCAGATTGCCGCCACCGGGTGATGGCAATGATTACTGGCAATCAATAAAAATGAATATCAATATTACTTGGCTCCTTGGGCGCTGGGCCGCGGGACGGTAAGCATGAAAGCAAATATGCCGCCACGATAAAACACGAACCCAGGAAGATGGAACTGTAAGCGCTTGGGCGAGATCGAAGAAAAAGCAAAAAACACTCACACACACACACACAGGCTCGCTGCTGGTGGTGTAAATGGTGGTCACAACATGAAACCCCACTCTGGTGTTCGGCGTTCAAGTTTAGCGAGTTACCAAACGCGCGGGAAAAGATTTATGTAAGCGAATAAAACAGTTCGTTTACGAGTTGGGTTTGAACACTACGAAGGAGATTCATTACTCTCGGTAGATATGAAAAAAACACAAAAATACGGAATTGCAATATTGGAATATACATACTTGAAGAAGAAGATATGTAGCATAATATTACATTATGTTTGGTGGTAATACAATATGAATATAATTTCAAGGCGAAATTCAAATTGTCAGATTATAATTTCAATGAAATTTTTTGTATATATTTATTCAATCTATAATAGGCATGAGGCTCAATTTTTCTTTTAACACAATAAGGAACAATTTCAGAACATAATGAAAGTTTAAAATTAAACTTTGTTGAAGAGTGCTCAAAACACTACAAGAACATAATACATTGTTACGTTGTTTTTTTTTTAATTTTATTGACTAACAAATGTTTAAGATCAATAAAAATTAAAAAATTTGTTTGAAAATATTTAAAAACAATTGTTATCAGATAACCAGTATCGAAGCATGGCGTTTTGAAGCTAAACAAATATGTTTCATATTTACAACAATAAAAAAATGTACTCGATTTTCTTCATCGACCCAAATCAAACACTTCCTTTTTTTCCTCCGCATCCTTCAAGAACCACGCCATGTTGCGAACCTCCCACCTCTCCCATCGGGCAAAAACAGAAACAAAATAATCCCAACCCTTCGACGGGCGACCCACGACGACGATCAAAGCGCCCACTTCCGCCGGTGCGTCACGCAATACCACCCTCTGCGCAGGTGGAAGCGGAAGGAATGATCTACCTTTGGGGGGTGGGGAAGAAGGGGCCGGGGTATGGGAGGCCCAAAACATCGTAAAGCGCATGTTTCGTTTGTGCGAGCGGCCGCGCTTTCATGGTCGCGCCACCGCCACGGGAGGAGGCGCTTGCGTCGACGCCACATTCGTGTGTGTTTTTTCCCTCTTTCTTCAGCGTCACGCACATGCACTCGAACGCAATGCACACACACACAGACCCTCGACGAGTGAATTTATGTCGCAATCGACCGATCGAGGGGGAAGGGAAGAGAAGGGTCGGAGGACCGTGTGGATTAAGCCGAATGAGATCGAGAACGAGTACGTTTGCGAGCTCTTTTTTTGGTGTCCTTTTTGTTTCGATTTTTAACTGCTCTTCTCATTATTTTGATCGGATGCTCCACCATCTCCAGCCAACTCTTCATCCCCTTCATCCTTTCGTCCCACACTCCCCGAAGGCTTCGGACCGGATATCGGCGACCGTTGTCGCGCGGGGAGGTCTTTTGCTCGGTTTAAAGAGCGGCGCCGGTTGCCTGCGCCTCACGAGATCAAAGTCTCGGATCCGACGGTGCCGTGTCTCCGACCGCGAAACACGACGCCAACTGCTGTGGGATGCTGGGAGGTGGCCTTTTTTTCGTTCATACCTTCGCTTCCTTTCGCTTTTTTTTTGCACACATATCCACTCCGCTCGGAATCGAAACCGTCTTCAGGAGGAAGGTGTGGGGAAACAGGGGAGGGTTTGGGATGGGAAATAAAATAAACTCGTTCAGCTTGGGCTTTTGGTGCGCGTCGCCAAGGGATTTTTTTTTCTCTTCTGCCGGTATGGAAGAGTGTTCCTTTATTTTATTATTCGGGTGTTCGAAGGTTTTTTTTTAATCTTCCACTGGTTATTGAGAATCGCTTTTGGGGGCCGCCTTTATTGAGTGTATCATGTTACTTTACTGCACTCCTGGACAGGATACAGCGTTGGCTTTGATTGTCACGGGACGCCCGGTAGTTGCTGTCTAGGAAGTTTCCCTCACGGAGTGACTTCAGAGTATTGAGCGATTTGCATCACCGCATAATTCGATTTAAAATGTTGGAGTTATTTTTTATTTACAAAACAACGTTTGAAACAATTTTTTACTGGAGCGAAAACTCGCCCATCAAACAAATGCTTGTAATCCTGTTCTTAAATCGTTGTTTATAGCGCCTCCGAACTGGTTCCCAAAATGATTGAAACGCCGGCAATCAATCAATAATGATCGTGATCGCGTATTTATCACGTAGGATTTGTTTGTAATAAATGATACGTCAAGCGTCGTGTCCAATGTGGTCCAGAATCGGCGCACATTCTTTGTGCCGTGCGACAGTACGGATCATTTATCACACCCAAGGGAAGCTACGCTGGTCGCTTCCCGAAGGGAAACGTAACCCAAGGTTACCCAAAAAAACCCCAAGGTGTTTCACCATCTGTCCCAAATACGACCTCGAAGAAAAGGCTAATGAGCTGCCGCAATAAGCAACAAAACACTAAACAAACATATCATAAATTCCCATTAATTGCCTCCCCAGCAACGGACACACCACTGCACACCATTTCGGATGAAATGTCGCTTCCGTTTTTATTTTTATTTTATTCTTTTCTTTTTCCTGTACCCCAGCTCTCCGATCGGGTGCGTTGCTTAATCTTAATCTTCGTCTATTAATCAATAGAGAGACAAAACGATGAAACCTGAACCGCTAGCTAGCTAGGGGCAGGCAGGTGAGGAAGGTGGTTCGCTCGATTCTATCCGTGCGATAAGCGGTTGTTTGTTTGGTTTTAAGCGAGCGCGTGTGCAAGAAAGAGAGACAAATAAAAGGGTCCACTAATTTGCTGGATAGGAATTAAAGGCTCGTCTGTCACCTTAAAGTTTAACCAGCGGAACCGAGATGGGGAGAAAAAAACTGGGCGCGTTAATGCGTCTGAATTACGTCTAATTTAAGGGACAGTAAGGAGAGCTATTTTGAGCAAAATAGCTAGCTTTTGTATAAAAAGTACCATTTGAGATGATTTGAAAATATTGAGATATTTCTGCTAAAAAATATTCGCAATATTTATACATAAATTGTGAGTATCTATTTGTTCATCATCCTAAAAACAAATTGGTTCAAACGATTATTCAAGAGCAAGAAGAGAGGAATAAAGTTAAACATGGTAAATTATAAGAATTCCCAACCAACACTATGCCATATTTTGGGAGAAAATTTTATTGAGGAAACTTTTTTTCAAAATCAAAATTGGGTCCAAAATCAGTGACAATTTGTAATACCCCCCCTACCACGTTCCACTTAACCCAATACGGTTCGAAACCACGACCACGGCACACACCCAAGGTTTAATGATCACATCATGATTAATTTCGGCCAGTTTGCGTTTCGGGTGTAACGTTTAGCAAACATGAACCCCGTGGCGCACCCAGCGGAGGCACGATCAACCGGCGGGTTTAAAGATGATAAATGAGATCTCCGTGCATTAGACGATCCTCGCCGGTGGTGGTGGTGGTGGTGGTGGTGCTGGTGGTTCACGTTCGAATCAGCAGCGCAAAACGGACTGGTCGACGGAAGGAAAAAAAAAAGAATGCGAGCGCCCGCTCGGGTGGCGCCCCAGCTCGGGTTCGTCGCTTGCCGTCCAAGTCTTTCGTCTTTCGCGCTGCTTCTCGAGCTCGTTGTCGCGCCCGTTGGCTCCTGGTTTTCTTTCTGTCTTTCTTCTTTTTTTTTTGTAAACGACCGGTGATTGTGCGGTGGGGGAAGGAATAAAATCCAAAATAATTGGTATCTAAACATATGTTAATACAAGCGAACGCTGGCACCTGGCGACCCCCGGTCGGGTCGGGTCGGTCGGGCGCCCCAATGCTCGCTGAGTGTGTCTTCCTCGAAACAATATCATGCACGGTTCTCATGTCGTGGCGAAATCGCTATCCCGCCGTCGGCCGGCTATCGTTAGCGGTTAGCTGCCGCACGTTCGTGGATTTTCCTCCACTTTGCGCTGGCACATGATTTGTTTCCCTTTTTCGTTTCGCTTGCTCGCTTGCCTGATCCAGTAACCAATGAGCTGTTCAATTGTTTCAATCGGCGTCTCCCGTGCCTCTTCGGGCGGAGCACGATCGAACGATCGTTTCGGGACAATCTTGCGGGCGCACTGCGGTGGCGCTTGGAAACGAAACCGTTTCGTTGAGTTTATTTGTTTACTGCCTCTTTCCTTCCGTTTTTCCTTGTGCTTCGGCGGACGATCGGTCGGACGGTCGGTCGGTTGCTTAATAGGCGGCTGCCTGGTGGCCCTCAGCCACCTCGTTGACCACCCCGTTTTATCCCCCCCGTTGACTTTGGGGCGCCCGGTGGCGGCATGTTTCTCTTACCCGCTGCCCTAGCTACCGTTTAGCCTTTCGCCGGAGCCGGTGGTTGTTTTGTTCTCCCGCCGCTGTTTCCTCTTCATTTAATTATTTTATATGAAAATGGTGTAGTTTTTACGATTGTTGTGCAGGCGGTTTGTTTTGTTGGGTGCTTGCCGAGGTGCCGTCTTCTGCTGCCCCCCTCCCCCTGCCCTCCCACAGCCGGAGGATGTTTCGTTTGTCGTATTGTCGTACTTTACATTTCTGTTTCCCCTTTATGGGTGCGTCCGTTCGGTTCATTGAGAGATCACCGGGGCAAGATACGGGGTCGCCCAGGGGAGAACCGGGCGGGGAAAACGGGGACGCAAAAGGTTAAACGAAACATTGCCACAATTGCAACGGCCGAGACGGGATGGAACTGGCCGGTACCAGCAACATCCTGACCGCACGGGTACATTGGGCCAGATTAATTAGTCCTTCTGTGTTTCTCCCCAAAGACAAAGCTTCCCTTGCCGCGCCTCTTGGCTGGTGTGTGACCTTGTGGAAGAAGAAAACAGGAAACAAACGTTAATAAAACACACACAAACGCCGCAATTGAAGGACCGGATGTATAAAACTGGCTGCTCTCAGTGGAGACCTGCCCCACTAAAAAGGTTAATTAAAGTTTGAGAAGTTTGTTCTGATGGGATGATGTGGAAACCGGGAAGCTGTGGTATGACATAAAAATATCAAAGCGAGTCATCTGCATGATGGAACAAGTGTAAAAATAGCCCAGAATGTCAAACAGATCAGAGGTGTGTTCTGAGCTCATCATTTATTTTCCAACTGGCTAAGAAATGGGAAATATTGGATTACACTTGAAAAATTTATTTTAAAAATCACCTCATTAGTTAACACTAGGCTTGGAAGAAGAATTAAAACAGAATGGGTTAAAGTAAGCCAACATCATTTACTAAACACATTTTTTGTTGATTCTGTTTAGATTTTGTTAAAAAATGTCAAAAAAAAAACTGAAGAGAATTAATCTATTGGCTAGATGCCTAATAAAATGCTTGATTTTCATCCCAAATTACTTCACTTAGAGGCAAACACCAAAACCAATTCATCCTTCTCCCTCTTAAATCACCCATACCAATGGAACAGATACTAACAAGCCTCTCCTCTTGGCGCTATTTGCGTAAAATAAAGTCAAAAACCGATGATGATTCTCTTTGATCTTCTCGTGTTTAAATCCCTCGTTAGTCTCGTTGCTTCCTCGTTAGAAGTATTTTTCCGAGGGCGGGAGCGTATTCAAATCAGGTGAATCGAGGCGAATGCTAAATCAATCTGCTCACTGACGGTTGAGTTGAAGTTGATGCGAGAAAGAACCTGTACTGCAATGTTTGTGGTGCGATAAGACAATAATTGAATTATTCAATAGCGTCTATAGCATTTAAAGCAATGGGAGCTTTTTGTCAAAGACTTCTTAAGGGGAAAATAGAATTTAACTGAATTGATAAATTAAAATTCTTGTCCAACGTGCTGTGTGACATACAGGTACTTACATTTATTGATAGTGGTTCTGGTTCTTTTGTAAATCACCAGATTTAAGTGAAATGTTATAATACATATGTTTTCTTACATTTGAATCGTTTTGACTCCCAATTATTCCTCGCCTCGGCATACAATGGAGCAACGAAAGTGCCAGAGTTTCCCTTTATGATTCTTTGATATTTTTACCTATTTTTTCATTCGTGCACCCAAATAATCACATCACTAGCACAATTGTTTTGATAATGATTATTATTAAAAAGCCACTCTTTTACATTTAATGAACCTTCGCAAATGGCTCCCACGGCCAATTTAACCACAGTTTGTAACCATTTTGTTCCCCATACGAGGAAGCGAAAGTTTGATGTGTGCATGTGGCGGTTCTACCGTTTGATTCAGAACGAGCGCAAAAAAATAAAAACTCAACGAACAAAACGATCGTAATGTGTATTTGCGCTCTACCACTCCTCACCGGAAGACACAAATAAACTTATCCAACCCATCCATCGATCGTTAAAACTGCGGTGACAATCATTAGCAACCATGTATGTTGGGTAAGCGCAGCGACGTTGGGTGAGCAAAAGTAATACAAGAAAATAAAAAAAAAGCCCACAGGTCGGTAAAAAGACAGAAGTAAGTGGCATTAGCTGGTCGTTTTGTCATTTGCTGTTTTTTTTTTGCCATTCTACACTCCATTCCACATAGCAAATGGCAAATGGCGCCGCGTGCGTGTGTGTTTTGTAACAATTTTCGCTAAATGGGATTGTCATTTGGACTTATCAGCTTCAAGGCGCACGGAAATAGGGTACAACCCGATGCAAATGTGTGCAAGCCATTTGTAGGGTAAAATGGAGTGCACGTTAATGTGTTGATGTTTGTGGGTTTGTTTTTCAAACGGACATCCATTTTAATTTCCCTTTGCTTTGAACGATTTTTCCATAGTTGTCGTTTTTATAAACAAAAAAGTAGTGTTTAAAAAAATCTAAAACGAAAAACAAAATCACTACTGAAAGTACTATAACATTTTTGTCAAATTGACGTCCAAAACCCACCTGCACGACCACCATGGGAAATTGTGCTCGTGATTTGACCGTCCGCCGTTCGCTTCATTCCCATGGCCACGCACCGATAGTGGGTCAGATAAGATAACGTTCCCTGCGCTACAAAAAAAAAGGGCTCTCATACACCCGGGGAAGCAGCCTCGCCCGGGATTGGTTTCCATGCTCGAGGCGAAGCGCCAGCGGCCGACACATACGACACGAAACCGACGCTGATGATGGGTGCTTATGATGATGATTAATAACATTAAATTACATCCATTAATAAAATTGAACACAAACGACGTGAGCACGCACACGCGGATGCCCTTTTCCGCGTGTGGGATGTGGGAGACCAGCTTCGTCCGTTCCTTCCCTCCCTCCTCCTCCTCCTTCCCTTCCTTCCGTCTGTTCCGCTCGATGTGGGGAAAATGTGATCACTTCTCCAACCTCCGGCGCCCTCCAGCTAGCTACGCTAATGCTTTTCGGTGGAGAAAGAAAACCAGCAGAGGCGTAAACAAAAAGACGAACAAGATAGTTCGCTCGGCTTCGGTCGGCTCGGATGATGTCGCCAGCGGTTTTGCTGCTATTTTCCACCCTTCCCCTTCCTACGCCCCAACGGTGGTGCTGCTTTCTAGAGTGATTTCGTTAACATTTTTAGTGCGCCCGGGTGCGTTGCGTAGAAATGATGGTAAAAAAAAACGCGCATCGATTGAGAATCGTCACGCGATTCGGTCCTAACGACTTGTAACGCTCGTTTACGTTTCCTGATTGTCGACTGTTTTATTTTCGTGCTGAGTGTTGAACAAAAACCCCTCATACGGACGTGGTGAAGGTCGGGAAAATGTGTGTGCTGGTAAATGTAGCTGCGGTAGGTTTTGAAAAACACAGAACCTTTTCCGTGTATGGTAATGGCTAGATTTATGCTTCTGTTTGGCATGTTTTTCGGAACGTTTTCAGAAATTTGCTAACTTGTTTTCAGAAACTTGCTTCAGAAACACAATTCAAAATGGAAAATTATGAGATTCAAAACTTAAAAATATTTTATTCATGCTTCTTCTAACAAACTCTGTCAAATTTCGAAAAAATACAAACAAACAACGGAAAAGTAATACAGTTAATATATTCTATTCACTTTGGTTGGTTGATGGTTGATTTTGTGGAGCCGACAACATAATAAAATGACAATATTACACCTAAAAGAAAGAGAAATTATCAACCAGATAAACGATTCAGATTATTAAGAAAAAGAATTCCTTTGAGCAATCTGGTGTAACAAAATGATTATAATTATTTAAAACTTGTCATAAATAGATAAAAAAAACACCAACTAACGGTTCGTATCCAAACTATTTTATCACCTAAGAAAAACTTTTTTCTTCCAAAACAAGTATGACACTGCGAACTGCTGGAAGAGTTATAAAAAAAGGTCGTGGCAAAAATGGTTTATATTATTAAAAACATAATTTAAACAACGCGAATTCCAAGAGCATTGATCAGTTATGACTTTGACCTACTCTTGAAGTGTGTACGATAAAAGGTCCAGCTCAGTGGTCTTACTCTTAGGATGTGTAATAAAGTGAACACATATACTCCATCCTAAAAGTGTCCGCAACCCGACGGCTTTTGTAATTCTTGGGACGAAAGTCCCTGGCGGCTTTGGCCTAAGCTGTTTTCATGACACGACTATTCGTATTTCTCACTCAAAGAAAATTTTTCTCATCATTTAATGTGTTATGTAGAATAACCCATACACTCACACAATCTTAGAAATCGAAAAAAAAAATAAACTAAGCGCATGTTTTGTCACCCTGTTGCCTTCAGTTTTGCTCCATTTGACTAAATTTGGCTCCAGGAGCTGTGTGCTATCCAGGGAAGGTGAGGTGAGCTGATGCACTTAATTAGCACACGACACTGCGGTTTTTTCCTTCCCTCTTTCTCTCCCTTTCTCTCTCTCTCTCTATCTCTCTCTAAGCGCGTCCGATTGCGTATCCCTTCCACACATATGCAATCTGACGCACACGCAAGGTAACCATGTAGGATGCCGTGTGGCGAGGGTGGGAGAGGCGAGGTGTTTTGTTCGCATGTTTGATGCATATTTGGCTGCAACCGGGCTCTCCTTCACCGACCGGCGACCGCGGCGAAACTTGATACGTGTGCAACCCGGTGCACACTTGTCCGCCATTTCGGTTTGTTGCGACGATGGCGGCCAGAAAATGCTTTATTGTTTTTGTGTGCTCACCTGCACTTTCTGCACTTGGGCAGAGCGAAGTAAAACAAAAACAAAAACAGCACAACCGCCATTTTAGGACCGCATGGGACGCGTGAGTGACGAGAAATTCATTAGAAAAACCTCACATGCACATGTGTGATGATGATGATGACGGTAAGCAAACAACCTCCATAATGCTTCTCGCCTCGCGCGTGTGTGTGTGTGCACGTACGTAGCGCATGCAATTCACATCCTTTGTCCGTTGGCATATTCTCGCCGCAAGGATTTCCGCGCTTTCTTAACTCCAGCCAACACGCGTGTGTGCGTTTTTGTGCACATTCACAAAAAACAATGCCAAAGCATTCAGCGATGAGGGATGCCATAATGTACTTCCTGGTTCGAGTGTGTGTGTGCGCACGTGAGTATGTGGAGATCCTGCTCTGTTTCACGGAACGGAAGCTGGCGGAATCTTAACGTCCTAAAAGACAATGGATGCTTGTTGGCGTGCGTGCTGGAGGAGGACAAGTTCAAAATGGGGAAATATGAATGTGTCTGCTGTGTTGCATTAGAAGTTACAATAATGTTTCGAGTATAGTTTTCTGATAGAATTTTTCTAAATATAAATGAAAGCACAAAACAATGATTTATATCGTCATTTGCAATACTGTGCGTAAAAATCCAACAAATTGAATCCAAATTTGCTGAACACAATTTTTAATGAGCTAAAAATTTTTCGTCACATAATCTAAGAGATAAACAAATAATTGAGGAAAACCAAAAATAGCAACAACCAAAAGAAATATAAAAATGCATCAAAGAAAGATTGTTTCCCCGAAATTCACATTATGCGAATGCGTCTCCTTTTTAAAAGATTCATCCATTGCAAAAAATAAAATTAAATTATAGAAAATAAAACAAAAAAAAATTATTGAAAATTTATAAATTTCAATACAAAAAAAGGTTTCAACGATTTCGTCATAAAGGAAAGAAGAAATCATATTTGAATGAGAAATTTGAAAATAAATTATTTTTACGGAAAATACTGACACTGTAATGTTTCCAGAAGCTTTCATAATTTAAAAGCATTAACTTTCTTCTTTGAGCGGCCCGGTGGTGTAGTGGTAGCGGCACCGGTCCTTTACACGACAGGACCGGTACCATGATCCCATTCGGACCGTCTCCCCCTAGCGAGGAGTGACTAACCAGCAATGGTGGTAAAAAATCAGTCTAGAAAGCCGGTAAAACGGCAGGCATGACTTCGGTCGTTACGCCAATAAGAAGAAGAAGAACTTTCTTCTTTCAATACAAAAAAATAAGTTGTTTTATGATTTCTCAACTCTTACAAAAAAAAAAATCAAAATGTAAAACGTAATTAAGCAAATATCTCAATAAAACCTTTGAATCACACAAATATCAAACTTTTAGCTACCCATTTGCTCATGTTCGATCGGATATCCGGAAAGCGGAGCATCCAAAGCGTACATTGAATTTCTAATGTGCATTATAATTACCTACCGATCTTACGCTTGATTTACGATTCCCGACTCATCAACCTCGCGTACCATTCGATTATTTTTTTTTTTTGTTTTTGGCCATTAATAATCATCCTAATAAGCGCTGTATGTGGCGGCAAATGGGCAAAACGCGGTAGTCAGTGCCCTTTGATGTCCCTTGTGCCGCCACGCCGACGGCCCCAAGACAATCGAACGGAGTACGACCGGCTCATATTACAAAACATAGGCCAAGGCGGAAAGGAAATCACCGGCCTAGCGGTCGGTACCGACGATGACGACGGACCCGAAATGGACGGCATGACATAAAGTTCCGGCTGCTTGAAAACGATCGCGCCCGCGTAGTGCCAGTACTTTTTGCCGCACTTGGGCTGCTTTTTTTCGGTTGTTTTCTTGGGCCTATTCTCCCTGCCATCAAAAAAACAAAATCCTAGCCGCATCTTCGCAAGGAAACCGGAAAGTACGCTCGGTCGCTGACAAAACAGACGACGGCAAGTCCGGGTTTGTTCAAATTCAAACACGCCAGACGCAACGCAAACATAAATGACAATCAAAGGAGAGGCCGCTGCTGCTGCTGGCCGGTGTTGAGCCGCCTTGGCCGAACCCCAAACACCGAAACCGTGGGATCTAATTACTGATGATTGTGCAAATTGTGAGCATTTTTGTCGCCGCCGCAGGCCCACAAAAAGCAGAAGCAGCAGGGATTAATTGCTGCTTATCTAAACACGAGCGGGGTGGCGTTGAGGTCGGTTTATTTACTGTCCACAATGCATTTGTTTGAAGTTCTCTTCGAACTGAAGATGCTGCAAACGTTTTGACGGAGACATTGTTGCCATAGCTGCTTCAATTGAAGGCTTTTCCGATGCCCCATCCGACGGAGGCTTCGTTCAATGTGATAAGCGACCGTTTCATGGCAAATGGCCCACTTCCGGGCCACCAGGCAGGTTGAGTTGCCTCAGTTGGTGTTGGTTGATTAATGAAACCATTTGCGCGACAACGAACGCAATGAAGAAAAATACTTGCGCGAACCCGTTTTCCAATCCACCGGGAATACTTGGTGGGTTATCTTGAAACCAGAGGCTATGAAGTAATAAAAACATATAAACCTAGAAGATAAAAATGGAAAAGACTGGTTCATGCAGCTCTCTAGTTCAGCAATTAAACAACTACAAGATCTCATTGACTGTAGGTTGCATTTTATTTCTTGAGCCATGTATTTTTACGACTATGGCATGGGAGAAATATATCTGAATTAGTCCACTGTAAGCAGGAGCGAACAAAAACCTTAAGAATAGTATACATTTCCAGAGCAAACAGGGTAGATTAAAGAAAATATTTTTTAATGCAAACATTAAAGATTTTATTGAAACAACATTCAAAGTGTGCCAAAACTCTGGCCTTGGTTTAATTTAGACTTTTTGCATAAGAAGAAGTTTGTTTGATAGTATTTTTTATTGATTTTTTTCCAAAACCGTCGAGACGAAAGAACAAAAGCCTGTTAACTCTTTACATTACTTATTAAAAATCGATAGATGAGTTAGTGTGGTGGATGTAGCAGAGATATATTTTTCCTTGTTTTATTTTTTAATTTATTTCAATACTTGTTATTTTTATGGTGACACAAATAGCTACAATTGTTAATAATAAAATGTTGTTTTGTTAATTTTACATTTGAAAATCAGTACAAGTCTAGTTCAAGTACAAGTATATCAATATTAGCAAAGGCTATTAAACGTAAAAAATGAAATAAATCAAAATTTTGTACCCGATATCGTTCTCCATGTGTTGAATGCAAAACGTTCTAAAGTTGTCCACCATTTTGAACGTCTCCACCGGTTAACCACCAGTGCACATTCCTTTTCCACGCGCGTTCCTAATTGAAATTTAATGATATTCTAGCCACCTTTCACTGTGGCAATGACTCCGCAGACCACCACCGAAGGTGACGGGTGGGTAACTATTTGTCCGCCACGGTAATGGCTCGGAACGGTTGAATACTATTGGCTGCTTGCGGTAAAGCTGCATTAGACGGGCCTCGGTGCGCTGCGGTGTGCCTTGAGCGGCTTAATCTCAGCCTCTCAGTTTCTTAGCTGTCCAGTGATCGTTCCGCAGTGTCCTATGTACAGAACGCACTGCAATTAGTGAGGAAAGCTCGAAGAACGCCCAACTGGATCGGGCTTTTTCTGTACGCCCGCCAGACTGTGGGGCCTTTTTGCGCTCTCCCACCGCCGTTTGCTGAATTCATTAGCACAAACTCAGCGAGTCGGCGAGCGCGAAACGTCCGGATGGAGGGCGAGTTTCGCGTAAATGAGTTTATTTATTCGACGAAGGTGTGGGGCAGGGGGAGGTGAGAAGTTTGCGCCACCGCCGGTGGGCCACCCACCGAAGGTGCCATTTTCCCAACCACCACCGGGAACGGGTACACGTTCGCCTTAATGGCATCTGACACATGATTAATTTTTACGCCATTACAACGCGCCAATCCACGGGCGCAAGTGACAATTCGTTGCTGGTTTTTTTTGTGTTTTGCTTTGTTTTGCTCGTCATGGAACCTGTTTAGTTCCTCGGACCATTAGCTGCGCTATTAGTTTCCGAAGCGAATGGGATTCGATCGAAGGAAGCGATGGTGCGTGTGTTTTGCGTTTGCGATGTTTGGCATACGATTAGCATAATCAAGCCGGACGTATGAGCGAAAGGATAATTGGGCGAGCGTGTCGGACGGCTAGCGATTCGGCATCGTCACGGGCCAAGGTGGCTGAGGTGATTCGCGTTGACGCCGGCAGGTTAGCAGGTGATAGACGGTTGCATGTCCTTTCCAGTTGCCGGTGAAGCGCTTGAAAGCGCTTGTGTTGAAACTTGCTCATTTAGACACGATTAGGACGTTCGGTTAGATTCGCAGCGAATAAAACCTGAAACAAAAACTCTCGCAGAATAACACAGAATGTGAATTTCGACTTAGTTTTCAGATATTTTAAAATATCAAAAAGTTTACATTGATTTATTAATTTTACTGTTTGCTCAATGCGTTATTTATTTTTATATCTATTCCTGTTATTTCTTCTGCTACCATTCAATTAAAATTGACGATTTTACACGATTATATCAGTCGCCCATTTTGACAGTTGTAGAGTTAGAAACATAATATAACACAAACTGAATCGTGCTTAAATCAAGTGCGCTTCAATTAATGTTTTGTATCAAATTTTTGACAGTTCATCTATCAAATTTGTCGAATACTGATCGCTTAGAGTACATGGAAGCCTTTTTAAAGTCTGCATTACAGAAAAATACCAAAAAATAAATTCATAAATAGCATTTTGAACTGATTTTTTGAAAGGACAAAACAAAAATTATTTCCTAATTAATTGTAAATAATATTTTTAACCAATAAAACCACACAACAGTCAAAGTGTTCCAACATGCAAAAAACAGTCTTTTCGCCACCAGAACACTCCGTTGTATGCATTAATTCCCGCTCAAACACGTCGTTCAATCTCCCACGGTCGGCGGGTCGCAACCTTTTCTTCGCGAGAAAGATGAAACGATTCGCCTTTTGTCAGCTGATAAGCCCAACCGACCTGTCGAAGCCTTTCAGCAGCGGCGCCGTCGAATTGACGTTTACGGCGATAGTGGAACCGTTCAAGCCGTTCCGATCCCCGAGTGCGCTGAAAACTGTTTCGGTGGCCGGCCAAACTATGCCAACGAAAAAAAAACCTTAAAAAATAAACATTTGCCACTGTACCGAGTCGACTTATCAGCATTGAGAGGGAGCCTGGGAGCGTCGGAGCGCAGAAGCCCGAGTTAAATGATGTCACGCCAGCACTACTAGGAGGACATTAAAAAACACCAGCAAAACACACACATCAAAGCGATCGCGCCCGATCGGTCCAGGAACGGCTTCTTTGATGGGTTTGTCGAAGGTTTAAAAAATTAACGGAATGCTCGTGTATGCGTGCGTGTGTGTGTGTGTGTTGTATTCGCCTCTTAGAGCCTTGATCTTGAGTAATTTGGGTGGCTTTATGTTTCATTTCTTCGCTTTGGCTCCCGAAGAAGCATCCCCTCCGGCTCATCGCTTCGAGCAAAACGGATTCTGCTGTTAATGGCGCTATCACTGCAGTCCGGTGGTGGAAGCTTTCGCGACACGTTCGGGGAAAGACGGGAGCCACGGTACGAGAGAGAGAGAGATATATGTATATGGAAATAACCAGTAGCTGCCAGCGAGGCGATAAAAGCACTAATGAAACGACTTTTTATTCTCTCGTCCGTTCGGGGTTTTCATTCATTCGGCAGCAGCTTCTATATTGAATTGTTTTGTGCGATGCTTTGCCGCTGGAAGCTCGGGGGCGAGGTGGTCCCGAGAAAGGGAATTGAGATAGTGAGGTACATTAAATGTACCACCCAAAACGCCAACCACCGGTCCGGTCCCGAACGACGGACGTAAACAAATTAAAACGAATACTTTATTGCACGTTCGCTCGCTCGGTGTGCCTGCGAGATTGGAACCAGCGTTTGCGTTTGTTTCTTCCTTTTTTTTCAAAATACTGAAACTTATAGGTGTTCTATAGGTTTGTTTGGTTACCTTCGTTGAAATCGCAGCATTATTTAAATTAAATTTTCACCTCATTAAGCGTCTGAAGTAGTGAAGTCGATCTATTTTTCTTTCGAGAAAAAGAAAACGTTTGAGCCATGTTACGCTTCTCACACTCCTAGCCTTTCAGGAGGAAACCATCAAGTGAATTTCTAAGCACCTTTTCCCCAAAACCAAGGTGAATTGACCAAATAATGTACGGTAGTTTATTGCAATACCTAGCCACCGGCGGAAGGTGTCTCCTAATCGGCCCCGGAAACGTATTTTACACGCACCCGTCCGCATGAAAACCGGGTCCCTCAAGTCCCGCAAGTTTCCGAGCACCTCATAAAGATGGTGAGTTCATTATTATCTAATGTGGAAGTGGGCCGTTCCCTTCCGTCGCCTCCCCTCTCTTATTACAACACTCGGTGACTTCGGTGGAGAAGAAGCGAGACCCGAGCCCGAGTGATAAGCGACGAACCCCGTGTATAAATTCCCCAAAAAAAGCGTGATAATCGTGAATCCGTTTCGGGTGTGGATTAAATCGGAAACGAACGCAGCAGCAGCTCGCATCTATCGCCCCCTTCCTCGCACGCTTCCCCTGCTCCCGTGTAATGCCTAAATAAAGCTATCGCTTTATCGCTCTCTCGCTCTCTTTCGATCACCTCTTTTTTTCGTTTCTCCTCTTTGGGGACAGCATCGTCCGGAGCGGTGTGCCTAATTGAATATTCCACTATTAATTACCACACCACGCAAGACGGCCTCAGATTGTTATATTGTATCGTTTCCGCCCCGCAAGCTCCACGAGGTTCCTCCTCAAGGTTGTTGATCATGTCATTTTTTCCTCTTAATTCCAAGCTGCTCGCTCGCACAAGGATCACCCGGAGCCGAGCGGGTTGAAAATTGAATTTCGAATCATCGAACCCGGGAGGTGGCTCATTAACGTACGGTGACCACGCTGATGATGATGATGATGACCAGCACAGAACGTGCTTCTCTGCTTTCCCCTCCGCCCAATCCCGGTCGGTGCAATAAAGGGTGAATTTTTGTTCAAAAATTTCAACATTTCTGAAACGGACCACACGGGACGCTTGGGAATCGTATTGAGGCTTACCTGGTGCCACCCGGGTTTATTGCCACCGGGTGCCCACCGTGGCCTCTTCTTTCGATAGTAAATAAATTGTCCAATCAACACCAAACACCCCGTTCGAAAAAAAAAACGGAGGCAAATGGCTCGTCGTGTCATCGAGTTTGTTCCGAAAATTCTCATAAAAGTTTTATTACAAAAATAGCATGGCGTGCGTGAGCCGCAACGAAACGGACAAATCTTTCCACTTGCGATATAAAAACTGATACACGAAAACTGTTGATCACAGTAACCCAGATGGACGCATATCGAAAAACGGTTCCAATGCACGCAGGGCAATAAAAATGTTACCGTGAGTCATCTGGCGCGGGATGCAAATGAGCTGCGAGTGGCATCGCTTAAGAGATCGTAAAAGCAGCGCTTCGAGAGTTAGATTTGCTTTGTTTATCAAACCTTTTTCTTTCGATCGTTAATTATCGCTGCAATAACTGCATCGGACGAGAGGACGCCCCGGTTATCGTTAGGAAACATCTACTGTTTCTCGAAGATATTCCAAATATTTGTAAGTTCTGATTCTTATTTTGGTTTCTTTTAAATATTTTTTAAAACAAAAACCAAAGACGAATTCTTTTGTCCACCACTGCACGGTGGCCTTCGTTCTGAGAAGTCAATCAAAATGGAATTTTAACAGTTCGGTTCTAGCGATCGCTTCTCCGAAACAATTAGCCGTGGGTTTTAATTAATTCAGGCCATACCATTTTTGTATCATTTCGCGAAAACAAAGTGACCCGAGGGTAACATACGAGCGGTGTGCAAACATCGATTGATTGGGTTTCAAACTTATTGCAACAATGTGTTGGATTTGGAATGCTATATTGAAGAGCTGAGTAAGAGAAAAGTACGAAAGAAATAGCTCAAGGCATACAGAGGAAAGGAAAATCATTAAAGAGACATTTTGTTGAAAGTTACGTTAAACGATGACTTGCGTTTTGTTTTTAAAAGTAGCTTAATTTTGATATACGTTTTTGATTGAACTTTGGTCATAGAAACAAAGCATAATAATACACCAAAATATAATAAAATATTGCTGGTATAATAAGTCATATTCACCTACTGTTTCTTTACTAAGACTTCGTAAAGTATCAGTTTTTATCAATTTGGCCATGCTTCTTGCAATAATAAAAAACAAAAAAAAAACATCTCTCTTTACATTATTTTAATAAACCCAAAAATAGCTTTGCAATCATCATTATTCATCACCTAAAAATCCACTAAACACTAAGCGTTTTTCGATTATATAAATCAATAAATATCATTGAAAATGACAAACCTTTTTATGGAGCCTATCGTCATCAGCTGTAGAATAAAGAAACGATTATCAGAAGTATTGATCAATCTTATGTTCTTTTGTATCATCCACCGCGCTCATGCTCATGTTCATGCCAATAATCCATTCCGCTTGATGGCTATTGCTGCAGCTCCTGCTGCTGGTAATAATCAATACTTTCCGACCGGCGTGGTTTATCGTTCGCACCGACTCATCTTTCACGCACATGTAAAACACGCTCCAACACCCCGGAGGTGTTTTTAATGAGACGCCGGACGCACTCGGCGGTGCAACGCACGTACTCACCATCACCCCAGGGCGCACGCACATCGGCCTGGGGGAAACATTAAGCTTAAGCCCATTAACGCGATTTGCTCGTATATCATCCACCTCCTGCGGTCGGCATTCCGATAAAGCACCGTCGCCGCCGCCGCCGCCGCCGCCGCCGCCGCAGCCACCGCCGATCGAACACTGAAGTTCGTAATAGTAATAACGTCGTTAAACATCCCACCCGGGACTGGGGAAGCGCTAGCGAATCGTGGATGAATGATTTTGAGAGCTTTTTTTCTTCTCTTATCTCTCGCCCGTTTCGCTTCTTACCGAACGGGGCAGTATTAATATTCGTCTCGCCTCACACCGCACGGGCGTACCGGCGTACTAAGACACACCATAAAGGAGTTCATATTAATTTCATAATTTTATCGTACAATCCTATCGGCTCCCCGTGCCGATTGCGATTAGCCGCCGGGATTCGCAGGGACGCAGAGAGTGGTTTTTATTTGTCTAGTCGTTTTTCTTTCCCTCCCCTTTTTTATGACATTTCGTCTCCGATTGATTTTTTACGATCGCGGCTCTCGAACGGCCGCTCTTCCCGCACCAAACCTCCCCCGGGGAATGGGCATTAAACGGACCGAACCGAGCGTATCGGGTCATAAAAATATTGCTTTATTCCTGCCACGATCGGTTTCCTGTGGGCCGTTGCCGATCGCTGCTGTGGGAGCTTTTGGGAGCGGTTTTCGAGAGCGGGTTTCAGCGGGTGAAGGTGGCTGGATCGATCCGTGCGGCAGGATTCGATTGATCGGCTTCAAAAACATTCGCATTCTCACACGGTCCCGTTCTGGGCCCGATTGGTCGCATGATTAGAGTTCGAACGAGCCGAGCGTATCGTTTGGCTGCTTTCCGTTTATAATCCATGCCCTGTTTCTCGGTCCCGGTCATCCATCCCAGTGGGCTTTTGGATTTATGAGAAACCACTGTGATGAAACCGGACGAAACAAAAACAAAAAACGCACACTCACTCAAACTGTTGATCTCGTCCAACAGCACAGCCCCGTTTGTCTTTGGCGATCGTCGTAAATTAATTCGAGACATAAAAGACAAACTATTCCTTTCGTCAGCGGACTTTATGAGCCTGGCGTTTCGCGTTGCGACGATACACTAAACAAGGAGAGGAGGTAGTTTGGAGGGTTGAGAGGGGGTTGAAAATAAAATCCACACCATACCTCCTCTTGGTTCCTCCTCTCCTCCTCGTTTAAGGCCATCCTACAGCCAAAGCGTATCGATAAAACTACCTAATAATGACGGCCGGTGTGCCGGAGTGTGACGATGACGATGGTGATGATTATGATGGCCCGGTTTTCGGGCGGCACCGATCGAGCCGTGTTGATGGTTATTCTAAGCTTATTAGAATATTTATACGCTCATAAAAAAACGGGGGAGGGCTATACGCCTGCCGGTAAATGCTGCTGCTTTTGTGGGAAGGTGATCGAAAATTAAAAGATTAGAAGGGTATTAATGTAAGCCGGAGGCAGTTGTTTTATGCACCCGGGTGAGGGCTTTTCAATCGTACGATGAAATCTTGTAGTCATTCGATGTGTGTTGCAAGTTCGTGTCAGCTTTTCATCGGAAACATTTTCATACAGATTTTTTTAAATATTTTTGTACATAGATGCACAGAAATATAATAACTCTTAGATGAACCTCATAGTTACAGCTGATAAAAGTTTTTCAAAGTTTTTAAATCGTTACACTTTTTAAGGATAAAAAGTGCCTAAATATATTTAAAAAAGATAAGAAATCTTAGGGAGAGATTTCAGGCATCATTTTATTGCATTGATTTTTTTAAATTTCATGTTTGGATTTTTTATCGTACTTCAGTTTTATTTCATGTTTCAAAAATATATATTCTAGTAAAACTTTAAAACTTTGAAAAAATGTCTATTTTTTTAACCTATGTACGCGATAACCTTTAACCTATCTTCGCAGTTAAAAAAAATCTTGTTTTGCTATGTTACAGAGGTTTTATTGCAGCCTATTCTACTAAATTATACATGATACCGTGAAAACCATGGCTAAACCTGATCTTTTCCCAACAAAATAAAACAAAAACGTCTTTCGGGGAGAGTCCTACTTGCAAAGGTCAGAGGGTGAAAATGTTTTCTCTCCTTGTGCTGAAAACTATATCCAATTAAAAACACAAAAACCTTATAGCGAACGAATCCCATAAAAGTTTCAAATGTCATCTTCCACGAACTTCCGCGAAGAAATGTGTACAGATCGTGGCAGAACTGTCGCAAAGCATCATGCCGCAAATCGTCTCAAATGTTCGCAGCATCCATCATCGACCCGCATGTTGAGCGTCAATAAATCATAACGCACCGCCACGCCGCGAATTTGTCAAAAATCCCATGTCTCCTTTACAAGGATCACATGCGAGTAGCGTCCGTTCCCGGGAAAAGAAGCCACACACTCACACACATCAGTGCCCCGTATCTGTGGCGGGGCTAGCCCGATGGGTAATAAAATTTGCCAAATTTTTCATTCCCACCTCAGAGAAACGAATTCCAGTGCAACACCACGGCAGCGATCGCTAAATCGTTCGACCTGCGGGCGAGACTTTTCAGATCTCCTGTTGCTGATTTATGCCGCTACCTGATTTGGGTCCGAATCTGGAGGCTGAATACACAGAAGCCTCCCGGCTTCAAACAAAACTAATACAAACGAAGCAAAAACACCACCTAAATTAGACGGATAAGAAACATAGATATCAATTTAGATAAGCGGCCAGCGGTTTACGCTTTTAATTTATTCGAATTCATTAGGCCACCGGCTTGTGGGGCGTCGTTTCGAACCCTTCCCGTTTCGGTTCGGTCCGTCCCGCGCGCATGGGATGCTTGGTTTGTTATCAGCTAAAGACTCCAGACTGTCTTGCTAGCTGCATAATTTCAGGTGACCACACCGATCGCGCACCGAGTGTGAGAAACGAATGCCGGACGGTGGCAGTGGAATTCGAAACAGGCAGGAGATCGCCACATTTCTCACTGCTGCCCGAGCGCCCAGAAACGATCCGTCGGTCAATCGGCAACGGCGCGGGGAAGGTAAATTTATGTTGCCTCGGCGAGAAAGGGCAGCCGGCTGCGTGCGCCACGTTGCCAGAAAACAAAACATATATTAAATCAACAAACGCTGCACCGGCTAGGTGTGGGACATAATGCCGCGCGCGAGCTCATTAGCCTTGCGGGTTTGGGCGAGAATGTTGAACGGCGGATTTCGGTTTCGGTTTCGGTGTCAAAGTGCGATCGATTTAGTAGGTTTCGAACCGGTTCCGTTGCGCCCGGCGGAGAAGCAGCGCAAAATATATCAACACGGTGCCGGTTAAATGGTAATTATCTAACGGAAGGTGGCAGTGGCAGCCACCCGGTTTTGGTTTTTTTTTTTCAATCGAACCGGTTCACCGGCTGGTGGTTGCTGGACAGTGAAACATACTCACAAAAATACACACACTCACACACTGGCTGGCAAGCAGGCGAAGGTACAAACTAATTAGTCCGATCCGAGAATCGATAGACATGTCATCGCACACCGGTAATGAATCGATCCGTCAAAAACCACCCACCGTGGAGCGTTGGGTGTTGTTGAGGTTGTCTTTCTTTCGTTTTTTTCCCCATTTTTTCTCTTTCGTTCGTGTCAATTCTGCTGCCGCCAGTCGACACGACAAATGGCGACACCGGGACGATGGCTGCAAACTCAATCCGATTCGAATTGGAGTAAGAAATTGTAAAAAAATGCTGGTCGTCGCATTTAATCGCGTTCGTGTGCCGGAGCAGCGCAAACGTGAAAGGTGGTTAATGAGAGTTTATGTTGCTTTAAGAATGATTCTGCTTGAAGCGAACCGAAAACAGGGTCCCCTGCTTCGGCTATATTTATTTGGAGTCACTGTACTTTTTTGTATTTTTTATGAGAAAACTGCAGGAATGGAGATTCATAAGGCAATTAATTTACATGCAAAATGTTTCCTGTTGTGTGACGTGGTTTACACAAGTATCGCTTACTTATCCCACGAGAAAACATTTTCAAATAATACATCTTACTTCATTTTATCAGTAATTAGTTAACGAGTCGTCAGTAATGAAAGTTTACAAAAATTATGAGAATGTTAAAAACTTCAAGTAGTAACTCTTGCAGAAAATAGATAAAGATAGAAAAATTATCAGTATTGATGAAGAGTAATAATATACTAATAAAATAAATCAATATGAATATTTTATTTCAAACATTTTTAAATTAAGCACTATTATGCTTCGATTCTTTAAGGTTTGAAATGATAATTTTATAATTTTTTAACCTAAATAATATCTTCATTTATGCAACATTTCTATTCATCTAAATCCTTTTTCCCAAAAGAGCTTTAATGTTTTTTATTTCATTTTTAAAAATCTTTGTTATCACTTTTATCTTATCCCTTAACCCATTTGCTCTTCTTTATTGGTCATTCTGCTTCGCTATTTTAATAGCATCCAGTATGTCAATGTCTTTTCCGTTTCCACCTTCATCCACATTCATTCTAATCTACTCGATTAGTTCGATTCTTTGCTTCCCTTTCGTGATTCGTCCTTCCCCTTTAACGCACCGCCAGCCGGGGGAGCACCGTCCGGGTGACATCGGTTTTAAATATTGATTAAAACAATATTATTAACACAGACTGCCAGAGGAGGCTGCCGGTCTTTAGTGCGGGATGAGAGTGCGAGGTCAATGCTGTAAGTGATGCCGCCTGGAACGGAAGTCAGACCTCACAACGCGCCAGATAAGATTAGTGTGCCGGGTTCGGGGCTCAGCTGTTTGAGATTGTGCTGTTGTTTTTTGTCTCCTTTTTTATGTCCTCCTCAAAATTCCCCCGCTACAAAACTTATGTCTCTCTCTCATCGCTTTTCTTAAAGTAACCATGACGACATGTTTAATACAAAAAAAGAAACGTCGTTTAACGCTCTCCAAAAATGAACGAAAAATAAATAGTGAAATGAAAAGCCAGCCGATCGGCGGCATTTCACGATGGCCACTAAATTGATACGTTTTATGTTGCATCGGTCCGACCCGTGAAAGGGCATTCGGTGGCGGTGTTCGTTCTACAATGTTTCGATGAAGGAAAAAAAACTCCAGCCCACCCGGAATCGGTGCAGCGCACTTTACGCCCCGGCCGGGATTAAGACGGGCTTCGAAAAGCGACCATTTCAGTTGCTCGATTTGTCGATTTGTCACCGGGCAGTAAAACCGCCCAAAGACACCGGCGTTAATTAATCCATCGTAAAACGGTATCCATTTCTGGTGATTCGGTCTGCGTGCTTTTTTTAATGACGGGGGGTATTTTTTATAGGAGACTACGTGGTTTTATATGTTGCGCCGTAATGGGTGCAGGATGGTGCAAGCCGCCGGAGAGTGTCAGCATACAAAATTGAATTAAAAATACAGATTTTATAGTATCTAATCGGTTTGGGATTGTTTCATCTCCGCGAGATGGAAGCAACGATAAAAAATCGCAAGGAAATTGAAGCAGAAAATAAAGGAACAAAAGAAGAAAATCCAAACGGGAGAAACGTTTATCTTGCATTAATCTTTCTGTAAATAGATTTCTGATTCATTCGCTATCTAATTTGACATTTCCCGCATGATCAGAGCTTGCCCGTCGGTTCCTCCACCGAAGAGATCGTAATAATTATCCTCCTCTCGGCATCATTTCCGGTACTCGTTCGACCGCTTCCGGGTGTCGTACAGACACACCTGTTCTTCCACAAGCAACCTGCACCGATAAATTTTCACCGTTGTCAAACCCCAAAACAAGCCGTCGATACTGACCGCCCAAGAAGCCAAGCAAACGAGAAAAAAACAACCGAGTGAATGAGGTGTTCCCAGAGCATTAACTAGAAAACTAGCCGATCTTCCCGCAGGTGGTGAGCAATTATAGGCTCCAGATGAAAGCACAACCAAAAACCCACGAAGCATCCACGAAACAAACAACAACAAAAAAACGAGCCAATTCTAAAAACAATCAAACGGTTGTTCCCCGAATGGGGAAGTTTAAAACTGGGCGTCAAAAGGAAAACGAGACCATTCGAGTCGGCCAAACGAGCGTCGCTTGAATGAAAGCAGGATGCTGTGAAATTATGATTTCGGCTGGTGGTCCACTGGGTGGGCGCCCACCACGGTGAGAAGACTTCAACGGTGCGGACGACGAACGTTATTAATGCTTACCACCGTTCCGATTTCCTCCGCGTTTTCCGGTTCATTCGCGAAGATCACGAACCGAGCTGATTCCCCACTCGCTGTCTCGCTATCTCTCTCTCTCACTCTCTCTCTCGCTCTCTCACTTTATCGTGTAAGCACCCAACCAAAGAGCTCATTTGCTATGGGTGGCCCCACACACCCGACCGAGGCACAGCGACCCGAGCTGACTTTCTAACTCTCGCAACTGTCCCTTGTATGCAGCGTGCACCCGAGAGAACCATCGCGGTATGCACTTTGGCAGGCACGAAAAACGATTACGTCGCCGTTTTGGCCTAAGGCCGCCTTCTCAACCCCCTGCACCCCTCCCCTAACACCAACCGTGGGGGCTTTTTCATGCTTTTTTTTATCGCCCAAGCGCCTCGAAAGGGGCGTGGTGTTTGTGAGGTTTCCATTTGCCGCTGCTGCCGTTGCTGCACCGGTTTTCGTCGTGGGTTTCGCGGAAGCTGCCCGATGCTGGTTGATTACACTTGCCTCCCTTCATGCCCTTCCACTTCCACTGCACCAATTAATGAAAATCGTGGAAATATGATCGAAAATGATCATGAGCAAAGTGAGCGCGAGCAAAGAGTGAGAGAGTGAGAGAGTGAGCGTGAGCGAGCAGAAAGGGCGCACGCTGTTTTGAAACGACTAAATTATCGACCTCCAGGCAAGCTGGACGCTGGTGAAGGTGAAGTGAAAAGAAGGCAACTTCACACGAAAAATAAAATCATCATGAAACTCCCTCCCCCCCCTCGTCCCTCCTGCTTCTTCTTCCCCCACGACCGGCGAGTGGCGAAATTATTTCGACGACCGCGATCATCGCACAATCTCGCCCGCTCCAATCCCGGCGCTCGCGAAGGAGTTTTACGAGCCGGGGAAGGAAGTTTCGAATCGAGCTTAAGATGGAAAAATTAACAAGATAATGCTCGACAAGCCATCTGGCCGGGAACGCCGGGACCGCGCGGTTGGGGTATGATTATTTAATCATTATTTCTGTGCCCACTCCACGCTGGCTGCACTTTGGCTGCGCGACCGCTGGGGGACGTGGGATGTTTAAATGAAATGATGATTGGGACCTCCGGGATTCTGTTTCGCCCTGGCAAGCGTTTGCCATTGGTTCGATAACGCGGGGCGGCGGGAGTTCGGTGCGTTTTCGTCTCAAGATGCTGTCCGGTTTTTTTTTTTTGGGTTGGAGAAGCACCCCGTCGTGGATGGGTGGCTGGGTTTTGCGGTAAATGTTATATCTTCATCAAGCGAATGATCAACAGGGTTTTGGTTTTGCTTGTTTCGTTTGCCCCAAGTCCAACTGGATTGTCGCGTAATTGATGACGTACGAAAGCGTTTTTCACTTGCAGAGTAGTGAACAAATCGTCATGAAAAAGTACATATACGAAAAATTGTGACAGCCGTTGGTGCAAAGAATAAGCAATCTAAGTTGTTATCTACCTTGTGCATTGAATGATCCTCCAAGATTTTGCTGGATAGTGAAGCAAAATAAAATGGCGAAAAAGTAGGAAAATTATGCAATACGATTTAAAAATCATTATTAAAACATAAAGGAAATCATGTATCTTTTTGTATCTGGTCTTATTGGTTATTTATTTTACATAAAGTTAAATGGCAAAATCTGCCTAGAATGAATCTCGAACCATCACAGTTCTAAAAAGGAAAATGCTTAGAATAAAATTCTTTTTCTATAAAAAATAATTGAATTATTTGAAATAAATTTCAAAACTAATAAATTAAACAAATTAAACAGAAATAAATAAATAAACCAATTTAATTTAAACAAAATTCCGATACAGTTTCTTCGATGATAGTTTCAATAGATAAAAGAATCTGTAAAATTAAATTGCTTGTCACATTCAACATGATCGCAAAAGATCACCCAAAAATAATTTCCTGCCTAATCTAACATCGCTTCGCTTCAAATCATTTCCCTACTCAAATGCTGTTCGAGGCCGACGTGTTCATTTCACATCGTCCTGTTTGAAAGATGGCAGAATTTGTTTGCAGAACTGCAAAACACTACATGCGAAAAAAAACCGAATCTTTTCTGCACCTCTGCTCCAAACGGCTGATGGATGCGATTCGCTGTATCTGACATGGTTATCTGCACTTGTCCCGCGCTGGCCGCAGCTTCCGCTCATTAGACACCCGGACTAATGATCTGCCTAACACACTAGGTGGTAAAACGGACTGATTGGCTACCGGATTTCGGGACGACATGCGTTTTCGTACGTTTCGTTCGTTAGCGCGACATGCGAGCGCCCATAAAACCGGCGAATGAATCTAATTAATCAAGTAATGGAATTAATGAGCAGGTGCTTACAGTCTTTCGCGAACGTGTGTCGAGTGTTGGCGAATGGTGTGAAAGACTCACATCCGGGGGTTTGAAGCGTTTTTGAGAGACATAACATTAAATAAAAAAACACAAACACACACCTTCGACAGAATCTTCTTCGAGCGAGAAGAACTTTATCTTACAAGCTTTGTATTTTAACTCACTCACCTCCCTCGCTCCATTGCCACGCACATAGCAGTACTTTTTGTCAATGAAATTCTGCACACGAAAAGGCCCACAAGGCAGCGAATTTAGCCTGGAAGCGACGAGCGATTGAGAGCTTGTTAAAATAATAGCTTCAAGTTTGTACCGCCGAAGCTCGTAACCGTTGCCTTCCGAAACGAGATACAAATAAACTCATCTCGATTCATCGCCAGGGCTAACTAACCTAACGCTGACCTCGTTAAGCCGCCGATCTCCGCGCAAGTTGGTTTTATTTTGGGAAGCTTCCGCTCCACTCGCCCAAAGTGAGTGTGTGTGGTCTTTTTTTTCTCTCAAGCATCTTTTCTTCGCCGTCATGTTTCCGGATCCGTTTCTAGTTTTATTGCCGCCTGCTTTGTTTCTGCGGTCATTCTGCTGCCTTTTTTATTTGGGTTATAAAATGGGGCTTAGGAAACGACTATTGTGCTGAGTTTGTTTAACAAAGTTTACTTTATGTCTATTTTACACAAAACCGTTCATAATTCATTACGGCAAACCGTTTATTAAAAGTAATGACTGACATTTCTCTTCTTGCTTTTTTTCTCATTTGCTCTACAGACAATCCTGAATTCGATGCACAAGTACCAGCCTAGATTTCATTTAGTTCGAGCGAACGACATATTGAAGCTACCGTACTCGACGTTTCGTACCTACGTGTTTAAGGAAACCGAATTCATAGCCGTAACTGCATATCAAAATGAAAAAGTAAGTTCAATCGATGCCTTTGCAGTAATAGCAGTGTTTTTTATGTATCATTATACCATTTTTCCACAGATAACGCAATTGAAAATAGATAATAATCCTTTCGCGAAAGGATTTCGTGATACTGGTGCCGGTAAACGGGAGAAGAAGTAAGTGTTTAGCACGGTGTGCATTTTTCATCTCATTCTATGAACACGTGTTTGATGATATTCTTACAATTTAAACTTGTTTTGATGCGGGGTTTGTAAAACCTTGTCTTCTTAGCAAAGCCTGTTGGCAAAACCAACAGATCGATCAAATGGAATTGACATTAAATTAAATCTTCTTCAGAGAATCACCCACACGACTTTCAAACGTTCTTTTGGAGACAGGATCGTCTGTCAATACAATGTACGAGGGTGAACAGGCTGACAAAAGGTCAAGCTCAGCCGAGCACACGGGGTGGCTCGGAAGTGAATTGAAAATCGATAGCATTTGAAAGATTGAAAGATGTTGACGTGTTTGTCCTGACATCCTGACCGGAAATCGCTTCCCAGTTCGTTTCCATCCCCGTGTTTGTGAACCTGAGCTAATCCTTGTGTAAATCTGTCCATGCAAAGTAAAACGCACCCCCAGCGTGATAGGCAAGATCACAGAGTGCACTTTACGTAAATCAATTATTGCTCCTACTCGGGGCAGGGAGTTGGATCCTTGCAATCCATCTCCGCCTTCCCGGGACCGGAGTGAAATGCGTTCGATTGCAGTTGAAAAGAAATCCAATACGGAATGTAAATAGCGGCTGATGCAATGGCAAACAGTCCCGCAGCAAGTCAGCTACCGTCGGGTGCCTGAGGCTATCGGCAAACAAAACCCGCCCAGGTTAAGCCCTATCAAGCGATTCACATTCCACACCACATGATGCGTATCCCACGGCGACAAATTCCTGCACTCGACCTGCAAAACGCCGCTTATCTTCGGGTTGTTTAGCAGCGGGAAAACGTCAAACGAATTCCACAATAACTCACTCGCTAACTTATAGTCGACGAAACGATCTGATTTCTTCCCTTTCCTCCCGAAAACCACTCCCGGACGGCCCCTTTCCGGGGGCAAACAAAGCGCTTTGTATCGAATTCCTCGAGGGTGCAAATGAATTTTGCGTCGCTCGTCCGGGCGCGATTGACCGAGATCAAATAACGAACTCGCAACCCTCCGCAAGCGCGGTGGCGTCGGTGACAAATATTTTGACACCCTTTCTAATCGTTTCGGTGCCCAAAACGCGGCCTAGGCACATAATTATGGGTTACAGATTCTCGCTTGGTTGCTTACAAACGCAAAAAACGCTTCCAGACGCTAACCTCGGGGGAAAATGTCGAGGAAATTAATCAACAAATTTCCCACAGCTTCCCGCCGCATGTGGTCCGTGGGTAAAAAGGGTTCTTTTCGACTGTTACTGCGTGCGGTGATGATATTGATCCATTTGATTGATGCCGTTGGAATATTTAGTGGGATTGTAGCATTGTTAAACTGCGAAACGTTGAATGGCATTTTTTCGTTCTAATTACGTCAGTCTACTTCTAGCGCCATCTAGCACAAATTGTTGACACTACGAAGTGACAGCACAGTTTGTTTACATAGCAAAATAGTAGCAGCCAAAAGTAGCGGTTGAGGCCAAAATCTTTATTACTTATTCATCTGTTCACTAAGAAAATTACTTTCTCTACTCCTTTCTTCTTTTAGGCAGCAGAAAATCATTATATGAAAGATATCATAAGGCTTACGAAGTATAATCTAACATCTTTTGCGGTTGATTATTCAACCATCTTCGATGCGTGTGTTTGAATCTATAAGAGAAAGCTAACTGCAATAAGTCTGATAGACACGTGAACGTTTTAAAAGGATCGTTTAAACCTTATACTTCATAAATCTTCAAGTTTAATTTATTTAATTGCCGTTTTATATTATCTTTTGTCGGTAATATTTGCTGATAATATTCATGGCATTTTGTTTCGAATTTGAACTACGCTCATTCGTCAGGCTAAATACTTAGCGTTCGAACGAAACTCATCTAATAAATCGTCCATAATTGTTATAATTCGATTTCTTCGTCTCAAACTGGTTGCTGATTCACGAGAAGCAATAGAATGGTCTCACCACTCTGCACGACTCAGCATGAACATCACCTTCAAATCGATTGATTCGAACCCACCGCCGACGGTGAGTGTGACTCATTGGAACTGGTGCATTACATCATTTGCCGTCCTATTGTCAAGTGTGCCGCTCACGCTATTACAATCATCGCATAGGTGGTGGTCGACATACAAAACGACAACAAAAAATTCGCCAGCATGTCAGCATCTGTGTGTTCCTTTATTGTTCCACCGTGCACGGAACGACATCAACCACCACAGCTGGTTCCAAAATTCGTTTGAATTCGTTCCCTCACACAAAACAACACAAAAAAAGGTTATCACCCGAGCGGAGCGAGTCGACGAAACCACTTCCTTTGCGCGTCGATTCATTGCGCGCCGGGTGCTGCAAAGACGCCCGGTACGGGTTGATTGTGTGGGAGTAAATCGAATAAAACTCTACCGGATGGATGCTGCTCGGCACCCGCCGTCGTAGTCCTGTCCATGCGACCCTTGCATGCTGCGCAAATTCAATTGATGTTTTGCGTAATTTAATTAAAACTGCCACAGGAAGACACCAATTTCGGCCGTCGGAGTCCACGTGCAGAGGCGCGATGCCGCTACCGGCTGCAGGGAACGCAGGACACCGACGGAGTTTAACTTGACGACATAATTTTATCCCGCGACGCAAACTGTGAACATACTTTTCACCTTTAACCTTTGACTGGGAGCGAATTTTTCACCTCCATAATCTCCTCGAAAGTCGTCAGAAGGACGGCACTTCACAAAGATGTATCGTATCGTCTCGGACGGTAAGCTTCAGGTTGATTGATCTCTCGAGAGCTCGCCGGTCGAGTGTGCTCGCCATAAGTGAACTCCATGCGTGTGCCGTTGTCTAGGACATTAATTAACCTGTGGTGCTTCAAACGCGCCCCTGTCCGGGCCCGGATCATACATCCGGCTGCTCCAGCCGGGAAAAGATTAAGAAACCGAACGTCCACCGACCCGTGACCGGTGGGGACGAACCTCTCGAGCGCAGAAGGAAAAGGGAAACGAACCGGCCACACCCGAAAGCCTTTCGATATCAATTATCAGATCCATTCTAATCCTATTTGTGTGGGTTGCGACGGGTTGCCTTTTTTCGGGTGCTACCGTATCGGTGCGTTTTTTTTTTCGTTCCACGAGGGACGAATTCCGTTCCGGCCCGAGCGGGGACCTGTTCAGCTCGGGTATTATGGACAGGAAGGATGTAGGCACGATCCGATGCAATCAATTCCAACATCACTACCATCATCATCATCTACGAGTAGCACCAGAAACCAGCATTACAGGGACGCTTCTAATCGTCCTGCTGCTGCTCGTCCTCTCACGTAATCCTCTCGTTCCACCGGCGGCCAAGCGTCTTATCGCATCTGCTCCGTCTTTTTATTTTCGTTCGTGCGTCTTCGGGCGGGGGTTGAAAAATCGAATCGAATTACAAGAAGCGATCGAAAAATTGGTCAGCCGTTCCGGTCAACCCGGCTGGAACTAATGGCCCGGACGCCCCGAGAGCGCATCCGACCCGGATGGATCAATTTTGGCAAAAGATTTTCCCCCGTTACTTTTTTTACGCTGGCTTCAAATTTGTGTTTTATCTTCCGAGGGGACGTCTGGAATCCGGAAGCATGTGTATGCGGTTTAGTTCCGATCTTATCACATGCTGGTTGGTTAGTTACAGGAAAAGGGTTGATAATAAGAGAGGATTTCGATAGGGCTTAAAATTGACCACCGGTTTTGCTATACATTAGCTGGGAAGAAAAAATCGTCCCATGAGAAATTCTGAGGATGAGATTCCGATGTTATCACCGGAAAATACGACTGGTACCATATTTTAAACGATTTCAAAAGAAAAGAAAAAACAAGTACATATTTTTCTCGTCCCTAGAGCAGCCTAAGAATCCTGCATCACTATTAGAGTCCCTCGCAGGAATGGAACCACACGTCGGGAACCTTCTCACACTTCCGTACCAATTTTCCAACCATTATTTACTCACCGTCCAATTTGCGCTGCCAATTTTCTCGTTCATTGGCTTGCACATACACCGTTTTAACCTCAAAGCATGTGAAAATGGATTTCTTAACACCCATGTAGCAACATCTTGCAAAACACCACAAGAAACACAGCTTACCGATGGTGGGGACGGCAAGAAAAGAAAAGAAACCCAGCACAAAAAAAAACATGAAAGGATATGGCGTTGCCAATTTTCTCGTCGCCGAATGGACTTTAACCGCGCTGACGGCGTCCCGGTTGGGAGGAAAAATTGCACACGAAAATTGCACGCTCCCGGGTGAAAACACCTCGAGAATGCATAAATACATATAAATAAAGATTAGCCTGGCGTGTGTGTGTGTGTGAGAATGTGATATAAGCCACCAAAAGAGGAGGAGGTAAATGAATTCCGTGCCAAAAAGGCGTTGGCTGCCGTTGGCGGCGGCTGGTTGAGTACATGTGTTTTTGATGCGAACGCCCCGTCGGGGGTGCAAATGTGAAAATTACAGGGCAGCGGACTTATTTTTTCTTCCTTCCCGTGGTTTTTGGCTCCCGACCAGTGGTTGCGTAATTTGTGGGTGCTCGGAAAAATATACGGGAGCGGTCGTATAAAGACGGCATTAAATCGTACGTTTAGCAAGAATTTTCCTTCATTTCACGCACGGTCGTGCGATTCGGTTGGAGTGCTGGTGATGGTTTGCTGTTTTTTTTTTTCACCCAGGACGGAAGGTGTCTCGACACGAATAGCGTTTTTGTAAGGGTTTATTAAAGGTTATGCTCATTTTATTAATAATTTTCGTGGTTATAATATCGTTTATTAGCAATCTACAACAGTTATGTTTGTTCTAGCAAGACGTTACTACTAAGACAAATAGCAGTGTAGTTAAAGTAATTCAAGCTTTTAATTCAAATTTTAGATTATTTGTATGCAAACATTTTGGAGTGAAACAAAATGTCATAGCAGAATGACCGAAAAACATACTAAAAACCTATTTTTTCCCTCGAAATATTCGATAAAATAATCGGATAAAATTGCAACTAAAACAAGGACTTTCTAAACTATTTTTTTAACAAATAAGTATAATATTTGAAATTAAAATGAAATGTTCACTAGCACATGGACATATAAACATGATGTTGAAAAAAATAAATTTCTTCCTTCAGTCCATTTATTATTCATCACGAAATTCCAATGAATTATGAAAAAATGTCCAACAAACCTTTGCTTAAATAAACTCAAAATTTTCTTTTATTCAACCTCTTCACGATTGTTGGACCGATTTCGACGGCTTTTGAGCCCATATCTACAATCAAATGAATGACTCTATCAGGCGAAACCTTTCAGCCACATTAAGCAATACAGATCAAGGATGCAGCGTCTCCGCAGGAATGGAACGTTAAACGGTCAAACGGCTAGCTGCAGAGGAAAATAATGCCAACAATGAATGCCGCTCGATGATGCCCACGGGGCAGACATGGCCGTCCACAAATGTCACTACCACAAACTTCGTGCTGCAGATGCCACACGGCCCATCGGTTGGCAACAATTAAAAAGCTTTCAGTCGACTTTTTCTTTCTGAAAGGGCAAAATGTGCAAGACTGGAAGATATACGTGGAGGTATAACAAAAAACAACTTCATCATGTATATCCTGATGAAGTGTAGACGTTTGGCTCGGTGTAATGAGACACAATATGACATAATTTAACTGCACACCCCTTTCGAGGCCCCTTTTACGAGTCTCGTGTGGAAGTGAATGTTTGGATGAGTTGTTTAATTGTGTACACTACTCGATGCATCATCTGTCGATCGCTAATTTCGGCCGATGCATTTCAGTCCATCATCGACTGAAAGGGTAACCCCTCCAGAAATGGGTCAAACGGTTAATCATTCGTTTACCGGTAAGCGATTTTTAACAACTCACCTGACCGATGTTGGTAAGAGCTGGGTGGAAGACTCTTAATCGAGAATGAAGCAAACAAGCTTAAAACAATCAACCGTACACGTTGTTCGACACGATGTCGACGAGAGTCACCACCACTAAACGAGCACCAAAGCCCAACACATGTCTCCCGTCGGAACACTATTTGAACAACGCTACCAAAACTACCCAGCGCCCGGCACGTGCGGGAAGAAAGTGAGCAAGCATTTTCTGAACGATCGCGAAACCCCTTCGGGGGTGGAAAAAAAAGTGAACAGTCTAATCGATTTTGAATTGTGTGGCTCTCATCCGAGCGTGAGTTTGCAGTTTTTGCGTCATGATTTCTTTTCTTCCTTCGAGTCGGACACGAAATCTTCTGCCCTGTGCGACACGTGCCGCCGGTGATGGTGCCGGCTTTCCTGAAGTGATACGATTTGTCAATTATCGTAATAGTTTTTCAGTATCATTTTCCAACGCCCGTCACCCTAATCCACCCGGTACCGCGGGGTAGGGGAGTGGGAATATCCGGAAGAATCGCCCGGACCCTTTTTGGTCCCGAAAATTGATAGCACACACACGCGCGGCCGTTCAATTGAGCTGTTATTTTACAGAAAATTCAGGGAGTGGACCGAAGGTGCTTGCGTTTGTGTGTGTGTGTCTGTGTGTTGACAATTGGTAAGATTTATGGATACCGGCGGCAATCTGGTTAAGGTTAATGTTTATCTGACGCACGGAGGAACTGTTTAGCTGCAAATGAACAAATGTGAGCAGGGAGGGCTGGTAGAAATTACTCCGCGGCATTGTCCTTTCGGAGACTCCCTGCTTTGATAAAAACGGTTTTATGGATGTAGATAGCATGTGCGGGAGATAGTGAATAGGGTCGTATAGATTAGCTGCGTTAGTAGTTAATTTTCCCTACCCCCTATTATACTTATAGATGTTATCAGTATAATAAAAATATGTTTTAATGAATGTCTTAATTTTTTTTTTCTTATGATTAGGAAAAAATCGTTTCATTTTCAACAATTCTACAAATTCAGTTTTTGAACAATTTATCCGAGCATTGAACACTATTTTTTCTTTTTAAACTCAATTTTTCCCTTTCAACTACCATCGCTGATGATATTTTCGTCTTGCCAAAGGACTTTCAATTTGCAATATTCTCTTAACAGAAGCAAAACTTAACGAATTTTACTCGACGACAATATTTGACAATTTTTAATAGAATACCAATCGACCAACCAAGCGATATGAAAAGAAACATTTACATAATAAACCATACAGATAAATTGTGTTCGAAAGTACTGCAAAGAATTAAAGCAAATAAAAAGTGGTCAATATTTTCCACATAGTTGCAATAAATTATGCGAGAAAAGTGCGAAAGGAATTTCGTATTTGTTTTAAGAAATTTTACAAACAACCCTACAAACTTCATCGAAGCTACCACATTCTACTGAAGCACAAAACACGAACGAAGAAATTAAAAAGAGAAACGTATGTATGTTTTCGAAAACATTTGATTAACAAACCAATGCTGTTTAAATTTTTCAAACGCTGTTTATTTGAGCTCCAAATATCCTGTTTAGAAGGGTTTTCTGCTTTTGCTAGTATGAATCCACTTGGTCTCTCTTGATTGTGTGCTACAGAAAACATCAATATGAAACATGACAATTCATGTAAGCTTCATCCACGAAAAACCAGGTCTGATCTAAGCTGCTACATGAACTGTAAACCTTTCCATTAAGTTTTGCAGCCGTGGAAAAACATCTTCCCCGAATCGGTTCGAAAAATCGGTATACAACCCAGTACAGCTTCTCGGCATTTTCCACCGACTCATCACCTCGTACGTACGTACATTCGATGCACCGCAAAACCGAGCGCCGGCATCACGGTTCATTGAATTTTCATCACGTCGAGCCGGGAAGGGCTGGATGGCCAACAAAAAAAAAAAAAAAAAAAAGCCCGATCATCATCGTTCCATTGCCCGGGTGCCTATTATCTTGACGCGGTACTCCCGGAGCGCTCACTCGCTCGTTCGCTCGGCAGCACTATAAAATAAAACCGAGGCTCATGTAGTATGCAAATTGGTGGCAAATTAAACCACACCCAGCTGCAGAAGCTTTTTGCCCACATCGTGATAAGCGACCGTGGCGACGTCCGACCGAGTTTCTTGGTTGAGCCAGTCTAGGAACCACCACCATGCTAGCCAACCTTCCAGCACGAGGAGTAGCCAGCGCCCCGAAAAGCGCACGGTAGAGGTTACTTGTTTACTTTCCGGATCGACACGGGTGCACCACCCTCGCGGTGATTTATGCAGCCGGTTCGAAAGATTGGCACACCGGGACCGGGACACACGCACACACCCAAACACTCACACACTCACACAATATGCTGCCGCTGAAGTTGGTTTGGAGAAGTTTTCACCAAATGTTGTTCGTGTCCGAACGGTCAGCGACTTTCGAAACCAGAGCGCTTGTAGGTTTTCCTTCCCGTGTTCTGAGGGGCTGCTCTAGTTCACTTCAGCTAGAGGTCCTGGCTTTGGCGGATGTTACTTCATTTCGCCGTCGGAGTCGGAAATTTCGGACCGTGTACTACCAACGGAAAAGCCAACGTTCGCTTGTTCGACACTTGGAAAACAATGGGGGCAGACAGGACAATGTGAAGGGCAGGAAAGCCCTCCTGACGGCAACCGGCGGGTAAGGTTTGGCAATAAATTTCGCAAAAACCGGCCCAACCGAAAAAAAAACTCCACCACTAGGAGGAGCTGTCTGACAGTTTTTTCCCTCCATCCTTCGGCGCTCTTGCCTTCCCTAGCACGGCCAGGATTGCACCGAACGAAGGACCCAAGCTGGCCCGGTTGGCATGCAAAACCAGTGCCTCCGTGCTTCCGGCCAGTGGGCGTTGGAAGGCGTTGATTCGTGGGTGTAAAATTTATACCCTGCTCTAATTCAATCCATTATCTATCGGGCGGACAGTTCCGTTACCGACCGCGAACCAACAAACGCAAACACACATGCACACAACCGGTCCGTCGGTCGCGAGCACGAACAATGTTTCACTTTGGTGCCACGGGATGACCTCCGCGCGGGGAAGTGTGTTTAATTTAGTGAGAAATTGGCCACCGACACCCGGAACACCACCGCCGGTGCCGGTGATTCGGTGAGCTTATTTGAATATGTTTCAATCTTTGCCTTAATTAAGCCGGGATGGGATGGGTGGAAAACGTGGGGGTGTTGATAAATGGGATTCTGATGCAAAGGTGGAGAGATTTTGGTGTACGGGTGTTGTAGGAAAGCGAGCATTGGAATGATTTGGAGCCATGCTATCGCGGTGAAAGAAATCATTCCTGTTTCCCACTTTTCACTGTTTGCTTTTCAAAAAGCTGTAGAGAATTGTGAAATTCAACCATTTACGATACGGCGTGACCGACGAGCAGCCTATTAAAACTATCAGAAATGATTATTAATTAATAAAACCATAGTAGGTTCATATGAAAAACGAGCTAGCCTGAATGATGCGCTTAATTGTTTTTTCAGAGGAAATTGATATTATGTTTTATTCAAAAATATATGTTTTTATGTATTTAAAACATATCAAACCAGGGAACGAATTGCAAACTAAAAATTAAATTCAATTAAAAAGCAGGTGTCGATTTAAGTTAATCCAACTAGGGGATAACGTGCGAAATTGTTTAAAGCTGGAGCTAGTGTATACATCCAGTACATAGTCAGTAAACGAACTAATTATATAATTTTTCATTTAAAGGTGTAAATTCAAAACACATGCGGTGTTCATTTTTTTCATGTCCTTTACTCTATTAAAGCTAATTAAATACAGTATCCACAGATATTAAAATATAGGTATAAGCGCCAAAACTCCTAGAATTTAAAATTATTCAAACTGTGTAATTAAACGAATAATATAAAAAGAGTATTTATAGAGCTTTTCGTTCTCCTTATGTCACAGCCTATAATTCTGAAATTTATTTCATCAATAATGTACTTTTGTCGGCCTACTGTGCACTTTTGGACCTTTTCCAGCAATGAAGGAATAGTTCTTCGAAATCCAACAGAGGGCGTTACTTTAAAACAGTGAACAGTGGGAGAACTTTCCGTTTCGATCGCTGGTTATGGTTGGTTATCGTAATCGAAAATTAAAGTTAAACCAAGGTTTTAAAGGCTCATCCAAGTTAAAAAAAATGCCAGTCCAAGTATCATCACTTAAAATACTTCACCCTAGCTACCTTTCTACTGTTTATTCATGGCGTGAAGATGAAAAACAGGGTTACATAATTTGGTTGCGTTGACAAATCTTTAAAATATGAGTTTATATTCTATAACCCAGATGAATGTTTATACACTTTTCTTGCAACTTATACGTGTTAAGGTGCGGTGCTATAAATTCTTTGTTGAGCCTAAAAAACTAAGCCTCGAAGCTAAGCCTTCAGCCAGGGAGAGAAAACCTCGAATATTGATTAGCGATGGCGTTAGGTTCTTCCGAAATTTACCTGACACCAGGAAAACGACCATAAAAACCTCATCCGAACGCACGAAAGCGTACACGCACACGCACAGACACGAACCACATCCCGGGTCAGCCATTACGTGAAGTGTTGAGCGCCTAACCTCAGCGAATATATAACTTTGACACAAAAATTATGACCCCACTTGCGGGACGCCCCCCAAGCCTCCTTCCCGCTGTTAACGTCGTCGAGCTGAAGTAGAACCCTTTTTCCGATGCAAATTTCGTTCCGCCGCAGAAAGGCTTGATTGCATTGCCGCACCTTTGGTGAGGGTGGCCGGGTGAAAAGGGGCCAAACCCAATGGTTTAACCCTTTCCGACATGGCGGGTCCGTCGCCGTGTCACGCACGGATGCGTGTGATTTTCGTAGCCCAACTCATAAAACGCTGGTGTTTACATCCATTCTCCGTTTCGGCCGTTCCGGAGGATATCGCCCGTTGTCTGTGTGCGTTTGGATGTATGTGTTGACAACCGCGCCGGTTAGAAGATAAATTATGGCCAGCAGTTAACAGTTGGTTGCGTGAACCGACGGTTCGCAGGGACCCATTTTCCCGAGCTGGTTCGGTTGATGGTTTGATTTTCCCGCCCTCCCCGAGAGCTCTAATATTTTTATGCGGCCTACTCTTCGTGCCCATCAATTTACGGCCCCAAAGGGGTAAACGTGAAAGAGTTGGCGCTGGTTCTTTGTGCCACCCCGGCGAGGACACCGGGCGAAAACGAAAACAAACAAACTCCGCACGTCACGCACGCTTATCGAGTGCGTGCCAGTTTGATGGTGTGATTATTTATTCATTGCCCGCGCGTGAGCCCTGATCCTGCGTTTCGTACTCCAATGCGCTAGAGCAGATCCCAGAATAATCGAAGAAAAAAAAACACACACACACACACACACACACCACCGATCCCATTGTAGATTTATGGCTCCACGCGTGTGGGACCTCACCGTGCGGCAAATCGGATCTAACACCAACACCGCACCCGAAAGAAGGCACCCAAAATGGCTCACAAAAAAAAAAGCCGCCTGAAACGAAACAACAAAATCGCAACGAGCAAAACGATAACGACCGAGGTGATGAAAAAGACACCCGAGGCCCACAACTGGGGACACGGTAGCAATTGATTCAAGCTTCCGGTCGCGTGACATCGCCATTTATCACCGGCCGACACTTTTCTCTCGCGCGGAAAGCCATCCCTTTGCTGGACGCGGCTTTTTCGTCCTCGCTGTTGCGGCTCGTCAGCGGAAGGCGACACTAGGAAGAGCGGGGCCCGTAGTGACAGCAAAAAAAAAAAGAAACGCACTTCCTTCCGTCCCGGTAACCTAAACGAAACGATTAAAACCCGTCATCATTCACCCCCTGGCGTGTGGTGACCGAAACCGAACCGTGCCAAAGATCAAATCGAACCGCATATCCTTTGCGGGGAGTTTTCCGGGTTCCGTTGCCCGTCGGGCTACGTGCGTACGTATTCAAATGCGCTTACCCTCTCGTTGGACTCGTGTTGAGTTGTTGTTTTTTTTTTGTATATTGCTCTTCCCGGTATGATTTGTAGTTTTCTCGTTTCGCGAAACATTGTTGCCAGCACCGGACGCTGCATTGCCGGCGGTACAAATTGCTGGCACCCCAGCCCAGCTGGCCGGGAAAGTGTTCGAGATGCGCCCGAGGCGAATTGGATTTTTTTTCTTTATTGTTGCTATTTCGGTTCTTGCAAAAGGGTGCACATTCTAAGGCAGTGTTTTGCGACGTCATTCGGGGATTTTTTTTTGTACGCAACATACAATGACTCGAACGATTAGCACTACGTGTTGGCAATGGTCATAACTGTCATGGGAATGGATGTATTGCCCCGGGATGAAGTTGTTGTAAAACGGAATGATTTTTACGCCACGCCAAACGTGAAGTGGAAATAGCTTTGTTTCGATGGACGTGTTAAATGTTTTGATATGAAATGTCAAATATAATCCAAGTGGGCTGAGCAAGGAACATTTTTTGTTGATCGTTTGTCACAAGTAATACGGGGGCAAATCAGGGATTGAGCGGGATAAGGAACATGAACTAAAAGGAGCATGTGAACCAGTTGAAGGCATCTCAAAAAATTTAAAAAAATCACTCTTCATAACCGCTGCAAATTTACCCCATTTATTTTGCAATAAAGCTTTTGACCAAAGCTTAAAAATCAAATTTCGTTACATTGATGTTGAAATTTTACCTGTTCAAGTATGTATGTAGCTACACCAAAAGTTTTCGGACGTGGTAAGAGAAATTTTATGCATTAAAACTTTTTTCAATCTCTTTTCATTTGTTTAGATGTTCTAATAAAAATTAAGATTTTCAAAGCAACTAAAAATCTAAAAGTATAGTAATTTCTTTCAGATAGTTCTATCTTTTCTTAAGCAAACAGGAATACAGAATACATTTTCATTTAAAAGCTTAAAAATAAAAAAATAAAAAACTTGTTCTTTTCCCACGGTTTATAGTTCAGAAAAAGAATTGAAATGTTATTGTTAAAATTTGCTGAAATACTATTAAACCCTTTTTTGCGATGCTAAAAAGTGAAACACAAATAGTGTATACATTTTCATAAAATTTTCTTGAAAAACTTTTTCAACAAGATTAAATAGAGTACTGAGATGTTTTCTCTATTGCCAGTGACCTGTTACGTAATGTCACATGTTTCTCATTTAAAAAATAGGAGATGCTATGTAAATTTGTAATTTGGAGCTCAAGACGCAGAAATAATTTTTAATCCGTTAAACTCACACAAACTTTACTACAACTACAACTTAAAAATATGTAAGAATATCATCGTCACAACCGCATGCCATATTTTCATATCTCGATCGATCGATTTACAAACATAACTTCTAATACACGCCCTTCTCTCACCAGTACGGGTTTCAGTTGTTCTGCTTTCAGGCAGTCGCTGATGGGGCAGCGTAGCTCGGACGGGGACAAGCTCAGTCCGAGCTCGGTCAGCTCCTCACGCGGTCCAGCTGGTTTGGACCACCGAACGAATAGCATATCAGCGCTGGACGACGACGACAAGCTGCTGGACGTGGTGGGTCCCCCGCAGAGTCCGCTCCTTTCGCTCAGCCAGCAGATGCATCATCACGCGTCAGGTTAGTTTCGGTCGGCTTAAGTTGGAGTGATGCACCACTGTAACTAGTTTTGTGGCGTGAATTTACTAACTTTTACACTTTGTTTTGTTGTTTTTTTTTTGGTTTTCTTCTTTCGACCCACTTTCCATCCCATGCACCAGGTTGGTTCAACTTCGAGGACGTGCAGCGCGCGGAGGAAGCGATGCGAAGGCGGCTCCAGTCGGATGAGAACGAGCGCGACGGCAGCGATTCGAACTGCTCGGACAGTGTGTCCGGCAGCACTGGTGCCTTTCGTCCGACGTCGGGCAGCCCGAAGGAGTCGTCGAGCAGTGCGGGCACCTCCTACCCGTCGCCGAACATCTCCGTCGGTCCCCCGATCCATCCACCGCCCCACCTGCTGCCGTACCTCTACCCGCACGGTCTCTACCCGCCGCCCCATCTCTCGCTGCTGCACAACCCGGCGGCGGCCGCCGCCATGAACCCGAGCCTGCTGTTCAACGCGCAGCTCGCCCTGGCCGCCCAGCATCCGGCCTTCTTCGGGCACTACTCCGGCCACTCGCCCACCTCGCCCCTGCACGGTCTCAAGGGCCACCGCTTCTCGCCGTACAGCCTACCGTCCGGGTTGGGTTCAGCGTTCGATGCGGTCACGCCGGGCTCGAATTCGGCCGGGGCGCGCAGCCTCAGCAGCAGTCCGCATCCCCGGGCCGCCTCCAACTCACCGCCCACCCGGCCCATCTCCGTCTCCCCCACACCCACCCAACATCCGACCTCGCCGACGACGGCGGATGCGAACGCAGCGGCTAATATGCCACCGAACAGCAGCATACCACCGGCCGCACCCGTTCCACCACCGACGGCCCCTCTCATATCGCCCCCGCCACCGGTTCCGCCGGCCTCCTCGCTGGGACCACCCGCCTCCAGCTCACCGTCGGAGCTGAAAAGCATCGAGAAGATGGTGAACGGGCTGGAGGTGAAGCACAACGTCAACGGCAGCGCGGTGAGCGCCGATAGCAACGGCGGCAAAGGACTGCATCCGGCCCATCCGCCCCACGTCGATCAGTGACGCATGGTGAGTGACGAGAACCGCACTTCTACTGCCACCGCGTACGAGCGACCGGTGGCAGCAGCGCCGGCAGCACCGGACGTCGATGTTGGCGGTCCCAACCTGGACCAGGGCATGTGACAGCTAGCGATCGGTCCCGGCGATGCCCTCCACTACGGCATATCGTAGGACACACGAACCGCTTGTAAATAAGCAGGAGGCCGTTCGGCAGCAGGGTTAGATTTTATTACGTCGCGTGATCCGTTTATGCCCTACCGGAAGGGTTTTCATGTGTTACTACCGCCCTCTACTGGTTTGTGTCCCGGGTGACTTTTCGCCTGAAGGTATGTGATTCATTTTGATTTATGATCGTGGTAAGCTGTAATTGTATTCGTTTCGAATATTTTTTCGTTTCATTTATGAGGAAAAACTAATAAACTATTTTTTTTAAAAAGAGTAATATTGGTTACAATCCGCTATCGAAAATTTTTGTTTCACTGTCAAAAGTGACGTAGAGGTTTTACATTGTCTCATTAGACACTAGCGCTATCTAGTGTATTTTTTTGCAACTACAACCTTCAACAAGATGTGTCAAATTATTTTGACACCATTTTTCTGCTTACATTTGCATGCTTTACCATGCGAAAATTTGTAAATTCATATCGTTGTAACTCTGCTAAGGAATTGCAAAACTTTAACCGTTGAGTCATCCGGAACACAAGCCCACGCTAAACCAGAGGGAACATATGCAGTTACACCACCTTTTACAACCCAAGTGTATTCGTTCGTTCGGTTGTGTCCCTCATTCTGTCCGCGGGCCGAAGCGTGTAGCAACTTACCAAAGAACGCGATCGCTGCTGTGGATGGTGGAGGATTTTATCCCCGGCGTTGCTGGAATGGAGAGTGACAATTTATCAAGTTTTACATTCGCTTCCTCATGCATCAAGGTACACTCAGCTACAACACAGTCGTAAACAGAGAACCGCAAGCCAACGTTTTAAAGTACGTTTAAATAAAGGTAGATTTTTAAGCAATCGCACCACGTCCACCAGCAAATCTTAACATGGAACACAACAATATTGGACATTTTTCACACCTCGAACCGTTGGGGCAAACAGAGTGACGAGCAGCGGCGGCAGAAGTCAGTCGAGTGAGCTGTGTAAACGCAAAGGCGGTCAAGTCCGAACTGCAAAGAGATAGAAATGTAATCCACACAGCACGCGAACGAGGGCGCACGCTAACACGGATACTAATAAGGAAAGTTAAAAAACACCTAGTGCAAGTAAATATCGTGAGTGAATGAAGAAATGTGTAAATGTTGTACAAAAGCGTCTCAACCAACAAGAACAAACAAAAGAAACACATAATTAGCTTATTTAAAAAGAAGAAAAACACTACAAACTCGCCTCAAAAATGCGGGAAATGGAAGAAAGCCACAAGTTTTAACACGATTCGCAAACAAGCTGCACCTGAGACGGGTGGTTTTATGTAAATTCGTTTGTAGGAACCATCCTTCACTCACTCTCGGCCACTAAAAGTGTGCCGAGCGACCTCTACCGACCGGGGATGGTACTAATATTATTTGTTACAGTTTTTCGTATTTAAATACAAACGGAAGAAACAAAAGCACACATTGAATTGTTTTATTTTGCCAGCGGTGACAGATGAAGAACGTAGTAAATAAGTAAATTTTGTGAAACTCAAACGGGAGCGGTTTATTTATTTTCCAATGAAATATGGAATGCTTTTCTCTCACACACACTCTCTCCTTCTCTCTCTCTTTCACTGAAGAACAAATGGAAAGCAAATTCCGTTTCGCTAAACCACAAACTCCTCGCTCGCACACAACCAACACCGAAAAATGTTTATCTCTTTTTTAACAAATATATCGTTTGTTCTTTGTCGCCTCTATCTTCTTTGTTACTTCTATGTTAAGCCCACGCGCATAAGTTCCGCTTCCGAACATCAACCACTCATACCACCAGTTCGTACTGTGCCGCGTTTTAGTTAGTTCCGAAGCTCCGAATGGCAGAAACGTTGGTTGAAAAGTGTGATAATTTATTGAATTACGATAGCTGCAGATCGAATCAGGCAGACGAGCACGATCGGGACAAGATCAAGGGATAAGAATAGCAAAAGCAGAGCTTAGTAGTATCGTAATGTGCGAAAGGATGGCCTGCATCAGCTATTATCTGCTGCTACCTGCACTAGCCACATTATCTTTAGTTCCCCTCTTTGTAGCTGAGTTGTTTGCTTTTTAATGTGTATAATTTAAACGAAAAACGAATGAAACGTTAAACATAAATCCACTGGTTCCTAGCGAATGGAAATGGACGGAAAGGAGGATACGGAAGGGTGCGAGGGTGCTGGTCAAGTTGAACGATGTATATAGCAACAAAAATGCGCGAGTGCGGAAGGTTTAAGCTAACACTACAATCGTATTTTAAGTTTCGCAATTCACGCAATAACACAGCATTAGGGCAAGGCTTTAATGGTATTATTGAGATGAGTGAACGCTACAAAAAACACACACACAAGTCGCGCAGGCAGTTAGAATACGAATGCTCCATAATGTAACATAAAACACACCCACACACAAACACTCGAAATAAAAACACACAATTTAAATCGCATTTAGTGGAATTCTTTACTTGCGCTAAGACTAACTAACCTGCCCAGTGAATAAGAAGAAGGTAGTAGCTAGTAGGAAACGGAGCCGAACCGAAGCGGAGCAGCATACAAAACTACGCAAAATTCGCTCACACGGAGGAAGTTGTTACAAAAAAATAAATGAATGAAATAAAGGTAAAACCCGTAATGCAAAACAAAACGGCAAACGGTTGAAGGCAGTGCCTGTGATGGCAATTGCAAATTTGCAATGTAGAAACAGCAAACTACAAACATGTAAAACCTTAGACTATTTTTGTAAGTCGTAAAAAGAGCAATAATTGAATGTGGAAAACAGTGGAAACGAGCGTTAAAGGAAGGAACGGGGAAGAGAGCAGCCGAGAGATGGGATAAAGTATATACGGAAACAAAGGCAAACAAATGTAAAAGTGAAAGAGAAGAAAATTAAAAACACAAAAAAACACACGAAAAAAAAAACAAACAAACACAAAAATTATTTTAAGAAATAAAAATTCAAAATATTACAAATAGAAAAATGAAACGAATGGGTTTTACTACTTTTTGAAACAGATTAAATTTTTTCCACTCTAGCTACATCCGAAACAAGCTATATTATCTGCCTCATTCACACGATTGTTCCTCTGTTTCAACTTGCTAGACGCGTGGATGCAGCAATCTGCATATATTGCACAAATGGATGCACACCGTCATAAATTGCATTCTCACCCGGGTCGCCCCTTCCGCTGAAGCTCCACCGGTTGAACCGATCAGAACGAGATGCATAAAAATTGTCTCATAGACTCATTGAAACCCTCGCTGGCTTCTTCCAACCGTGGCCGAGAGCTTGACGCTTCCCCAGTAGCCGAGCTGGGCCTGGGACGAACCATGATCAGCATTCATGTCGACGAGGCGCAGCGTGTTCGCATGTCCTCATGATGGTCGATTACTCTTGCTCGATGGGGTTTGATGGCTCATTTGCGTTAGCTCGTTAGCGGTGGCCATATTCGATCGGTCGCAGTGAATTATTACATTTTTATGCCCGTGCAAACGGTTGTTTGGTCGCTCGGTGAGCTATCTATGCTCCTCACAAATGGACAATTATTTAAAAAATAATACCCATCCGATCAACCACAAATGCTTAAAGGAGCTTTTGGGGGCAAAGTGTCATTCTGCTTTCAGAGTGATATTTATTTTTTCAAAAGCCCAGTTATTATGATAATTCGTGTTCTTCATTTTTTTTTATTTTTGTCAATAATTACAGTTCATCGAAACGTAATAATTGTGAAATAGCTTCAAAATATGTAAGAAATTGAATATTTAATTTAATACTTTGAAATTCGTACTACCCTTAAATCAAGACAATTGCATTCTTTTCTTAACAAGAGATCTTCTTTGCTTATACTTTCTGTTCTTATTTATTTAAAAAAAGTAATATTAAAACAAGCTTACCTAAGCCTGTTCTGCTTACAAATAGAAATAAATTAATTTACGTTTTACAAACTAAATAAAATAATAAAATTATTACGACTTGCTTCAACTACTAATTTAAAATTTACGCAATGAACCTTTACGGGCATGATTCGTTTAAATCATCATTCGTTGCTCAGGAAAGGAAATATGTTAAAGCGAACTGCCCCGATCTTCTCTACTGCGAACTAAAAGCCTTCATACACATTTTTGCTTTTTTCCCCCGTCCTGCTGCACCTCTGCTAGACACGCATTTGCATATACGGAGGAGTGTTGCAGTTGCGTGTCTTGGAATGCAACAGAGTGCACACGCGCTGAAGGTGATGACAGACGCACCCGCCAGACACATCCAATATGACAAACGAGCGAGTCGTTCTTGGCTTCTTTTTCATGATAGGCATATTTTTCATCACCCTCCGATGCGATCGACTCACATTCCGCTAACGGAACTAAATGCGATTTATCATCATCCGGCCGTTCCGTGGTGTTTCGCGATGCATATGGTGCAAACGCTCGAAATGCTTCCGGTACGAAACCGAACGCGAGATCGTTTCAACAAGACGATCCAATCAAGATGCGAGACCGCAGATAAGTACTTCCGTGAGTAGGTCAGCAGCAGCAGCAGCAGCAGTGTTGCTTTCACCGAAAATGCATTCGAAAACGGTCCACCATCCGGTCCATGTAGACGATTTTTTGTTGTTGTTCCTTTCGTTCAAGGGCAAGGACATTCAAGAGACACCGCAAACCGACCAGATGGTTCCGATCGCTTCCGAATTCTTTAACACCTAACGCTCGATCGAACGCGGAAGAAACATTTCTGCTCCATTACCGCATGCTTTCCAGCTGTCGCACGTTGTGGCGATCGCGACTCGATCCAATGCCAACTCTTCGCGCAGCAAAAAAACGAAAGATTATTAAACTGATTAGAGCGTATCGAATGCTATCGGGAAGCCACGTTACGGCGCAGTCAAAATTTCTCATAATTATTCCCCCATTATCACGCACAAACTTTTCCGATTGCAATATGCCTTTATCTTTGCCTCACTTTCCACCAGTCCAACCTACCTCTGATGCCATAACGTAGCTCACGGCAGCAAATTTACACTCCCGGGATTGCGTGCCCGAAGCAGGTTAGCCAGAAATCGGCACACAAACTGACAGCAACTGCCAAACTTACCCTCCATTTAATTGGATCAAACAATTAGCCCGACGGCGGCAGAGTAAAAGCGGCAGCGACACAAACTTCCGTACGAGATATGGCCCCTTTTTTGCAGCGGCCCGTTGGCGGCACGCAAAACTTTCCACCCCTTTTTGTCTAGGGGTTGGCTCCCGCCCTTGCAGGACCCAACCGACTCAGGAGACACACCGCACATCGAGCAGTAGCAAATAAGTCATATAAATCTTTCGCTGCCCGGCTCGGTGTGCCATTTACCTGCTACTGTCAACGAGTTGAGCATTTTCCGGCGGGTTGGTTTTTGTTTTACGATTTTCCAACAAACGAACCTGCCGAACCGCGGGGCGATGGGAGCGAAGGTGCAGGAGATGTGCCGATTTCAGCGCATTTTCGCTGTTTTGTGTTAGTTTGCGAGCGTGGGCTGACAGGCGGAGACAGTGTGGAGGTGGCGGCGGCGGCGGCGGCGGTGTATTTGTTCCAAATGTGGCCACCGTGCGCGAGGTCCGCCGAGAAGCAGCCAAAGAGGGGATTTCGTTTTCGGTGGTTCAGCGATAAAAATCTCGCTCGTTCGCTCACGCTTGGTGCTGCGTGTCACCGCAGCGTTGAAGTTTGTCAATTTAAAGCGGGTTGGCGTTCCGTGAGTGTGTATGCCGTGAATAAACATCGGAGATTGTGTAGGTTTTCGGTGTGCCTTTCGGTGCCGTTTTGCTACCATCGCTTGGTACTTTAGGGTGCCGAACGTGGTGGGTGTTGGCCAGGGTTGGGTCGTTATTTGCCTGCCATTGTGCACCGATACGGTTTGTGTTTAAGCTCATCGATAGCTTTCGACAGCACCTGTTCAGCTAATAGTAAACAGTGATAGTGATGAATTTATCTGAAATTATAAACAATGTTTGACGTAATGTATGCACACTTGAACATGGGTCGTTATTTGTATTGGTACCATAGCTTGGATAATATTACGAACGGACAATTTTATTCAGAGTTTTCCAATATTAAACTAATATTAGCTTATTTTTGTACGATTTTAAATCCTAATACTGAAATTAGATTTTAAAGTGAATACTCAACTCATAAACCTAGTGTATCGTCATACTTGTCGCAAGTCTACAACTCGAGATTGAACTCTATAATGCTCTCTCAATTTTTAGTTCCAAGTTCAATACTTACACACTCTCTGTGATCAACATCTAAATTTGCTGTAAATATTTTTTTGAATGTTTTACAGAAAACGTTACATAAAAAGGAAACAGGATAGTAAAAATAACCATTATGATATTTTAAACACATTTTCTGTACAAATACATCGTTTTTCTCTCGTAAATATCTTTCAAGCGAACACCCTAAAACAATCATTAGTAGTAAGTAGAATTGTTTGTCTGTGATTCAGATGCAAAAGATTGAATCAATCTATCTAATGAAGGAATTAGAGTGGATTCTGAATACAAATCTGGTAAAAAATCATACACTAAGCTAGCTCCAACTTTTTATTGATTATTATGTACACCGTTATACTGATACGTTATACGAAACCGTTATACTGATAATACTAAAGCTCAAAACTATTATATTACTCTGTGGAACAATTACAATAGATCAGTTGTATTAGTACACAACACATAATGCTTTTTACCAATACAAGAAAATTTTCTCTTCTAAGAAGGTTCGATATGAACAAAAGAAGGCTATCCTTTTCGTACACCACGAACTGTATTTCTTCATCCAGCTCGACACCTGCCTCATTCCCGGTAGCTTGATGTCACCGCCGTAGGGTTCGATTCTACTTCCACCGCCTTTCGAACCGAATTAAACGACGACCAACCGGAGACACACACACACACACACACACATACAAACCCACTCAATCACAAAAAGAACAATCTCAACATCCCACGCCACCCGCAGCCGGCCCCCTGGCCTGGTCGGAGGTTTTGATTTTCCATTACAGATTTATGGTTGTTTATTCATTATAACTGTGGCAACAAAACGGAATGGTTACGTCCACGGCTGCCACGAGCGCAAAACAACTGCTTAATGTAATTTAAGAAGCCAACCCTTTTCACCTTATCGGCCGCACCGTTCCTGCTGCCTTTGGATGACAGAACACCGGCTAGATCGAATCCGGGGCAGATCGAAACCAACAAAAAAAAAAGACGGAGGCGGTTTTCCTTCCGTTGCGGCCCTATTTGCGTGATCGCAATCGGTCGCGGTTCGGCGTGGGCGAACGCGACACATTACGGGTGGGGTTTCTTTTTCCTTTTCGCCGGAAAGGGCACGTGGTGCGTTCGGTTGACAGTTTCGGGGCGTCTTCTCGCTAGTCCTTCGCCCGAACCGGGCTCCGCATTTATTATCAAGCCGAAACCATTGTTTAATGAGCGATATATACGCACGGTCGCACGGGAGGTAAGATGTCTTCGGTGGGCGCACTTGGAGCCCGACCCGGTGCTTTGGTTTGCCCCGGTGCGCCAAAACCACAAACGCATCGCAATGAAATATTTATTATTCGAACGCTCGCCAAGCCGGCGAACCGAGCCGGGTGACATTAGAGCACCCGAGCGCCGTCCGTAACTAAGCTAATTGGTAATTCAAGTCAATTCCCTTACCTAACCTGCCACCGGCTTTTGTTTCGATCGATCCATCTTGCTTTGGTGGACTGCTGAATAGAAGCGCACGAGCGCTCACCGTTGATGAGAAAGCTTTGGTTGGGGATGGTAGTGGCGAGCGGACAGGGCACATCCTCGGAGAACCTGCGATCATAAATTATGTTCTTTGCGGCTTTACAATTGCCGGGCCCGGAAAGCGATGGGTCGCGTTGGGCCTTCGTTTAATGGTCACCGATAAAGCTATTGATGGATGGAGCACGGGATGAATTGGGAGTATTTGGAGCCGTTTGGCGATTACGCAACGATGTCGATGCTTCACGACAATGGGGCAACCGGAATAGGCCGATTGTCAGTCGATCATAGATCGTAAGCGGTGATGAGTACGGTGATGAGTACGTAAGTGTGTACTTCAAGAAGCTTTCCTATAATGTACGCTTTTCGAGGAACTATAGCTAAATATGAGTTTGATGTTGCTTGTATGTATTTAGGAAATAGGAAAAATATACAGTTACTCTTTTTAATAATTTTGGCATGTCATTTTGTGATTTATATTTAAGAAGCAGCAATTTTTCATATTATAATTATTTGCATATTTACATATACTCCCTTAGACTACTTTTATGTATTTTGTTTTATTTTTATGCTACACTAAGAGTTTTTATACACTGCATAGTTTACATATTGTAACAATGCCTCATAAATTGTAGAGTAAATTTGCAAAATCAAAAGCATAAACAATATTAATATGATTTTCCCACTAAGATATGAGATGATTTAGTCTTGTTTTCTAACATTTGTGTTCATTTTGTCTAGCAGCATCGCTCAGTTTGTCTAATAGTTTTACGAGCTCCATTTTTTACAGAAACTACAAAAAATATTTTAATCGTTAAAGCAGCGTAGAAGGCGAAGCATTTTTTTTAAATATATTTAAAGCATAAAGATATACGAAGAGGAAACTGACCAAATACCCCATTTGGTCTAGGAGAGCATATAAAACAATAGAGCACCATGAGTTGTACATAATATAGTACCTGTATTGTGATATAGTACCAGAAACTAGAGATAAATCGGTGTTTGTTTGTTTAAATATGTTTTAAAAAATTTTGTTTTTTATCAATAAATTACAAGCATAAATTAAGGAAAGTGCTCTCATCAAGCAAACTTATAGAGTAATAACTAGAGACACTAGGAATTGTTGAGCGTAAACTGTGTCCAATAGATATTTGTTTTTTAATTCTAGATTTTCGTATTGTATCGTGCATTTGTTTTGAATTTTTACAATAATTTTCCTACAAATCAGACTCTCATTAATGATACGAGAAATGTTGTTTTTAAATGAATATTTTCCCGAAATATAATAAAACCCAGAGTTTACCCATTGAATAATGATCCAACCGATCGATTGACTTCGAAACCTCCCTTCCACCCCGAAACTCATGGCAGGTCGCGTCAAAATTTTCACCGAAGCCAATCGCTTCCGCGTCCCGAATGGGTTTCAGCTTCAAAACTTCAAACCCACTCTGATGTTTGAACCACCTTAATGAGGCATCGGCAGGCCATTGCATTGCACAAAGCACCCAATCGATATTGGGGCAACACTTGAGCCAGGATCGCTTTCCACAGGCGGTGCGTGTGAGCTTTTCCGGGCGGGAGCGGTTAAGCGAAAACTCATTAACACCACGCCATGAATACCATTCCGCAGCGTGCGTGGGCACGCATCAAAGTGTTGCGTGAAATGTTTGTTTTGCTCACCACCGCTTCCGTGAAACCGCACCGATGTGAACCATATTTACCGGAACGCCACCCGGGATGAAAGCCCGACAAATGGGACCTTGGTCGGGAAATGGGTTCGCTAATCGATTATGAGATCATTCACGTATGATGCATCATTATCATCACGCGGAAGCAGCAGCGGCAGCAGTATCGGGAAATGTTCACGCTCGCACGCTTTCCGACACGCGGTGTGGTGTGACATATTTTTGCCCCATATTCAATCCTGAAAAGCTCCGGCGAGGTGGCAAATCATTTCAATTTGATCCGGTGCTAATCGATTAAATTTATACACCCACCGATCCTGCCCCGTCCCACCGATCCGCTCACTGGCATCGGTTCGGTAAATATTCATTGCATTACCATTTACCAACCGCGCTTAAATTGCTCTTTTTCCATCTCACTAGCTTCACACGGTTTCGCCGGCACGCGAAACGCGCCCCAACCGGTGCGATCCCGATGCTTTCTTCTGGTTGAAATTTATTCTTGTCCGGAATTTGTCACTTTCGTCTGGAGGCGCGAAAACGAAACAAATGTCGAAAATCCGACGCCCGGCTCGGACCGATTGATGTCATCGCGTACGCGGATCAAAGCGTCCGAACAGCAAAAAAAACAGAAGCTCAACAACACCCAAACAACCACGGTGATCTACTTAGTATGACCGGTCGGCATCGCTCAACTTGACGGCTCCCTGCTCGACGAGCGATCGTGTTGAAGATCGGTCCGATACTGGCCGTGGCCGTGCGAAATGAATTTCAAACTGCGATCGGTAAGCCGCATGGGAATAACGTCGCCGCTGCCACCGCCGCCACCTCAGAATGTTACCCTTTGGCGGGTGCTGTTTCTCACACATTATTTGCATATTTTCGGTAGCGAACCGGTCGCTACAGGCGTCTAATGAACCGATGGCAGATAAATAACGTCGAGCTGACGCACTTGCCAAAATGTGTCAACAGGCTTTCTTCTGAAGGCAACTTTTTCGTTCATTTAAAAATATATATAATTTAGTTAAAAGCTATGGTTTCAATATTTTTCCATCAAACTTTTCTGTGCCACTCATCAATTATTCATGGCTTTCTTAGATCTAACAATACTTTAATCAGAATTCAGTAAAGTTTCAAATATAAGATTTTATTTTACACAATAAACATGCAGACATTGCACGTAGCATGTAAACCATATTTAAATCACTAAGCATATAATATCCTCACATTTAATCTAAAACGTATAGTTTAAAACACGTATTATGGAAAGTAAATCATACCAAGATTGTGTAGGTAGACGAAGAGCCATTTTTCTTATTTATTAGTGCTGTTTTAACATGGTATCGTTTCACATCCTGGATAGAAACTACTCTTTCTGGTAATCTATTCGGGAAATTTTCTCCCCACAGTATTATAATCTATGTTTTTTTGTTTACCACATACACCAAATTATAAAACAACAATACTTATTTTTTGGTAGTTTTTTTTTAGATACTGTATCGAATACTATAATTCCGTAATTAAAAGTATTCAACTCAACTTTTCAAACACATATCCTTAGATGCGCTTGAAAAAATGATAATTTTAAATTGGATGAGTTGCATTTGAGCTCGAAAGATACAGATTAATAAGACTGATAATATTTAAGACTTATTCAAAACTGGATTGAAAAGAACAATAGTTCTTACATTAATACGCAAATTATAAACGAAACAAAAGCGACCTAAAGGATTGAGGACAGACTCAAGTAATGCAATGTATCGATAAATATGCATAAATACCTGCATCCATCAACATACAGAACGATTTTTCTCTAAAAATTACGAAGCGGTCGATTTAGTATGAATTTTTAATAATAATATGCTACATCAGCTTTAAAATTTGAATCCTTCTCCCAAACGAACTTGTAAGACTCGTCTAGACAGCATATTATTTATAAACAGTTGCTCATTCATTATATTTCAATAAAAATCCATTTTGGCTCCAAGAGTAGACGATAAACATTATTTAAACTAGCATTTCTAGTGATGGCTGCAATATGAAGGTATTTTAAAACTTTAAAAAACAGTTTAATAAAGAGTGGACTTAGATTTGAAATCAAATATAAAATACATTCTTCAAGAACCTCCAAAATTTAGAACTTGTTGGAAGCTGATAAATAAAAACTTTCTTCTTTTCAATTTGCTACCATTAAACACAATCATGTGTACAACTAAATCTCTTTTTGTCCCTCTCACACTTTCGCTTACCTTCCCGCGTCTGACTACCTCACCATACTGCAATCAATTCCGTGCAAGTGCATTTTTCTTCCCCACCATCCCCAATCCGATCGACCGACGTCGGAAACAAAACGGCACCAATTCCCGCCCATTGGCAGTGCGCACTCCCAGTTGCACGTTAATGAAGTTTTTTTGCTGCTCGTTCGCGCTCATTTTGCCCTTAAAATTTACGCACCCTTCAACCGCCGTCCACCAGCAGCCGGCGTCCCTGCGCGCCCTTCGCAAGTTCAGAGAACAAAAAAACAGAAAATAAACACACCCGCACGCACGGTGGAAACGAGAATTCAAATCAACATAATTTATTGCAGTTCGAATTATCGTCAACAATAGAAGGAAGTTGAATATAAATTCCACCGTTGTGCGGAGCGAAGCGTCCGATTTGGTCGGGTTTTTTTCCCTGTGTTTATGTTTTATTCGTTTAACTGCTGCTGCTGCTGCTGCGGCTGCTTCGGTCGGTGGAGCGGGTTTTGAAGTTTTTATTACCCTCGAACAGACACTCCTAAATGGTGTTACAATTTCAGTTTCGCTTCCTGTGAAAACCCATTTCCCGCGCCCCTCGTTTCCCGGCCCGCCCGCGACGGGGTATCTTTTTCCCGTGCGTTCTTTGCACACGGCGATCTGCATTTCTTTCTGTTCGCGGTCACGGGTTCGGTTTTGTCGGATTTTTATATTCACGGCTCCTCCCCCAAACGCGCAACCGATCTGGCGATAAGCGCGGCGGTGGCGGCGCGGGTAGGGGTGCGGATGGTGCATAAAATCGAAACTAATTGATATGCCAATAAACAAAGCGCCCGGCCCGATATAATGTGTACTGACGCGTGACACATGGCTGTGACAGAAAAAGCGACGGACGAAAAAAGGCTAGAGAAAAAGCTCAACAAATAAACGGTTGGAAACAAAAACGAATTGTGGAAATGCATTAACATTCAAACGCGCACCGGGATAAAGCAATTGGCGATGCAATCGCCAGTGTGCTGCAATTTACGCAAGAGAGCAAAGCAAAAACAAACGAAAAATAGAAAAGAAGTTAATCAGCAGTATATTCATCCACGCCACCGGCCCCTCAACCACCCCCCACCACCCAGGGTGTCATTTAAGAGCCTCCAAATGATACCGTCCGGTGTGAGGTGATTTCAGGTACATTTAATTGAAATAAAACATTTAAACGCGCAACAGTGAGCGCGCGCATTAACCGGAAAAGAAGCGCAATGCCATTTTGCAAAAAAAACCTGCAAAGCGTCACAAACGCGGAACGGGGCCGGTTTTTCGCGCCCTCCCAAACACCCACCCACCGGAGTGGAGTGTTAAGCCGATTGTGGTGAACAGATTGATACTGCTGATGCGATCATCTCGAGCCATCTGACACCCTCCCCTCCTCCCCCACCCTTCACCTACCTACCAGCTTCACCACCGGCCGACGCGTTTCGAGTGTGAGAATTATTCTCATGAACGAATTTGCGCTCGGTGAGGTTTAATTATGGCGGAGATTGTTGGATTAACCATTTTGTTATTTTTTTTATTTTTGCTTTGTGGTGTGAATCATTTCTCCTATGCTAATGTCTGATCGGCCATGATTAGCATTTGCGAGCAATACGAGTTTAATAACTTCATCGTGACAATCTGCTGGCCGAGTGGAAGGACTAAATCTAGGAAAAATTTACTTTAAATACAGATTAGGTCTTTTCGGTCAAATCAAATAAAATTTTAACGTAATCAGTTAAAGAAAACTTACCACAGGAAATACTACTTTAAAGATTAATGTTGGTGTAAATTGAATAGTGTTTTTAAATGACTTCACCAATTGAACAAACGGCAAAGAAGCAGTAATTGTTTAATCTATACGCTTCGCATTCAGGCTATTTTTCGGGGGACTTTTTTTTATTCATCTGTTGAAACGCATGCATTTGTTATTAATTATTTTAACAGTATTAAAATATGCACAAATTACATTGTATCCTAACCATTTCTTAGTGATCTTAGTGATCTCTACAAGTCTAACAATTGTCTACAACTTGTTTTGCTCTCCGAAATGAATGTTTTACTGCAGAAAATACTTGCACAGTTTAATTTTTCAGATATCAGGCTGAATCTTTTGAGAAAATAAAACGAATCCCAAACATTCCGATTTCTTCACAACGTATCAACGGAGCTTTACAACGTATCTGATGTGTGATGTGTTTTTTTTTATTTATTCGCAATTATTAAACTCATCAGACTCTACAGCCTTCGGTGAGCAGCCCGCTGGATGTTTGTTACATAATTCTAGATCAGCTAATCCGTTACATTATAGAGTCTTCTGTTGAGTTGCATTTCCAATAACATTTAAAATAAAAATTCAAGATCCCATAATCTAAAGCGATACAGTAACTTGAAATTAGTTTCTAAACTAGTTCTATATCTTCTATAATTCACAGGGTAAACTGTAATTATTTATGAATAAAAATAGTTTAATTTATTACCATCATATTGTTTTCATTTTTCAACAATTTTAGATTTGATCTGAGTGACTCAATGCAATTAATTAATACTGTAGATTAAACAGAAACAAACAGTCACGAAAAACTAAACACCTGCTATTTTTATATCATTTTTTAAGACGACAATTTTCTACTAACTTCCCAAATCTTTTCGCAAAAAAATACAGTGCAATCAACGTTTCCCTGCCAATACCGAACGACATTCGCCGCTGACGTAACCACTTCATTTCCTCTAACCAACTACCTATTGTCGCAAAAATCTCATCTTTTGCAAATAGACCCAAACCCACCCACCACCCCTCGCAACACTTAACAGCCGAGCATTGTTGCGTCCAAGGCGGCTCGGCCGTATTAAACTTGACGACAATTGTTAACTGCGCACGGGAAAGAGTGGGCCATAAAAGCGCCCGGTTCCTCTCCGCACGTTCCTAATCACTTGCTGACCATCTTCGCCGACCCCGTCGATAAAATCTTCCCGCGCGCCATTCCGAGGGGCTGCTTTATCGCCGTTATCGGCAGGAATCGCGAACCATCCGGACGCACCGAAATTAACCAAAGAATCACCCAACATCCGGTCCCATCCGCGGGAGGGGTTCGAAACGAGCGGCGAACTCAACGCCGCTCGAGCCGGTGATGTTTGCAATTCATCTATAATAGAATCTTGACCGTTTTCCTTCGTTTTTGCTTCGTTAAATGCAATCTCTCTCTCTCTCTCTCACTCTCCTGGTCGTTTGGCCATAGGAAAATCGGTGGAAAACAAAACTGTCCTCAGACCAAACTACCCCGCGCCCTATGTCAAGCAGGAGGCAAATAGGTCTCCATTTGCGTCCACCCCGCGAACATAGGCAGACGTCCGAAACCGAGGGGTTGGAAACAAAAATTACCAGCGACAATTTAGCGAATTAATTACTCATATCACTGACAATCGCACACACAACGATTGCTCTCCCAGCACGCACACACACACACGCGCGGACGAGCAAACTGCGACCATTAGCAAACTGCGACAAAAGCAGCAAAAATACATTAATGACCCACTGGTTGTCGAGGGGCCGAAGGCGAGATTGGGTGAAGCGCGCCGGCGGCTCATAAAACTATGTTGCATTTTTATCACCCCATCAGCTCCCGGTTCGGTGGCTATTCGCAACTATAGCTTTTAGCTCCGCACACCAGCACATATGCAAACGTATGTGTACTTGCGGCAGTAAAAACCGGCAGCTCGATCTACTGCTGCCGTTTTGTGGCTGTTTCCGAAGGTTTATGGTGTTACGAATGTGACCGAAACGCTTTGCTTACTGCCGGTGACGAGCTATCGGTTTACGGCCTGGTAGTAACTTGTTACGGTCGCTCGCATGAAAGGTTTCAGATGAAGGGGAAAGAGATGGTGATTTTTTGTTGTATGATATAAATAGAAAAAATTCTACAGAAAATAACTACACAATTTAGATTACACAAAAAAAACTAGTGAGATAACTTTAGTGCTCGAAACAGTATTTATCAACTTTTAAAATACTTCTAGCATATGGTAAATTTTTTCTCATTTTAGAATAACTATTAGAACTATTAGATTGTTTAAGAAATAAACTTTTAATATGCTGTATTTTGAGACAAAGGTTCGAAACAAACATTAGAGGAAGAAGTTATATGAATAGATGTGAATGTTTGGCATTTTTACAGTTTTAGCCGAGGACACGGCAAGCTTTACCGAGCAGCATCTTAAGGTCTACACAATTTTAGACAGCGTTTTGATGCTTTTCGAGTATGACATCAAATACAAAAATCCAATCCAATAAATCTAATCATATGGAGCTCCTTCATCAGATTGTCTTGAACCAACAATCCAACAAATTGATTTAGTTTTGTGTATTGTGTCTGATTCGCTCCTATGCTCCACAAAAATTGACAAAATTGGTATTAAAAAAATTAAAATAATATTTTAAACTAAAAAAATATCGTCAAATATTTAGGATTATTTTTATGCTTTGATATGGACAAATGGACATTTAAATATATACAAATTTATTCATATTTATATTTTATTCGTTGTTAGTGACTTAGTAGTCAGTGGTTTTATTTATCTTATAAAAAAGTGATCAGAGGTTTTATTCATATGATGCAGTCTTTATTAGCACGGTTCTGGTCCATCAGCTCATACTTTTGTTCTCAGGGTATTGTCTTCCAGTAGCTTGGCCTTAAAGCTAGGTTTCTTAGTCAAAAACGTGTTGATATATTTTAAGATATGTCGAATAAGATAGCTCAATAGCCAATACTATGTCCTACTATGTTTCATTACCAACCAAATAACCTTTTCCAACGTCCCCACAATGTATTGCTGGAGTAATCTCCAAACAAACGCAAAAGCTTTTAAAAATTGGTCACAATTTGATCACAAAAAACAGGCCAGACACAACCATCAACATGTCATTTTCCGCGTCTGACAACCGTGAGCGAAAAGTGAACGCCAAACCCATATCTGACACGCTTCTGCTGAGCATAACTCGTACGTTCCCACACACAGACACGCGCGCGCGCGCGATCGACAACGAAAACCCATTCAACCAGGACGAAAACCTCCAGTCCCGAAAGCCGGTGGGTGTCAGCGTAAAACTGTAACCGTCTCCGGCGTGGAGGAGGATAAAAACGAGCGAAAAGAAACGGAAAACGCATATCACATTTACATGACAAAAAATTATATTGTTCGGAATACTTTTAATTGGTTCTGTCATAAACTTTGACATCAAACTTCGCATTCGCCGTCTGGTCGTGGCATGCTTTGCTGATTGCTTTTTTGTCCTGTCGCTGTTGCTGCTGTTGCTGTTGCTCTCGCGCGCTTCCTGTCACTTTCTGTGAGAGAGTTTTTTATTTCGTTTTTTTTTTCGGGGTTTTGCTGCCAACGCGCCGAGAAGTACGAAGCTTCGTCCCGGGCGCACAAACCGGTGTCACATTTTTATCCTTCGACGCCCACGAAGGACATCTCACTAGCGCCATTTTGTGCCACCGATCGGCGTACGTACGGCGCATTGAAAATTACTCACTTCGCAACACCAGCTGCCAGTGGCAGGTTCCGCGGGGCTGCGCTCATGTGGCTTACCCCACCAAGCTCATTTGGCTTTCCCAATGAGATGGCAAATTGTCTTATGGGATGGTGAGGAAGCAGTGGGAAAGATTTTTGTCGACCCAAATTAGTTCATAATAAGCAAAATCTCAACTTTTTTTCGATTCAACCAGATGACATATCGTATGACTTGTTTTAGGTTAAATTGAACCTATGGTCAATGAAATGCTCTACTTCTCCTGTTTTAACTGTATTATTTAGTGTAAAACCCACATTTTAGTAATTTTGTTAACTTTCTGCTGGTTTCTCCATGTTCAACTTATTTCAAATAAACTGTTTCTAAAATGTTTCTAAATGATCAAATTCAAAGTAGATGAATACGACTAAAATTTCGCTAAGCAATCCGTACTGAACTTACATTTTTAAAACTCACAAAACCTTCATGATTTTTTCTACTTCCAAGAATAATCCTTCGATCTGAAACATTCACTATTTCAACACATCAAATGTTGTCTTTCGATTCCGGTCACAAAAAAAACCTATAAAATCCATAAATTGGAAACTGTTGAAAATTGGAATGAAATTTTTACGAGAAAATATATTTTCTCACAGTTTAAAATTTTATTCCAACCATAAATTAACAACACGGGACGATGAGCTACGCATGATAACGCCGCCGGAATTCATCAATGGACCACGGCATTAATGCAAATCTATGCGCCCGCGAAACGAATCCATCCCGCCCGTACGCTACCGAAATCGGCTTCCTATCCGTGGACACCTAAAGCGATTTGGACGAAGATTCACCTAACAGGGACCATGGGGAAGATTTTTTGTTTCCATTTTTATGAACATGAATGAAACCTCGCATTGAAGCTTTTTCTCATAGTTTCGTTCCACCGACTCGGGCCGATATGAATGGTTTCGAATTTCATTGCCCACTGCTCCCGATCGGTCCGCGGATCGATTGCCAGAAGACTGATACCACCGGCAACCAGTCATTTGCATTTCCCGGTTGCGTTTATCGTCTAATAGTCATCGACACCATTTGGCATGGCGACGTAAATGCGGCGCATCGTAAACATTTTAACGACTAATACGCTTCCTAATGACATGGAGTTGATCTATCAGACGATGGTTTCTTTTTCATAATGTAGATTTTCGACTGATGCTCTTCCTAATCTACCAAAAAGTTACTGCGTGTATGCATTTGAAATTGTTCTCATTTAATTTACAAAATTTCTATGCCTCAACTCCTTAGCAAAACGACTCTTAAGATCTGTTAACATGCATCATTTGAATACACCTTCGTGTGATATTTAATCGCACCATCAGAGGCTCTATTTAAGACGTTTTTATGTGCTGTCCGTAACCGAAATAATGATGGAATGATAATTAATTTACGACCAAATTTTTTAAACCCCACACCACAAAAATTTAAAACGCATTCCGGCACGCCAAAATCTTCACGCCATCGCGAAGGTTGTGGTTTTGATTTTATTATTATTTTATTTCCATTTTTCTCAGCCTCATCCAAGCATGCGTTTCGACGGGGGTTTTTCGATACCAATCACCAAGTCTCCTATTTTCGCCGAACACTAGATGGATGGTGGTTCAACAGACACACTCACACACGCTGTTTCGCCGTCACCACCGAGGCGTTCGTCACCAGAAAACGGTCTATAAACAAATTAACGTCCTTGTTTATGTTCGAACCGGTTTCGGAAGCCCGGCATTTAAATCGAAACCTCGCCGCCACAGTTCGGAGGCATAGATTTTAATGTTTTCTCAGCCACTGAAGCTTTCGCTTCGTGCGGTGATGAACGCAACCGAAAGGCACCTGGGTTTTTGGGTTTTGTCACAAAACGACTGTACGGGTGTCGATTCGATGCTGTCCACCGATAGTACCGCATTAAATTCAAATAGCATTTTGAGCGCTATCGAGCAACGCTCAAACGACCGCGTAGCAGCGTGTTCATAAAATGACCCGTTTCAACCTCGTTTTAGTATCGATTAATGATAAACATTAATAGGGAGTCCCCTTCGCAATAGCGGAACGTGAGGCGACACGTCTTGAGTGAGTAACGTAAGCATGGGCTGATCTATTCCAAATCTCTTTAAACAATAACCGTTCGATAATGTTGTTAAACACGCCGATAAATTAACTTTATTCTGTCACGTAATAATAGTTTCTTTGTTTAAACTTTTACGTATGCTAAGGGCACTTAGAATTTCAAAGATAAATTAAATTTGGATAATATGAAACAAGTCGACAAATAGAATGTTATAATCGTTAAAAGAAAATACGTAATTGAATTTAAAATAAGTCAAAAAGTAACTACAAAAAATATCTTAAAAAACGATTCCAGACGCAGACAGTAATTGTTGTATTATTTTTCTCACACTGCAGCAACAACTTGGTCATGTTTTTACTCCAGGTAATAAACATTAAGAATCAATTGCAGTATCGCTGACAATTATTGGCTCCGTAACATCCAAATAGCCACGTATCTTTTCCACCTTCCAAAACTTCCTGTGCTCTCGTCAGCCCATCCCCTGCTAAGTAAACAAAATTAAAACAAATTTTTATTAGCTCCCGCGCCCGTCCTGCCCCAGCCACGCACTCACGCACTGCCTGGCTGTCTATGCAAAATAGAGTGCCCTTTAGTCCCCCCAAACGGTCGCGTTTTTTATTGATGTTCGAGCAGCAATAAATACGTCATATTTTACATGCGCTCTGAGGCATTACGTTTCGCCCGGTGCGTGTCGTTTCGTTAAACAAACTCCCGCCCAAGTGTGTCGCTGGTGTTTTCACTGGCCCGATATTGATAGTTATTTTCACTACCGATGATTGTTTGTAACAAAAATCAGGGTGTGTTTAATAGGTTGTACCATTTCGCCGGCCTCACGACTCCCGAAAGTCCAAGCGCAAAGGTCGGATGACATGCGAACACGCAGGCCAAAAGGAAGAAAAAAAACTAAAAGATTCTTTAAGCCAACAACGCAACCCATCTCGTAGACGCCGTAGACAGTCTTTTCCCAATTAATAGCACCGAAATCGAACGCGCAGCACAGCAACAGAAATCATCCCCTACGACTTCGGGGTAGCCCCAATGCCACCGTTCAGGGGCGTAAAAAGAAAGAGGCATAATTTATCCAATGTTTTATGGCGCGTGACTGTCACTTGCGCTCCATTTGACCGCTGCTGCTGCCGGGTGACAGCAACAAGCTAGAAAGAAGGTCCCGGAAGGATGTGGGGTGCATTGGGGTGAACAAATTCATTTCCCTCCCCCCGCCGGTCGCAAACGTCAAAACCCACGGGGGCCGAGCGAGGACGCTTTTTAATCGAATATTCTACCCACCCTCCCTTTGCCCGGTTCGCCCTCGGGCTGGATGGGATGGGATGCATATGTTGGGCATTTCATAAAATAACCATAAATGTACACCCACCCTCCCGGGTGCATTTTTAATGGCATCGATCGTCAAAAGTGCACCCGAATGCGCACGATTGACACGCACAGCGACCAATGGGCAAACGTGCGCACGTAAAGCATGCGTAATTTGTGCCCGGCTCCTCCGCCCACGCCCTCCCTTTCCCGGCCAACGAAACACATATGCGTTTGATTATATTGTGCGTCCCGTGTGCAATCAGGCGTCAACAAGGAAGTGCGCTTGAGAAAGGAAAAACAAATAGGTTTTTTTGTTCCCCCACTGGGGTCAGCCGACCGGGCAGTCAGACGATGGACCGGACGGACGATCCCTACGAGCCGCTGGATTCTTCTACACCGTAACCACAATCTTTAATTCCCGACCGATACCGGGGAGAGGGTTCGAATTGAAGTGTTTTAGTGGCTCGAACCTAACGAACACCCTATCATTTGATTGTACGATCAGAAATTATTTACAATACTAATCATCGCTCGTAGTAAGAAGTGTGGAGGTGCAACAGGAGGTGAACACTTGGGCACAGTACGAGGTGCCAGTCGGTGAATCATTCTCACACTGGGTAATGATTCTGAATGGGCTTCAGCTGTATTTGCAGATGCAAAATAGTCATCTTATTTTTTTGACAGATATTGTAATTTTTACAATGGTATGGATATTTTTCGACATTATGAAAAATCAACATGTAAAAAAATTATATACTTCAAACTTTCGACCGATTTTTTAAACGTACAGATAACGTTTAAAATCTCTCTATTAAAAATCTCCAATGATTGAGTAGGTCCTCTACAACCTACATAATCTAATCAGACCAACTACTGAACCTAAGACCGAAAACAGAAGAAAATAAAAAACGAAACGCTCTTACGTAAAAAATATTAAAAACTGGAAATTTTCAAAAATCAACAAATTTTCAACCTACTAACAAATCTGATTAAATACCATTTGTGATAATTCCATCATACAATCCCATTATAATTCACCAATAGTTAAAAGGTTCAATAATCGGTTCCGAATCGGACGCTTGAAGGAGGAAGAAATGTTCATCGAACGATAGACATTAATATTCTAATTGAATTAATTCCAGCACTTAATTGATTGTTTTCTTTACTATGCCTAAGAAATTAGCCATCTGTTCTTTTTTGTCTGCATTAAAACTCCTGAAGCAGCTGGTGTACCTTGTAAAACTTCTTTCTCTAGCTCTGTCAAGTTACTTTCACTACGTTATTCCATTTGGACTGCCTTCAAACGGTTAATTTAATATGCATCATGTTGCACTCGAGACACACTGCACCGATGCAGTCTCGGGTAAACATCCTCTCAAACGCACGAACCCACTCCTATGAGGCGCCATAAAAGAATGCAATAAATTCAAATTAATAGGAATTAATTTTCGGTAATTCCGTGCATCATAAAACCGTTTATTATTTGTTTTTCTACGTCCCGAACAAGCAGAGCTTCTCACGAGTCAGAAACCCACCGTCCATGCAAGCGCGTAGGTAAAAGGTAACGAAGGAATGGAAATCATCGTTTCCTACTGCTCAAAAACGCTACTCTCACCATCGAAGGTCACCTGGCGTCACCAGCTACCCGGAAAAGGTAGCAAAAAAAAGCGAATGACTCGATCGGACCTCCAGCCCTAACCCTAAACGCGATCATGCAGCAAGTGACGATCAGCGCGGCGTCGACTCTCGTTTGTTAATGTTCTTTTTTGTCCGTGTTTATTATGCCCTTTGCTTTCGACCTGGCTCTGAACCCCGGAGCCCGGGAGTCATATTTTTGATGATCGTTGTCCAAACTCGAGCCGTGGAATAAATTTCCCCTTTCGCCCCACGCCGGTACGTGACAATGTGACAATTGGTTTATTATTTCCGTTTCCGGGGGTGCAGTTGACGAAGCTGTGCGTTGAAAATCGAACGCCCAATTTCGGGTGCCATCGTACCTGTTAATGTATTCTCGTTTTTTTAAACTGAATTTATAACAAAGCGAAAATGCAGGAGTGGTGAGCTTTTGTTTTGCTTCGAATCGAATGATTTCCTTTCAATGCACAAGAAAAAAAAAAGAAGTAAAACCAAACTCTTCGAACAAAAAATTCTTGGTCAAATATTACATTCAATAAGAAATTTCTTGCCCACACATCAAATATTGTATGCTTGATTATCCAATAAATTTTGCCAATTTCATGTTAAAAATATTGAGCTCCGAAACAACGGACAACAGCTCATAAGTTTTAGTATTGAAGTCAGACCATTAACGTCTTAAATTTAATCAGTAAATTTCTTCTTTTTTATATAAATACATTCGAATAAAGAATAAACCGTGTAGGCATGTCGCTTCTTGCTAAATTTCTCAAGCAATCTGTAAATATTACCCACTTCTTTCAGCGTGTTGTCGATCGTTCGCGTCTACCTGATTTATAAATAATTTAAGGCTCATTTCTTGCGTTCAATACTATTCCCTTGCACAAGCATGTACTTTCGATGATAAAAAAGAGAAAGACTGACGCATACAAAACAGCATCAATGTTTTTTTCATCTTCTCAGTCGTTGACAGCTCAACTAGGCTGACGTCCAAGCGCCTACTTCGTGCAATAAAATAATTGCCTTCTTGTTGCTGTTGCGACGTCCAACACTATACCGCACGCCGACACCTTCGGCGAGACGCTGTCACAAAGCTGTGACAATAATTTACATTGAATTGAATGCGAACACTACAAGCCCCAGCGAAACGGGGTTGGAAAATGAAGCATCGAATTTTTCGACCAAACTGCGTTCGAAAATAACAAAACATTCAATGGAAATATTTCGCACCGTCACCGGTCGACCTTGTACCTCTTTTTTTTTTTGCCGATTGCATTATCGATATCAGCTTCGGTTCACACCCTTCACATCGGCCCCGGGTATCGATCGCGATCAGGGCGAAGAGTTCGATTCTCGCGCACCGATACGATAACGCGGCGATACCGGAGATCCGATAAACGTGTCGTGCGAGTCACCGTCGGAAGAATTGACGTCGCCGGGGCCTTCCCGTTTCGAGCCGATTCCTTTGCGCGATCAATCCACACGGCTGCGAAGTAATAAATCTCATTTTGTCATTCAACAGGCTCGCTCGAACCCGGACGGAGCGGATGGTGATGGAGCCCTGAATGGTTTCATCTTTCGCCTTTCGTACAAGCCCGTGCTGACAGGTTCCCGGCGCGAGGTGAGAAAGATGTATAATTGCGAAAGTCGAGGCAGCGCTGGGACACGGACACACTTTCGACTTCCGAGCGTTCCGAGACGGAGAAACCGAAGCATGTGGATATTGTTGCGGGTTTTGGCATTTGAACGATTGGTCCTGTCGACACTGCGGGAAAATATTTGCACATTCAGGGATGCGACTGTCATGGTAAGAAATTTCCATTTTTATTTTTTTCCAAATTTCAACATAACCCTTTCTGTTTGTTGATTTAAGATATTGAATACAATTTTATGTATTGTATTCTGTTAGTAACACCATCTAAGGTCCTATCCTAAACTCTTTTTTTAAACCAAAATTGTATATCTCTAAATATAGCATACAGGATCTTTTGAAGGAATAGATTTTAGGTATCTACCATATAGAATTTCAGTTGATTTAGTTGATTCGATTCGTTTTGTCTTATTCGATATTCATATCCTTAGTTTTAAGATAGGAAATAAATGAATAGCAAAATAGAAATATATCATTCGAATAATTTCTTTCAATTATGTGTTCTAAATTTATTTTGGAATAAAAAAATTGTAATCATTTTGGATCTGTTCTTTATTCACACTCGTTATTGGCAACAGGATAAGAAAGAGAAGTCTTAACTTTAATGCAGGCAATTGTTTTAATTTTAGGTCGGGTTATAAATTATTTCCCTGTTCCCAGCTTAACCATGCCTATTGTGATCGATTTGTGATTTTAAATGTCTCAGTAGATAGCTCCCTTAGTACATATCTCGTATAATGAGAACATCCCGCTGTCCTTCAGCATTCTTTTTCCACCGCCTCACATACCTCGCCACCGTACGAAACGATTTCGTGCGAAATAAACAAACAGCTATCCCTACTTGTCCTGTCACCGGTCCTGGCACGTTTGACTCTTTGAAGCGATGGCAATTGAATAAAATTGGGATGTAACAGATTCTCAAGTTAATCTGTTCCGATGTTCGCAAACGCTGACCGCCGACAAATCCACCCCGGCCAGACCCACACAACGCAGGACGATTGTGCATGAGTGCGATTTCCGTTTTGTCACCCGGATTATTTCTGCACCCAGCGGACTGGGCGGGGAATTTACGAGCGTGTTAAAAATAATGCCCAAACATCTTCGCAATTTTCTAAACCCACCCGCGGGCGGCGGCAAGCTACCGGTCTTCCGGGGACGATGGACGCGGATGGAAATAAATTAAACGATGCAATGTCCGCCCGATTATGCTGCGCGGGATGCGCGGGCCCTTTCAGTGCCCTCTGTGCCTTTGCCACTCGAAACCTCGGCCGAAGCATAATTTGCATTCCGCGGCAAATAATCCAATCGCACCTTTTTCGCGAACCGCCGATCATTCGAGCGACCGGGTGGAAGCGAAATATTCGTACCAGGTTTTCGGTTCGCTTTTTTCTGAAGCCCGAACCGAGCGAAAGGTGGACAAACGCCGGTAACTTTTTGGAGTCTTCATCCGGCAGGGACGGGGTACGGGGTGTTAATCTGGAGTGCAAAAGTGGATAACTTTTTTTTGCTTCTTCCCACACATGCTTCCCGACAAAGGATGAAGGTGGCTTGTTGGGGTAGCAAACTCACAAGCCGAGTGTGCGATTTATACCCATTGAGCAGCTTATTTGTTTCAATTCAATTGTCTTTTCGAGTGTTGGGGTGTTAAATGTCAAATTAAATTTGAAAGAAAGATATTTCAGCGGGTGACAACCGAGATCCCGAAGGAATATTTACGCATTCGATAAACGGAATTAAATTAAACATAAGTAAATTAGTAAAGTAAATTAAGTTAAGTAAATTAAACACGGAATGGTAAGTTAGATGTTATTTTAAATTGTATTTAGTTACAATAAAAAAAAATTCTTATAATTTTATTTATGTAATTTATCTGTCGGCTTTATTACACCGGTTTTTGAGCTTAAGGTTCTAACGATTATTCAAGCAAACGGTTCTAACTTATTTAAACTAATCACTAATCGATATAATTTCAGATTCGCCTTTTAAGTCAATAGTTAAGAATATACTCATAAATAAAATGCAAAAGTGTAAGGTTCGAAGCTATGATGTATTTTAATATTTTTTTTTTTACACATGTTTGACATAATAATTGGGGCACTAATTCAGGTAAAAAGTGATTTTTGTGAAAATTATCTTACGAAAATATTTCATATTTCACAGTGAATCGCTATTATGTCAGAATAATGAAGTACACATTTATTTCGAATTTATTTTTGGAATAAATTATAAAATTAAAAAGATCTACAGGTCTACGCTGCTGTGTTTTTTAGCTATAGGTAATCAAATAAAAGAAGGATACATCGAAAAGTACATGTCATGAAAAGTATGTTCAAGAATTAAATTTATATAAAATAAATAGATATTCCTCCAAACGTTCTAATTATTTAGTGAAATGAAACGAGTTAAAATATGCTCTCGTTCTCACTCGCTCGCTCGGTCAATCTAAAACAATTCCACTTTACAACCAACCGAATGTCAACCGTTGGATCCACTAAACAGCAATAAAACGCTATCATTATATACAATTAAACTCGCCTCATTCCCACCCCCCTCACCACTCCCAAACCTCAGGGTCCGATCTAAGCCCACCGCCGTTTTTATGCACGACCCGCACCCAGGCTCGCTTCGGGCATCCTACCTCATTCCCACGAAAACAACCGCCAAAAAACAATCTTAAGCGCACACAAAAAATTAACCCGAAAGCCGCGTCGGCCTCGTCCCCAGCAAAACCGCCAACGTCAGAGCCGAGTTTATTGCGCCGTTTTAGTTGCTCACCGTTTTACGACTCTGTCATTTCGGTGACATATCGCTAAATTGTAGATTCATATCGGTCCCGTCATAAAAAAAAACCTGCGCAACCTCACCAGCAGCTGGAAAGTTCGCTTTTTTTTTAATTCGATCTGTGCAAACCTTACGCAAATCCCCATCCCTATCAGTGGTTCCACCTAGCCTTTTCTTTGTGAGGCCCAACGCAAAGTGGTGCTTCTGCTGCGGGAAAGTAACGATAAAGTTTTTAGCATGCAATCTGCCGGAGAGCGATTGGGGCGGCGAGGGATCCCAGGGAGGGAATATGGAAGCAAAAATTGTCACAAAACTTCAGCCGCTGGCCGGGGTGTGCTCGAATGGGTGAAATTGCACCACGAAAACGGTAAGCAAACGTTCCGCGTTTACGACTCGCGCTCGATTACTCGACCCGACCCGACCCCGGGCCGACATTGTTTGGCCACCGAAGGACAAACAATAAATGGGAGTTTTTAAAATGTTTTATAGAGTCCTTGCCCCGGAACTTTAACTATTCTACTCTAAACGCGACTTTTAATGACTGGCCCGTGTGCGAGAGAAAAAGGATGCACATCAGCCCGTTTGCTGATAAATGGGTGCCGGCCGCACACGAACGCTTCGCTGTTCGTCCGCAACTTTATTGTTCCACTTTTTGCCGAAAGCGTTTCATTACGGCACGGAGGCGCGGAATGCTTCGGCTCGGGAATTGGGTTCATAATTCAATATTATCCTTTTCTTTTCGCGACCGCACCGAACCACTGTCACGTACCTTTGCACACAGCGTTGCAGGCAGGTGCCTCGACCGGGCGCGGTAGAGGGCGGGAGCGGTAGTAAATCGTTGGTTTTATGTCTTGATTTTTTCCTCCCAACCACCCCTCGCAAGAGCACGACCTGGAGCCGAGGGGAGCTGTGGTGGTGGGTTTTTTGCTTTAGCATACTTTAAATTGTACCATGGGGCATGGGTAGACGAAATTGATTCGTTGCTGTAACGCGGATACACGTTATTGATAGGTGCTGTTTGAAAGGCTCCACAAACCGGAACGGAGTGGATGTACGACACCGAATGGCGGCTATTTCGGTGGTCCGTGATCGATTTAATATGCTTTGGCGCTTCGTTTTCTCAACCCTTATCGCGATGCGCCGGGCAAACGGTGAACACTTCTTCACAGCAATGGGAGCAATATATTTACGTCGCCATTTAATTTTCAATCGTTTTTTAAGCTAAAACAACACCACAATATTCGAACTCCCAGCGAGCGCATAAATCTAATTTATGGGCACCCCATCGGTGTCGGCATTTCCCACGGCAACCAAACTGGCCGTGTTAACGAACGGGTAACAGCATCCGTGACCACATATTGGTGGCCCGGTTTTAATGTCCTGCCTAATAGTTCCGGTTTCGTGCAGATTTTATTTCCTCCCAACCAAAAAAAAAAAAGGAGTAGTTTAAAGAACAAAAAAACCCACCCGCAATCCCGTCCACCGTAAATTTGGAAGGGCCCCTGTGGAAGGGCTGGCCGGGCGGGCGTGTGCATCATAACTCATTGCCATTCCGGGCCGCCGTGCATCCGCTGGCCGGTAATGCTTTCCCCGGCTCCATATGGGCCCGCAGGGCAACATTTTAACTAAACTCTACAATTTCCTTCTTCCTCCCTTTTTTGGAAAGTGCTAGAATGAAGCGGGAGTGAGAACCTATTCTGTGTAAAATTTCGATAGAAATCAAACGGGGATATACCCGGGGCTGAATCAATAAGAAATAGAACCATATTTTAGGGTTATTTACACGCTAGAAGTTGTGTTCATGTTAAAAGGGTAAAAAGGTTATTTCGAAACTTTTGAAAGTTAAAATTATTCGACTGAATCTTATGTGGAATGATCTATTTACAATATTCCTTTTTTTTGCGGAAAGAAGTAATTTAATAGTATAGTAATGACATATATTGTCGTTATAATATCATGTATCAAATTCCCTCATTACAATGAATCAACATCGTGAAATAAAAGTGGAAGTTATTCACTGCATCAATTCACCTATATATTAAAAAAATATATTAAGAAGCAAACAACCCAATCAAATTTCATGAAAATTTCTTCAGCTTCAGACTTCTTTGCTCAACTTTAAGGAGCAATTTCTATGGGGAAATTACTATTTTAATTTAATCATTTTTATATTAGATCTTTTTTTTAAAGGCTGTTTTCACGATTTAATATTCATTAAATCGTGAAAATATCCCTTAAGAAAAAAAATTCTTAAATGTAAAGCCACATGAACAATGCTTTACAAATGCAAACTCAAACGATTGAACATTTTGAGCATTTATGTTTCAGATTGAAAAATGAGATGAGATATTAAAATTTGTTTAGTGGTTAAAGAGTAGTTTATTATACCAAATATTTCTGTGCCAGACGATTTTGTACAGAAATTATTAAATTAAATTGATAGCCCTGTCTGTGGTGGAAATATTATGCAATTATTGATTTTGTAAATTATTGGGAGGTATTTTATATGAATTATTTTTTCTGCTGAATAGAATTTATTTGCTCTACTTGATCAGTGTATTCAAAGTGTTGATTACTTTCTTCAGATAATTTTCAAGCAATACTCATCAACGATCACATTTTTGGGGTTTTTGTCTACTAAAAATAACTAAATAACAGCAATTATTAAACATTATCATTTTCAAACTCCTCCCGGGCTCGCATTGGAAAACAAAATGATATTTGAATAAAAAATTATTTTACCCTCTACTTGCTTGCATCTAATTGCAGTTGCCAGTCACACCGATCAAACTTCCTCTTCCTCTTCCCCTTCACCACCTGTCTCCCTGTGCCCTGTCCTCCCGCATGTTCTGCGGTGGATAATTTTCCGCACGGACTGCACGGCACTACGGGAACCGCAAAAAAAAGGGTCGCCGTAACGCATCAGCAAGCGGCTCCGCTCCGCTCCGTTCCGTTCGCGTGTAATAATAACCGCCAACCGCCGAGCGGGCGAGTGTTTGCGTGCTGCAAAAATAGTCGTCCCCGTGCCGCTCGTGGATCCCGCTGAGAGCAAAAGCAACACACGCACGTACAACACAAAAAAACAGCAACAACAGCACCAAAAAGACCACCTCTGGCGTGAAACGACAAGAGTCACGAGAGTCCCTGGCAGCCACCCCCGCCCTAGGCCGGTAGTCTCGCGTCTAGTTTTGTCATTTGACCGAGCGTCGATCCTTCCTGCGGTGCTCGCCCGACCGTGGATTATTCGTTACAAATTTGCTCTTTCCAGTACGACTAATGTAATAAATATAATTATGTTGTCACCCTTTACGAGCTGCGAACGCTGCGGAATGCGTTGCGTGGTTTGGGGTAGATGCTTCTTGTGGATCGTTTTTTATTCGACCGCTTAACTTCTGACAAGGCGACTCCCAGCCGAACGACTTCCTTCTCAAAATTATCGCACCGGAATGGCAAAAACAAAAAAAAAAGAATCGTTACCAAACCCAACCCGACCGGGTTGCATAATAACGTACCAAAAACGAAGCCAAAAAGAAAACGCTTCCATGTGCTTCCATTTGCGCTCGAAATTGGTGTTGAATGTGGCACATTTTTAATGAGCTTATCGCTGCTGCCGCGATTTTGCGCTGCAATTTGGATTTCGCAACATCAAAGAATGGCTTACTGGGCGGGAACGGTGGCGGGAAACAATCGCCGATGCCGATCGCACGTGCATTATGAAACATTTAATGACGCCGAAAGCGGGCCGAATATTGGTAAATTATTTAATCAATCATCCATTAGCGAGATAGTCAAATAAATATCGGTACGTTAGCCAGCGGCAAGCGAGAGTTGTGGGTAGAATATTTGAAATGAAGCCCCATTTTGTCGCCAACCACCAGTAAAAAGCGATCTTTACATACATTGTTCATCAAATGTACTATTGGTTCCCGTCTCGGCTGAGACAAATTGTTGCCGGGTAAATAAATTCATAAACTCGTTGTAAATCACACGCACCAAGGATGCGCCATTACAGCTTCCTCGCTTAACGACTTCTCGTGTCTCCCGGCGCTGGATGGCTGGAGCTGCATAAGCGCCCTGGCTGAGATTAGATTATCCACATCCACATCCGCTTCCGAGAGACATTAATCGAAAGCCACCCGAAAGACAGCCGGACGGCACAGCGAGGGTTCCACAGCTCATAAATTGCACAGCATGTCCTGGCAAGGACTTGCTTCTTGCGCCGCTTGATTGTAAGAGAGCGGCGGGGCGAAAAACATGTATGACAATTGCATCGTGCCGGGCAGTCTTCGGAACGATCGAACGACACTGATTTGTCTGCAAGGACACTTTGTGTGACACGCGCTCACCCGTTGCGAGGAGGGGGGGAGGTGGGAGGCCCATCATTCATAAATTACAAACGAGATCGTGTCATAAATTTGCAATTAGTTGCGAGCGATTTGAACCGTCGCAACACAACACGCGATGCGATGGATTGCATCGTTAGGGACAACAGCCCGGCAAGTAATCGTTTTTTTACTATTATTTTATTACATTTTATCATTTCAATAAATTAATCATGAAGTAGTTAAATCAATTTTGTATGAATACGTTTATCATTTATTCCAAGAGCTGTACGATCCTTTTGTTGCCATGCCATTAGCTATTTATTTTGGCGAACTATTTTGAATTTTGATTTTGACCACTGTATAGATTATTGTGCATTTTTTGTGGATTTTGTATGATTTTTATTCTACAACCTGAATCGGTAATTTATATAATTTATCTCCAAGGTGTTCCACAACCATATTGTTACCAGAACCATTTCCTGTGTCATCAGGCAGCTAAATCTACGGCAACCCATTTGCCAACAAAACACCGTTTGACTATGCATTAGTATGTAACGCACAGACCAACTGTTCTTTTGCTTTAAAGACCCATAAACTTACACCTCCGGACGCCGAGCGCACGTACAGCAAGAAATAAAAATCTCGACAAACCTTCGCTCTAGGCGTCGTGATTTTTGGACGGAATTTGTATCGACACGGTGGCTCCAACTAGAAAACATCGGGATGAACGACTCGGGCGAGGAGAAGAAAAGAAAACCCTAAATCATATCATGAAACCTCCCCCATCACAGCGTATTAAAAGTGTGCGCGGAATAACAATCGCACGATCGATGCACTTTCCGATTTACCTGTCGTTGCACCCAAAATATGTCTTTTTATCCAACTATCATCGTTTTGTGCACCTCGAAAAACATGATCACGCCAGGTGCACCGAATAAAAAACGTACGCCCCCAAGGGAGGTGACACCCAAGGGACGGTGTGAAAACGGTGGTCCAAAAATCACCCACGGAAAGTTCGGGTGGGCGCACGGTGCGAGCACACGATCCGCGCCGCGTATCAGTATGCCGACGAGGTGTGAAGAATTTATGCTCGATCATTATCATGCACGCACCGCCACACTAACCATGCAAGTGCGTCTGTGCGTCCGGTGGGATAGGAAGAACCGTTGGCGGAAAGGGGAGGGGGGGGGAGCGGAACATTAGCAACGAAAGTAAAAATGAACACAACATCGCACCGAACACACTGTGGGAACTGATGTTGGGGCGCTGTTCAACGAGCTGTCGAGCTTGTAACTTAGGCAACGCGGTGATGAATACTAGATTTTGATACGATTTTTTCATGTACTCGTTGTATGACTTGTTACACCTTGGGCGACCATGAATGAAGCCTGTCGGATTGCGATTTTATTTAAAAAAAAATACAGAATTCAATCGTTTTAACAACTTTTTTTTTTTGGAAAATAATATTCATTAGTGGTTAATATTTAATTTATTTGTAGTGTTACAATATCTATATGAAAATTTTGCGGTTCTAGAGAACTTCAGATTCAATTAAAATTAAAAAAGGTGGCGCGTGTTGATCGTGTTGATATGAGTCGAATCGGGCCGTCTGTTCGTTCAAACGTTTTGTGCATTGTAAGTATCAAACGAGCGAAGTAATTATTTCATTACTTCATTTAGAATTACACAACGATTAATTTTTAATTTGGAAACAAACTGATATCGCATCTAAATGTTGTACCTTTCTTTTCCAATGACAAAAATGTCTTCATCTTCTTATACAAATTCCTCCCTTAAGAAACCTCCTTATAGAAATCATCATAAAACGCTTGCATCAGTTGTCAAGCGTTTCGAGTTATACAGCAGCGCCATCTGTCTAATGCTAGCCACACTATGAAGCGTTTGTTGATTTAGTTCGTTTGCTTTCGTGAATATGCAAACCTTTTTTTAGAAACGGTTTGATTTATAGATAGATAAATGTAAATTCCTAAATACCTATATTTATTCACTTAAATAAATATATTTCCGTTTCATCGAACAAGAAACCCAATTTTGTTTTACTTTTTCTTTCAGGACGTGTAAAACTTAATTTTGTCGTAAATGTTCGTAAAACATTTTCCACAGTCAATTGAATGCTTACACTCGCACCTCACACCGTTTTATAATATATTAGCAACACGCCATTTTCACCACGCCGATATTCAATCCCCTATCATGGGACACCGTGCCATCCGTCGGCGTCGCCATATTAATAATGTACCGAAAATTAATTTCCACCCCCTGCAGGTGTGTGTGTGTATATATTTCGGCAACCACACCAAACGATCCGTACGGAGCCGATGAAATGCCAACCATTATTCCTTCCAGCAGGCAGAGCAGACAAGAAAAGCCACCCTATCCAACCGAAAAGATCGCTCGGGACAGTGTCGAAGCCCAAGCGGTGGTCGGGCGCGTTCATCACACCGCCCGGCGGCGGTTGGTTGGCGTTGGTCGAAATAAGTTGTACAATTTATTTATTTCCCATTAGTAAGGGATTTTCGACCTTCTGCTGCCCCGTCGGCTCTCCGAAACCTCACCGGTTGAAATCAATATCTTCCCTCGGGCACCACCGTTGTATGTTTGTGTGTGTGTATATGTGTGTGCCGAGATGGAGAGATAGTGGATGCGAATGTTTTCGTAGTCCTTCGGGCGTATTTTCTACCGTCCTTCCGCCCCCTTCCGCCGCTCAACACCTCACGCCATCCCGTCCGTCCGGGCAAGGACACTCGGTCCGGTCCGAGTGCGGACCCGCCATGCCATGTATTGCCTCCGGTGTTGCGATGGTAGTTGTGTGTGAACGTGTCACACAGAAGGTGCTGCAAATTGAATGCCAAGCGCAGGCGACAGCTTCCCTCGGCGCGTGGTGCTTGAATGGTGATTATTTTCACATCTGCCAGCGCCACGTCGCTATCGGCCCGTGTTCTAGTGCGCTCTCGAAATCGTATCCGATAGCCAAACACAACAGGCGTGCACAGAAACAAAAAATAAAGTGAAGCGAAAATCCCCCTCGGCACACGGCGTCAACCCCTATGGGAGGGCGCCAAATCGCAATCGAAACCAAAGCCGCCGCTGCGTCGAAAACACTCACACACCCTCTCTCCCTTTCTCCCTCTCTCTCTCTCTCTCTCTCTCTTTCTCTACCACTCCGATGATGAGCATCCCAAGGGTAGGTAGGCCGTACCGTTGCTTCTTTTTTTTCAGTGATGGCCGCCACCGAATGGCCGTGCATGCGGAAAATCCCCTTCAAGTGGGTAAGGATGGAAGGGAAGGTACGCCACGACCATACAAAAAAAAACCCCTCATACACACACGCACATAAATCGATCCTTCCGACGTGTTCGGATGACTACAACACTCTCAGAGCTCCGTTTTTTTTTTTCGATAGCACCTCGCTCGGGGTGGTGTGGCGTCGTCTTCTCTTGGACTTTCCTAGGACAAGAGCGTTATCTAACGTCGCAAATAAAAAGCAGTTTTTTAGGCGGCTCGATACCGAACGAACGAAGCAACAAAGTAATCGTGGACGAAAATTTAATTAAGATTATACCCCGTGATGGTATGGAACGTTCTGCGCTGGGATGCGTGGTTTGGAACATTTTTCGTTCAATTATGTAACTTTTTTTTTATTATCTATTTTTTAACAAAAACACTGAAACAATCCGGTTTTTGTTGAAAAAAAAACTAAAAATTTGTATCGAACCGAGAGGTTGATTTGTATTAATTTTTCGATTGTCTGCTTATACTTTTGTTTTTATACAATGTGTAGAGCTTTGTCAAGTTTTACAGATAAAATAAATAGAATTAACACCAGATTATGCTAACGATTAAATATCAAATATTCAATTTTTCTATCAAAAAATATCGACAGAGATCTCCCATAATTTATAGTAAATAAACACGGAATTTGTTCAACGAATCAAGTCTATTTTGTCTACTAACATTCTGCGTATTTAAGATAATGCTGAAACTTAGCGTACACATTCAGGCTTTATTATTAATCCGTTATTCTGTATCGTTAAGTATTTATTAAAAAAAAAAACTTTACTATAAACTTTTTCTATATACCTTTACTATACACCTAAATAAAAACAATATAAAATTCATCATAATTCAAAATTTTTAAGCAATACTAAAGATCGTCAAATTCAGGTAATTTTCAGTAATGATGAAATTATAAGACAATCTTTGGAAGATATTAATCAATATTAAAATTTCCCTAGGAGAGTACTTAATTTTCAAGATAATCTTCTACAAGACTCTTTAAGACTTGTATCAACTTGCATAGGCTTAACAAAACAGGATTCCAACTGATTAATTTGTTAAAAAAAACACAACCCATTACATCATTTCCCTATCACGGCTCAAATGCCTGTGTTTATTAAATCATCGTAAAATCGTCATGTTGTTTGGTGCTGTAGGTGTTTTTTTATACTAGACCAAAAACAAAGAGGCCGAGAAGTTTTAGAACGAACAAGAGAGGAAACAAAACAAAAGCTCTAAGTTATTTCAAATTAATCTTGAAAAATACTGTATTTTGCATTTTTGCTAACACAAGGTACGGATCTGAATTATAACGAAGAAATCACGTTGAATGCTGCTTTTCCCTACAAATCTCAGACATTACTAAATCGCAATTAGGAAAAGTGCTTCATGACATTTTTGTTTCCCACAATCCGTACGTACGTACGTACGTACGTAGACAATAATTAAAAGCGAAAAAACGCCAACGAACTGACTTGCAACTCGGTAATGCACACTGCGGAAAAAAACAACCCGAAACCACACATGTCGATAGTGGCACGTTTTTACGTTAACCTCGGATGGTTGACTTTAACATCTCTCTCTCTCTCTCTCTCTTCCCTTTCTCTCACTAATAAACTCATCCATCCGGTTAAACTCATCGAAATAATTGCAACCGGTACGACAGGTGCAGCTAGGTTTTTCAAATTAAGATGAAACGCAGTCACTCATACAAACAGCGACCCCAGCGTAATGTGTCACCGTTCCGGGTATGAAAAGCCATTGATTGTAGAGATTTTCCAGCAGCAGCAGCAGCAACAGAAGCGGCTGTAGTAGGTCCATTAGCAGTCGGTTCAATTAGGGTAAGAAGACGACAACGATGACGATGACGACGACAACCGTGCATGCATCGTTGCATCCCAACTGTAGTGCACTCTGCCCGATGGAATCTCGGTTTTGAATGCGTGCCGGAAGTAGGCGGTGATGAGAGAGAGGAAGAAGAGGAAGAAGAAAAAAACACTTTTCCTGGCAGCCATTTTTCTCTCCACCGCGGCTCGCTCGCAACGCAAGGAAACGAGCGCAAGGGTCTTAAAAGTGAACCGCTCACCCTCCGCCCAGCTCATTAGCCGCACACAATGCACAATCTCAAAACAGCGTTCGTCATCATCATTAGCGCAGCAGTGCCGTGCGGCACGGACATGAAACAATAGTGCACATTTACACGCCTCCCAAGTCGCAGTTCCTTCCACTGGTAGCTGCGTGACCGGTTCGTCATGCGTGGAAAACATGCGAAACGAAAACGTGAGTCCTCGAAATGGGAGCCTCACGGCATTGTCGCCAAACCGTGTGCGAAACAATGGCCGCCCAGGGGGTGGTCCTCGAGCGTGGAGGTGGAATTAAAATGCGTCCGCCTGATGAATTAGTGTCGAGGTTGACTTGGTTTGATGACTTCTGGTGAAAGAAGCGAGCGAACTTCTGTTCCGTGGCAGCCCTCCCTCGAGTGCAACGAACACTCTACTTTCACTGTGAAGATGAAAACTAAGAAGGGTTGCCCGCGAGCCACCCTTCGTGTCTCGGTCGCCAACGTCTCCAATGGCGGTGCACAATGTTTATGATAATGATAAAAATAAATACGGTGCACGGTGATGGATGAGATCGGCCGGGAAAGAAACGTGCTTCTAAGGATTGGTAATCAAAATGCCTCAAGTGGGCATTCGTCGAGACGTCACGGTTTAAATGATGAAGTATTTCTGTACATACTTCAGCTCAATGGCTTTGCATTGCTTCCTCACAATACTCTCTCACGAAACATATTGTACATGAATATGTGCGAATAAAATTGATGAAAATTTCTAATTATTGCTAAAATTTAAAAAAAAATAAAATAACGAACTATAAAGTACATTGGGAAAAATAAGCAGTAGCCTCTATCACAAACTTAAATATGCAAGCAAACTAGGCATTCTAACCAAATTTTAAATTCAAATTTGCATTTTGCATTACATTTCGTGAATTATGTTTTCTACATGCAACACCTATGTAGGAATTATTTCAAGATGTCTGTTTAAAACGCGCAAGCAATTCTAATATGGTAGCGAAAATTATACCAATCTATCACATTACAAACAAGCTTAGCTATGGCAAACATTGATTAATAATTGTTTTGCTTTACATCCTATAATTTAGCAACCATTGATTTATTAACTGTGTACAGCAATTGCCATATTTTAATAGTGCTTATTGGTTTTTATTTCATCATTCTTCGGATATTGCATTTTGCATCTCAATTAATGTTTTATACATTGTCTATTCTGGTGAAATACAAACAACGAAAATCTGTTATTAAAATCTGTTCTTAAAATCGAAAATCTGTTATTCATTTACGGCTCATCCCAAAATAACTTAATATGAACAATCAGCTCAATAAATGTAATCAATTGCGATGAATTGTCATGAAATCGCTTATTTTAAACTTAAATATTGAAAAAAAGTTTGTAAAATATTTGTAAAATAATTTATCTATATTATAACTGATTTATAACTTATAAAAACGTTTTAACACCAAAACGTTTATATACAAAGCCAACAGAAAAAAGTCATAAAAATAATAAAACTACATAAAAATTGTTGACAGCAGGTGTTTCAACATATTAGAGGAGTAAATTTTATTAAATTTGGAAGCAAAAAGCTGTATGTTGGCGGAAAAAGAAAGTTTTATTCGCTTCAAAACAGTATAATCTCTTAGGTTGTCAAAAAATGTAAGGTTTTAATATTTTATTTTTGTTTTCCATCTGCATAGAACACATTTCAATTTCCTTCTTCCCCATTATGCGGGCATATATTTTCACATTAAAAACACAGCGAATCGGATTTTCCTCCACCATGAGTGTAAATTGAATGGTGGCTTCTCAAACGGGCAGAAAATAAAAATATTGTACGACAAGCGCACGAAAATGAAAGCAACCCCATGTCCCCATCGACACCCACCCTCCCCGCGCGTTGGAGGGCAATTTTCACCATGACATCACGACAACCCAGTGTATCCGACATTTGCTCCGGCGACGAAAAAAAAATGTTTTACTAAAAACAAAAAACAACTTACTAAATAGAAAACACAGAACGCCCGGTAAAAACCAATCCAACCGACAAAACAACCAACATGGCTGCGCTCCATCCCGCATGATGGAAGGACGGCGCGCGGCGCAGTCACGGCGTGTACCGTGAAAATACAAAATGGAGTCGGTCCCTATCACAAAAAGGACCACCCTCGGGGTTGACGACAGCGCCGACGACGATGACGACGACGACGATGTGGATGATGACAAACGCAATAGCAACGACACCGCAAACAGGGAAAATACACACCAACAACCCCCGGGGGGGGAAACTTCTCCCAAGTGGGCTGCATGAATGAGAACCTTGAAATGGAAGCCCGGTGTGAGAGCGAATGGGCAAGACAGAGAGAGAGAGATAGCGAGAAAGCGAGCAGAAGCGAGAGTTGACAGTAAGGTTGACAATTTTCTAACCCTCCGGCGCTGCAGTGAAACTATACGTGGGGTGCCAAAAAAGGAAGGGCAAAGCTATAGCCTATGCAAGAGCGAGAGAGAGAGAGCGAAAGAGTACGAATAAATTAAACCCCACCGCTTTGGGCGAAGGGAGGCGAGAAAAAGAGCGCAAATATAACGCGCATCCTGGTCCGCTTTTCCTCCTCCATGTTCCTTTCACTCACACACACACGTACAGTGCGACTAAAGCCGCGTTTTCCAATTTTTCATCTGTCACATCGCACAGTGTTCCCATTCTTTTTTTGTCTTTCCTCCGTCGACTTTGTTTAGAGAAAAACATGCATCCAAGCAAGCCAAAAAATGGAAAATACCGCGCAACAAAAAAAAGGTGAAAAATGTAAAGCACTCGGAGAAGAGAGCGGCAACGAAACACCACACCGCTGAACATTTTCACCACTTTCGGTGCCCTTTTGTCGGTGTTTCGGTCGCTGTACACGGCCAAAAACATCCCATCAGGTAATCTAAAACGAACGACACCACCGGCCACCATGACACTGCACCGACCTCCGGTGTGGTGACGCGATGGCGAAAAAAAAAGTGCGATATGCTCACCCGGTGGTTGGAAAATTAAAGCGAACACAACGACCGACCGGTGTGATTACAGTTTAGCCAAAATGATCCACGAGAGGGCGTCCGGTGTGTTTCCGGCTGGATCGTGTTGATAACTAGTAATGAGTTTTCACCAGATATGAACACGTACGGGAATTTTTACGACAAACCCAGGTTGCTTTTGCGGGGATTTTAAATTAAAATTTGTATTCAGAACCATTTTTCACGGCAGATCATTCAATCTTGGAAGATGAAAAATTTGTATTTAATATATTTTAAAAATTTCGTTATTTATAGCTGATGAAGTTTACATAATTTTATATCCATATACATATGAAGTGAGCGTTTTTCAGTTCATCTCCAGGTGTCTCAGTATTTTAGCAGTAACTTCATTCCATCAAAAATCAATATAATAAATGCCAAATAAATTTATTATCTGAATTAAATTCAGGACATCACAACTACACATCAGCTTCATGGTCATGATAAGGTCAAATAAACAGGGCAAAAATTACCAAAAATGTAGAATATGACTCAATAAGCCTTAATATCGCTAATAATATATTAAAAAGTAAAAACAAGTTTAGGTAAAAAAATAAATAAATAGGGGTCTGGGTGTATCGAGGTTCTTATGTTAAAAATGATGCAAAGATAAAATACAATTTATTTTCTACTTTAAGCTTTACCAAGTGGAACAAACTAAAGACCATCCAAACGTCCAAGATAGCAACCAAAAATGTCCAGAGAAAGACTTTTTTTATAATTACTCATGATTTAGAAACTGTGTATAATTTAAAACTGAAGATGCTAAAAGTTATTGTAGCTTCAATACAAATTATCCTTGGTTTTGTTTTCCGTCTTTAATACAAAGCTAGGGAGGAGAACAAGCATCTACTAGCAGTTTCGCTTGCTATCGATCCCTAACACTCAAGGTTAGCCAGAAGCAGAAGCGTTGTAAGGACACGGTTCACCCCATCTCCCACTACTCTTCGCAACTGAACGTCTCGTTCGGTGTCAGAAGCCAACGTCGGCCTTTTCAAAATTAAAACCCTCGTTTACCCGCTCGGGAGACTCTCTCTCTCTCTCTCTCTTTCTTTGGTCTGCGGAATGCGACCGGAAATATTTTTAATTGGCAGACCAGCTTCTCGAGCGCTGACGCCAAACACCGGCCAAACGTGCAAAACAACTGCAGCTTCCGCCGTTATGCTTCCGTGTCGATGTTGGCCCTTTCACAAATTTCGTCCCCCGCCAAAACCCGTTTCGCGCGCGAAGGGTTTGAAATCTTCAGAAACAAGGGCAAACCAGGATGTTGAAAGGTTTCCCCCCCCCCCCCCGCCTACCCCACGGCCCACGCGCAAGGCGTCACTACCAAATGGGGCGTACACGTCCCAAAAACTTCCAATTACAAGCATTTTCCGCAGCAACAGCAGCAACAGCAGCAACAGCAGCAGCAGGAGCGGTAAATCCCTTTTCTTTACCCCCAATTTATTGAAATCAAGAACGGCTAATAATCAACCGGAGCCCTTACACAAAGGCCTCGTCGGTGGATGGATGGATGGATGGATGGAAGGAAGGATGTAATTGATTCCTCTTCCCCAGGGGGAAAAACGCAAATGAAACGAAGCCGGCGCCTCTTTGCAGCAGCCGGATTACGATCAAAATGTTGTGATGAATTCGATGCCGGCCGGGGAAAACGTGTCCGGAGCAAACACTTACCTTTTCCCTCGGCCGCTTGGTGCCGAAGCCAAACGCGGCGCATTTAATTATGTGAATATTTTCGGTTCTAATCTTGGCACGACCGGCGGTAAGGGCTGCTGCAGAAGTACCTTTCCGAAGGGTCGGTGGCGAACGTTAGCACTATGGCGCTATGGTTGCGACAGTGTTAGTGACGCCGAAACGAAACGGGAGACGGGTGGGAGAGAGAAAGAGACGATTATGTGCAAATGATGGATGCTGGATGAGAATGATGTCATAATTTGATGAAATAGATTGCACTTGAGAAGCGAACTGACATCTTCTAGGTTTCAAGTTACAGACGCATATTGAGATCAGCGTTATGAGGCTTCTTTTAGTGAGTATTGCGTATATTTCTTTCATCAAATTTTTACAAAAATAAAACAGCAAAATTATTCCAATTTGTGTTCTCGTTTTCATAAATACACGCATGCTAATAACAATTTTTAAAAACTTTCTAAAACGGCTAGGTTACAGGATTTATGAGAAAGTTTAAAATTGATTTTGGCTTGTTTTGTTCTGCTTATCGATCTGCCTTAATACAACGAAAATCATCAACTGATGGATACACCAGTTTCATCTATTGACTTATAGTACAACAATTTGATTAAAAAACAAAATCATTTGTTAAAAAACAAAATAAAAAAAATCTTTTTTTGTACATTACAGTTTCATAAAATGTACGATATACGATAGAAAAACTATCGATGCTTTTTGGTGTGTAATTTTCGTTAAACTAATTCTAAATATTCAAACAAACTGTACCAGAATGTCAACTCATAATTTTTAATTAAGCTTGGTAATTAATTATTTATTAATTTATTATTCAATGCCAAATGCGATTTTTACAACCAAATCCGTATGGCTCGACGAGCTTGCATGATCTAACGCGCTTATTCTGTCATTCTCATTTCGATCGCTTTATCGCTTCCAAACTTGACAAACGCAGGCACACAGGAATACACTTCGCAGCCTTCTTATCTTGCTCTCCCGATAGTACACCCGAGATCTCTAAGCAACTGATCAGCTGCTATTCTCTTGCTCTGACACGATCGTGTCGTTCGTTTGATTTACGAATGTCGACATTTACGCTGCAATGAATAAGAAGCTACGTTATTGAAAAATGGGTTGGTATGTTGCATTTATTCGATATTTTAGAACAATTTTTTGCACAGTACAAGCTAAAACATAATTTTAACAATTTGCAATAAAAATTTTCCAAATAAACTTGGCCGATTTCACCTCAATTTAAGTAACAAATCTACGATGGTAGACGTTTCCGCTGCAACGATGGAACAATAACAATTTCTCTCGTTCCTTCTCTTTTCCAGACGCTCGCTTCACTCGCTTGACTAACGATACAGCGTTATGCCTTCGAACAATTTGTTACAGTGACGACGATTTAAAAATGTGTATAATGGTTTTTTATTTTCTTATTACAACAACTTTTGCAAAGCCAGTTAGTAAGTAAAATCTTTAGCACCATACTCCAGTATAATCCAAATTCCAGTCGGTAAGTAGAGTGAATATTGCACAATAAAGAATACAATCCATTTCATGTAATATATTAATTTTATCCAAGCACGTTAGCCACGGTAAACAAGCTGTTTTTACCAAAATCTTATTTTAATAAATTAATCCATTCAATTTGAAGATTTATCGGCCTTCCGACAGCTGAATTAACAGAGAACGGTAACAAATGCATCCAAAGAATGCTTTTAATTGAAATATCACAGCCTACCATGTACTTTTCTGCATCCAATGCAATGCAGATGAAGTGATGATCATCAGCAATCCGTTCTCGAGGGTCTCCCGGTGAATCCCTTTTGTAATCCCTCTACCTTTCCATATTTCACGCCATATTCTCCTGAACCCAAACTAAAAACTTCCTTTTGAAGAGACTCACGGATAGTTTTCTTTATTTTGTTTCATGCAATGTTGTTTTTTTTATACATCAGACCACTCAAGCACACAGCCGAACACACATAGCCTCAACCTTTAACACCACCGAAAAAAAAAACAACAGACCGTTGTTGTGCGTGAAGGCAAGCGTAGCAACGCTTCGGTTCACAAAACTGTTTCGGGTTGGCTGTTTCACTAGATTTCGTTCCCGCGATTTTCCGCTCTTCAGCCTACGGCAAAGAGGTGCCTTCCCTGTACTGTACGGTACTTGATTCGAGTTTTGTTTTCCTGTTCTAGACCTTTACCGAAGGGTCCTGCAGGGTATCGGGCGGCTAGAATTGCTCGCTGGAAATCTGGATGACGTGCAAGTAAAATGTAAACATTGATGCATCCAAACGTAACGCATGCTAAACGCTATCGCCCGTTCTGACCCGATCGGGAAACTATGGACTATTTCTTTTTGTAATTGCATAAACATACCGGGGGAAATAATCGACCACAGGGATTCCACTTCTCTGACGATGTATTGAAAAAAAATTAGATACGACTATCGGTTCGTGCATAAATTTCAGTCAAAAATGTTATCAAAATTTTTGTTTTGCCGTCCATATCGGCCATAACGATTTGGGAAAGTGTATGTGAAGAGGAATTCCTTGCGAAAGATTCATAGGCAAAATAATTCGACAAAATATTTTCACTTTCGGGAGGTAAATCGAGAGGTTCGATTTGCAACCAAACACTACAATAATTTGGTAATGGTTCATATGCTAAAGCATTTTAAAAATGCTGGCAAACGAAATCCGAAAAAAATTAAAAAAAACATTCTCATACAATTGTTTTTCGAGTCCATAGGGTTTGTTTTTTTTTATTGAACAAATAACACGATTTTAATATGTTTTTCTCTGCAGTTGAAAATCTTTTATTCCAATCATTTTCTATCATACAAAAAAAAACAATTCAAACCTAAAACCACGCGATGTTAACGCGGAAATTACGCAACATGCAATATTAGCACAACTAAAATATTTAGTTTTCTTTTTATCATTATTCAATTTACAATACTAGACATTTGTTGTCGCTATTATTTTCAAACATTATAGAGCTCTGTTCAATTCTGGATAGCTTTTAAGTGGTGTCAGTTCTGATAGATACTTATCTTTTTTATTGATTCTAATTTATACAAATTTCGTTTAATTGAATACAACCTCGTGGTTGACGATTGAAAATAAACACAGCAGAAAAAGATTATATGATCAAAATGAGGCTAGCTAAGACCTTAAATTCAAATATCAGAAATTTTTCAGATCTCACAGCACTCTTCATATGGAAATATCACTTGTTGATACATAAAGAAGCAACAAAACTTATCTATTTACCTAAAAGTATATCTGTACCATGTCTATTTGGCTCAACTGTACTGAAAATGTTCCTGCAAACAGACGAAATTTATTTCTATCCTTTTCCATACCCATAAACGTATCATGCAGTGCCTGGCTTCGATATCAAAAATAGCAGCAGCGACGATTATAATTCGCTTATTTTCGAATAAGATTGGAATGCATTCCCCACGATTATCCGGAGTTCACCAGCAGTAGCGGCAGATCGGATTCAATTAAGCGTACATTGCATGTCTGCTTGGATGCGGTTGTAACATTTGCGACAGGTATCTTCTGACTGCATGCATGTTGCTTTTTATCCACCACAAAACCTTTCCCAACAGAGGGTCACAGATGGAATTTATCATATTCCTATGCCCATCCCGCGTCCCGGGCTCTAATCAACGAATCCGCATTATCAATCCCAACATCATATTTCGCGACGACCGTTTTTGGGAAAATGACACGAGAATATGTGGAGCTTGCTTGCTGGCAAGGGGAAAATCTACATCCTGAAACCACCACTAAAAAGCGGTGATCGAAAGGACGGAAGCATATCTGGTGCAGTGGAAAATAATATTTGTTAAGTGAACCGATTGCGATTACGGACGTGGTTGCGCCGCCGGGGTGATCGTGTTTTTCCGTCGCAAACTCCGATGCTCACTTGCGGCGACTGTGCTAAGCCTCGGATCCCAGGTCCGCAGGATGCAAATATGCATGAGAGTGAAATTGAAAATTTATCTCTTAAATTAATCTCAACCGAAAGCGATCCCGGGACAAGCACCGGGGAAGGCCACCGAACGTCACTGTCCCGTCGTATCAAACCGTGCCGGGTGCAGCATGCCGCTGGCAGTACGTATATAATAAGAGAAAAAAATATAACAAACCTCCCGCCATGTAGCCACAGTTCGAAACCCGAAACAGGCATAAAACTTATGCGCAACCAGCACTACCGGGTGCTCTAGCCGTGTCTAAACTATCACACAAAACGCGTACCATCTCCGGGACGTATCGCAATCGCTATCGTCCGACCAGACCAGAAAACCATCCTGCATGGGGAAATAGATTCTTGAACGGTTGCATTTTGCATGCGGAAATTATCGAATCGATGAATTTATAATTACACATTTTGTGTGCGGACGCTCGCGGGCAGCCCGGCTGAGGGGGGGGGGGGGGGGCGGAAAACTGTGTAAATGGTTTGTCAGCCGATACAGCCTGGCAGGCCGTCGGCCCGTTTTCGGTGAATAGAAATTGCACGCCAATGGGACGACGGGGTGCGGGCACGCAAACCCCAAATAGTTAAATGTTCATTTCCAATTTCGTACGAAATGCATCTTTGATAAGCTTCTGTTGCGTTCCGTGCGGGTGATTCGGCGTTATCGAACCGGGTGGGGGAGGGAGGGGGATGATTCGGGATGCACACGGCATGGGAAACAGTTTCGGAGACGGAGAAAGAAAGAGCGAGAAAGATAAAGACAATTATATATTTTCATCCGAACGTTGCGTGATGTGTTTGTTCCGATGCGTATATGTAAATTCATGTAAGGATTAGTACATTCAAACGATAAGATTTAATTTAAATTATTAGATTGCTTCGTTTTTTACATACTATGACAACAACAAATGATAATAACGAATGTCATGCTTTTATTTTATCTGTAACTTTAAGGCATATGGCCTTTCAATGTGTTAACTCGCATGAAGATGATAACTGAAAAATTCGACCACCCATGGATAATTTCTTCGTATTTCAACGTTTTTCGATATTTTAAAAATAAATAAAAATACAAAGTAGATAAAATAAATTAAAAACTGAATTAAGGCCAGCAATTATTAGAATATAGAAATGATTTTTTAGATAGTAAAAACAGATTTTTTATAGAAAACAGAGAAACTAGAGTTTGGTAGTCACAAAAACTTCGAAAATCCAAATAAACTTCTTTATTTTTTGCGAAGAATTTCAAATTTCGCTTTCTGATTCTGGAGAACTGAATCATAACATGTTAGGAAAATTTTAAATTTTTTTTAAAGGATGTTACAGAAGCTTTTTACCTACATTCTTTCATAACGAAACTTATATGATTCAAAAAAAAAAAATTTTGAAATTTATTTTTTTTATTTAAATTTTTTCAAATAAAAAGCAAATAGAAATTGTACTACATTTTCTACGATAACAACAGCTGTTTCACTTGAGAAATTTCTTTGACGGTCTTCTGATAGGGCGTCCTAATTTCCGTTACTTCACGCTGGTAAAAACGGTAATAAATAAAGTCTATTGAAAATAGTAGCGATCTTGTGAATGAACCTTCTGGAAATCAATTTCAGTACGATCCAATCACATCGCTCGCCACACTAAGCAACACCAAAAAAAAATCCGTACTCAATTTGCAAATTTTCCTCACCGACTCAGCAACAAAACAACGAAATCCAACCAAATTCAACCACATTTCCAAGGACTATGCAAAAAGCTCAAATGTCAACAGATGAACGTGTTCGTGTGGGTTTGGGTGTGTTTGTACCCCATCACGGGCACAGCATCATGCCCCAACGGTTCCAAATAAGAGCCCGAATTGAATTCGAAGGTTACGCTTTTCCTTCCTGGCCCCTTCACATTGCGTCAGGAAACATTGTTATTTGTGGAGATGGTTTTTTTCTTTCTTTTTTTCCGAGTGGTTCTCTCCTAACCCTAACTTCCGGCGATCAGTTCGCCGAAGACATTACACAACATGCACAGCATCAGGATTTGAGAGTTTATTTGCCCACCAAACCGACAGCGAACGAACAGGGTCTTTCCGATCGGGTCCTACAAAAGCCTCAATCCCCAAATTGCGTGCTTGGAAGAAAATAAATCTGGTGCCACTGTCGAAAAACCCGTCCGACGGGGAAAGCTAATATCCACCGCATTTGTCACCGTCACCGGGGTGGGGCGGGGGAGGGGGAGAGCATACAAACATCGTCATTCATTCAAATCGATGTTTCCACCGGCTCCGATTCCGTTCCATGCCCGTTCGATGTTCGATTCGCCGTGGGATGAGCTGGAAAATGCATTTCGCAAACATTCTCACTGCATTTCGCTAAGAATCAAATGTGTCTCTCGTTTTGCCGCCTTTCTTCAGCCGCCTCGGCACGATTGCAAGATGGCGAATCTTTTTCGCAATCAGTTGAGCCATTCTTCCGGCTGCTCTACATATTGTGTCCGTATCCAACATATTCCAAATGCTCAAACTCTTTCGGGGTTTTTTTTTTCCACCCGCTTGCCGAACGGTCGGATCACAATATTAACTTTAAGAAGCAGCCCGGTACCGGTTTTTTTTTTTTTTGTTGTAGTCATTGAACCGTGCTTGATGAGTGCTTGGAGTTTCAAACTCGGAAGGAGGATGGGGAGCGGGGAGTGCAACAAAAAATACCCTCCAAAGAGCATACACACTCTTCACAAAATACACGACAACGATTCCCCTCCGCACGCGCAAGAAAATGGAAAATCGGCACGCGTTGTGTACTAAATTGCAAATATCCGCCATATTTATTTCAAACAAAGCCCGATTCCGGGAGGGAGTTTTTCGAGCACTCTGTGTGTGTGTGCGAGTGCGATTCCGTAATATGTCCACGCCATTCTCATCACCCTCTCTGCGTCGGCATGAAGTGTCCTCACCAGTCGGTCTTATTCGCATTCCCCCTTGCCTACTTCAACATCATCAATCTCGTACAGCCCTGTGGGACATTTGCGAAAGGCGAAGGCGATGTCGCTCTGCCTAGCCTGACGGGCCGATGGGAGTGAAAGATGAAAATGAAAACCCCTGAAAGAAAATGAAAAAATATATATATACGAGAGATAATAATAGTCGAGAAAGGCGACAGCGGCATCGGCCGAAGCAACACAAAAAAAAACTCGGGAATGCGAATAAAGCGATGCAATCAATGCGAACACGGCGGCCAGGAAGTTCACCCCGCGCACCGGACGCCATTGTTCACAGTAGGTGACATTTTATAAAGCCTCAAGTGTACAGTAAACAATCGAAATGTATGATTAATTTTCCGTCATCCATTTTCATCCCGGCTTTGCGCGGGCATCGAGCCTGGCCGGGTGGCGAATATCGGTTGGAAAGGGGCGGGATTTTTCTCCCTCTTCGCTTCCATGTCAAAGGCACACCACAGTAGGCTATGGCCGTTGAGGGGATTTTTTTCGCGGCTCAAGTGACGTCATCGTCTGGATGAGTGTGGAAGAGTATGTGGAAAATGAGTAATGAAAAACGATTGCAGGAAAAATGCGATAGGGTGCGTCGTTGATAAAAACCCTCACAGCTTGGCCGTCATGAGGGTTTGCTGCAAGATGGAAACTTCCCGCTGGCTCCTCCCTTGGCAGTGAAGTTGTTGGAAAATTGTGTGATTTGAAAATTTGTTCCTGTAAAACATTAAACTTTATCCACAAAACTGATGTTCAGATTAAAAGTAAAAATTTTAAATTGAACAAATGATATTGTATTATGTCACAAGCTGTCACAACAGCCAAATTTTGATTATTTCACATCACTCGTTTTGTCAATCATTAAAAATTTTTGGTTACATATGCTCTAAAATTTGTTGTTTTAGTCATTTTTTAGTCATTTGTTGTTTTAGTCATTTTTAGGTAACAAACATCTGAGAAAAACAGAAAAAAACATACAAATTTTTGCAAAAATTCAATCTTCAAAAAAATAAGTAATTTTGGTAAAAATACAACCAAATTTTTACATCTAAATTGCTAAAAGTTTCACCAACCAAGTCTATTTATGCAGCCGTTGTTTTTTACACATATATAAAGCAAACCAGTAATGCAAATGTAGTCCAGAGTTCTATAGCTACTCTTTAATACATCATTAGTTTTGTACCATGAGTTACCATGAAAATAAACCTAAATCCAACTTATCGTATGTTTCAACAAAGACTCTTCCGATGGATCCTCAGAATGTCAACTACTTCACACCGTGGTTTGATCTTCAAACCCAAGCTCAAGCTTCAATTTCTCTAATGAAGCTCTCGAAGCGCCATCGTCCTTCGGCAGCAAAGCTAACGAGTCGATTCTCGAGCCAAGCTCCAGACGCTGGCCGGCTAACGATGTCGGACGTACCAAAAGTTTCGAAACAAGGACTTTCGCCCGCTCGACGGATTATGGAGCACCATCGCCTGGGCCGGCAGATCATTCCGAAGCCGGTTACGGAAGAAAATTGGAACAAAAAATCATCCCAAAGGTCTTCGAAGACAACCACAATCCCCATCCGACAATGGTGGATTCGAGTGGAGATTTTCTTCGCCAGTTCAATCAACCGGAACGCCGCACAACGCTTCTAAAACTGGATAAGAGGACGGACCCTCTTAAGAGGAGCATCCTTTCTGGTCTCATTACTAGCAAACGCACTGCTGGCTGAAGGCGTCCTTCGATGCGAACTGCCATCGAAGAGGCTACCAAGAAAATAGAACTAAAAAAAAGATCTGAAACATGCGAAAAAAAAATCTAGAATAACCCAAAATTTTAACAAAATTTTAAAAACAACTTTTTACTAGATTGCCTTCAACGTTCGAATTATAAACCTTCTGGTGGTAAGGCGACCAGTATTTTAATAATAGAAGGAATTAAGATTTTTATCCGTCGCAAACATTAGTTGAGATTTTTCGTATTATCTGTATTATTGTATTATTTTGTAACTTCATGGTTAAAGTCTAGTATGAAAGTAAAAATATAAAAATATGTTTTGATATTTGCACTATTTCGAATTGTTGACATTTATCATTTTAAAATTCAAAGTGCATTTTTTGTACTTTTTCGTACATGGGCTTACATTTTTTATCTTTGACTCTGTTTATTCCATGTTGTTTTGATCGATTAAAGATCTATGATTGGCCTTACTCTCTTCGGCCATTTTTGTCATATGCCTTGATTGAAAATGTGTTTCATTTGTGCTCGCTTAGTTAATAAAACTAGTGGATTTGAAAAAACACATTTATTATTCTCCTTTTCAAAGCTAACCATATTTCGTCCATTTCTCTCAACCCGAAACAAAAAAGTTAGAGAGAAAACTTTATCCTATTAAAATATTCCTATGTTGAAGGCATTTGTGCCAACCATTTAAGCAAACACACAATCCATTTAAGATAAGGCTGCACCAAACCGCCTGTTCCTACAACTTCATGTCATCTGCCCTTCATCGTCCTCACGCGTCATGCATGAAATGCTTTCTGAGCAGAACAACAACTGAAAGAATAAAACGCTCGCTCAAAAGCAAATGTGTCAATCGATCGTTTCTTATCGATGAAAGCAGAGGAAAACCAACGCACCCGTGGAGATCAGAAAGATTGGCGTACGCAAAATATCCTATTACCGAACGCAAAACACAACCGTTGGTGTATATTAATAGTTTTTTTCCCACTCTCTATTTCGCTATCGTTATAAAGATCCTAGCCAGTAGCTGACCGACGGGCAGATGAAAGCGTAAATCTCTTCCATCCAGCATTACGTGTCCGTTTGTTTCCCATTCGGCCCTTTTGTTCCAAAACCCGATTTCGGTCCATTTTTTGGCACGAACTCTTGGCACCTCGCTGATCGCTGGGGAACTGAAGCGTCCCACGAAGAGGAAGAAGAAAAAAAGGAAACGTACCGTGAGCGCTGCAACAACAGCAGAAGCGAAAGGATCGTCCGGATTAATCGTATCATTTCACAAAGGACCGCAGCCCGCGTCCGTACCGATGGTGTTGGTAAATGGCCAATGCGTTTTGCGAGTGGCCGGCACACACTCCTGCCTCGTTCTTTCCCGTGCACTCCAGCCTTCCCAGCAAAACGGGGCCCTTTGCGCGGCATAGTTCAATCGTAATGCACTACAATTGAGTTTTTATTCCATTTCCATTCCAGCTCTCGCTCTCGCTCACACCACGGGCGAGCGGGAAAAAGGGGCGCAAAAATATGAAATGCCCGAACCATAATGGGGAATCTATATTTCCGTTGAGCGAAACAAAAAACGAAGAAACAAAAATACAGCCAACCAACCGACCGTGAGAGTGCCCGGCCCGCCGCGCGTTCGATGGATCGGCTTTGCAAACGGTGCTTAAACGGTGCTTCATATCGCGGCCGGTCTGCTTGTTCAGCTGTTGGTTGGTGAAATGAATGCGCGCGTATGATTGACGTATCCTCGGCAAGTGATGAAGAACTACTTAATTACGTTATTAAAGCGATCCGGCCGTACCATGCTCGCACGGAAGTGCGAACCTCCTCCAGCATCGCGAGGAGGCGCGAGTTTATGGAATCGAACGTGGAGTGGATGGGCCGAATCCATGTGGCGTGTAATACTGACAAGGGGCCATAAAAGAAAGCAAAAGAATGGGTAACACACGTGGATAAAATGAAAGATACGATAGGGCATAGTTGTATGACGCGGCTATCCTTTTTACGTAGCAATTCCGTTCAATTTCGTTAGATTCTTTCGCCTTTTCGATATACCCAGATATTCTATTTCAAAAATCAGCTTCACATTTTTCTCTTATTAATAATTGACAAGACAGGCTAGTAATGGATTCCATAATTGTAACCTGGTTTTCTTATTTTCTATATTTGTTTTTAACACTTGCTCTACCAACTGCAGTAGGAATCAACTAGGAATGTTACAGAGTATTAAGAACTAAGAGAAAATAAATCTGATTGCAAATAAAGTCTGTGATATATTTAATATTTTTTCGATGTTTTGAGCATCATTTTTTTCTTAAAAACCTACCTAACTATAAAACAAATTCAAAATACGTTTTTCCTCCTCCAATCAAACTGCTCGTACGCTCATTAATTTTTAAAAACGTTTATATTCCTTAGGACGGGCATGTAAAGAAGCATTCTGATGGATTTCAAGACAATGACCTTGTTTTATTTCAGACTGCCTCAATCTGTCTCAATCATGTCTGAAATTGAGAAATGAAAATTTGGAAAGGAAAGGAAAATTGAAATTAAATTGAAATTAATATTCCGTCACGAAGATAAACTTCTGCAGGTTTGAAAAAACACGTGATACGATATTTCAGATGACACTTCGTTAAAAAACTCGTAGTTCGGCCGTTAAAAAACGTAAAAAACGTAACGTACGATCGTATAAGTGCTTTATTGATTTTGTAAGATAAATAAACTGCATACTTCCTATGTACCTTTCATACTTCCTTTAATACTTTCGGAAATAAATAAAGAAGGTTTACACTTTGCTACAGCAAATGTTTAATTTTTATTGATGTTTTTCCTGAATTGCTGTTTTTTATTTATTTTCTTACTCAGGAAAATCATCTGGTAAAACATAAATAAAAAAAAAAGTATGATGATGCCAAAAATAGCAACATTACACAACAATTGGGACTGTCATAAACGCCGAATTATTAGGGAATTATATTATTCCTAAAACATGTCCTAATCTGATTAACCGATCATATTTAAAATTAGTAATTAGTTAGCCGGCGTATTATACATACTGGAAATTTATATCAAAGGAATACAATATAACGTTCAAAAAAAAACTGTCCTGAGGAAGCTTTTTGTTCACAGTGCTCCACAACTTATTTAAACATAAATAAGCACCGAGCCGACAATCTTCTTTTCTATCCTATTCTATTCTATTCTGTGGAAAAACGAAGGTTATATTTCGTTTTGACTCCAAAGTAACACATCTATAATGCTTTCGATTTGACAAGACCGTAATAATCAAACATGAAACAACTGCTTCCTCAGAAGCGATCAATCTACAAAACAGCACCGCGAGCCATACTGTATGCAAAAGGCAAAAGGTTTCTTACCTGCCCATTCGAACCCGATCGCATCAACAAATGCACAAATGCAACGCTTACCGAGGGCAACAAATGACGCAATTAATGCAATAAACCGTGCGGCAATCAGACAACTTACCACCTTGGCAACCCCCTTCCGAAGTAGCTCCCGCATATATGGCCTGTTACGTTTGAAGTTTTACTATCTCTTCCCAGCCCAACCATATCGGCATCGAACAATTGGCATTTGAAGAACAAATAAAAACGATGCAGCGCCGCACAACTGGAATCGGTACCAGAAGGAATCGTGCCTGAGGAAGCAAACAAAGCTTGCACGAAAAAAAAAACGTTTGAAAATCGGTACAATAATAACAACAGCAAAAACCTCTACATCGAACAACAGCATCGGCAAAGCAAACACCAACGCCAACCAATCTCCAGCTACGAAAACCGGATTACGATCGACAACACAAACCGCCGAAAGCGCCAGAAGCGATTACATTGCATGCCAGCCGGCACACTCATTAGCGCACACACGCACACGCTCATAGGGAAAGGAGGAGGAGGAGGAGGAGGGAAAAAAGCGTAGTCCTTTTAACTCCCACCGAGAGTGAAGTTTTAACAACAACATCAGCGCACGGAGAGAAGAAGACAAAAAAAAGGTACCGATCCGCACCGAAACGAGCGTTAACGCCCTCGAGACATATTGGTGCGTGTGTCCTGCTCGTTGCGTGTACGGCTTTTGTGAAATTATACCATATTACACACCCGGCGCAAGGGCAACCGAGCCGTTTGCATCCTTTCGTTTTCGGATACGAGCAAAAATAAAAAAGGATACGAAGAGAGCCCTGCTCTGGCTGGGTTAATCCGACGGCGTCCTTTCGTAGCTACAAACGCTTGGGTGCTTGTTTTTTGCTATTTATCCTATTTAGTTTAGCCGTGCTTTGTTCTCCAGCATCCTTTTCCCTATTCTTTGCTCTGGTCCCTGAAGCGCACCAATTGTTCCCGTTTGCTGTGCAATCAGCTTTCGGTGCAAGTCCTTCTGTCTCCTTGAGTTGTTTGTTTTTTTTTTTTGCTTTTGTTAGTCACATATATTTTCCTCTTTCTTTTCCAAACTCCAGTGCAGAACAGTTTTAACAACGCTCATGCAGGACGACTCGTGCATATGAATGCACCGCTGTATGCTCAATTGAACGGCAAATGACACATTCATCCCGATCCGGATGCTTGCGCCCACTGTCGCACAAACAATTCGTCGTTTGTCGTACCCGGTTGTGTTTTCTTTAACCGTTTCTCCTTGCCCTGCACCTTGGGTGCTAAACTGCCGCCGAAGCACCGATCGGTGTACGGAAACGCTCAATTGATCTCGACCGTAAGCGACCGTAAACCCGGCTCGATTTCAAACCTCCTCGAAACGAGATTACCTCCGCGGGCTTCGGTACGGTAGCCGAGGACCGTGTAGCTTATCCTGGGGCGCATCCTTTTTTCTTCCTGCAGACAAACCCAGCTCAAAAGGAAAGATAACGAGTTTAAGTCTCCATTGATCGGTTCGCATGGCGCAATGGCTCTTGGAAGCTGTGTAGGCGATTTTTAATTCGTTTTATTATCTATTGCATTTTGTTTTCAGTTGCGACATGCGCCTTGGATATCGTTTTAGCGCGGATGAACTGATATTATGTTGTGAGTTGGATGGATTTCTAATACAAGAGTAAGCGAAATATTCAGGAACGTTCCTTGATAATTAACTGCATTAAATATTATTTTTATAACAAAAATTGCATAAAAAGAATCACATGAAACTCTCGATAAAATCGTATAACAATACTTCCTATTTCTTAGAAAACAAAATCTTGAATCACATAAAATCCATCGGTAAAACAAAGTAAATAAAAATAGTACCATCTATGTGGTAGTGCTACTTCAAATTTATCGCTTATTATCTACCCGATCTCGAACAACTAAATGAACAGTTTTCACCAGAAACGTCAGAGAAATTCGCCATGACGTTGGAAGACTTTGCTTGTGTGATAAGTGAAATTTTTGGAGCCAAAATCATTCGAACTCTTCACACGTAACTTAAAAGTTAAACACAAACTGGATAATTCTGAATGTACGCCTTATTTTTCTTTTCCTTGGAGAAGAAGGGACAGAAGGAATAACGTTCAGAAAATCATAAATTCAAATGTCGATAACCAGCTCAATGAGAGTCAATGAGAGGTTTTTTACTCGATGAAAAGAAGCTCAATTCATAGTGAAAACCTCTTTATCGCGCTAGCGAACTATCAGTTAAACAAATAGTATAGACATGTTTGGTGACATTCGTAAACTATCGTCATGTTTGGTGACATTCGTAAACTATCGTCATGTTTGTTGACTGTGGCAAACAAAAACTATTGTTTATATTTGTTTTGTGTGATAATAGACTGAATAGACTGAATAATCACACTTTATTTTTTATTTTTTATACGCAAAAGATAATTAGTTTTTTTATCAAATCACACTGAAAAAAAAAAATAAAATAAAATAATAATAAAATTGCGTGATGGACGCTTCACATGTAACATATTTGTAGCAAATTTTAACACAGTTTAAAGTAAATAAATAGCAAAATAATTATACGTGGTAATGATAAGTTAGATGTCAATAAAAACTATCACTAAGCTGATGATATTTCTCGTTGTTTTAGCATGATAGATACAAGTTAAATGGAGCATGTTTATCGATTTAATTCAAGCAAAAAGTGCCAATCATTAAGCTGTGCGCAATCATATACTACAAATCAAGCAACTGTCAACATCCATAATGATTCACATATATCTACTATTATACATACAAACATCTCTGTGTCTCGGTTGAGTGTATTTCGCCAACTTTACAGCTATCGGAAACAGAGCAACATTTAAAACACACAGAAAAAAAAATCACCAACATCAAGAAGAAAGCTTGTGGGTTCCCATACGCCCGTGCCATAAACCCCATAAAACACCAACTCACCGTCGAACCCGTCGGTGGTGGCGTGCGGACGAATGGGGATGAAAACTTTCCATCCAGCTTCTTCGCCGAACACTTTGCCAAGTGTAAATCCAACACCGGTAAAGCACACCCGCGTGCGGTTTTGCCGTTTGCCAAACACAAAATTTTCACTCCACCTTCCCAGCTGGGAAAGCCGGCCGCTTCCCGAGTGCCGGAGGTGGCAAAACAAAGCGGGCGTGTACATCCCCTCCCCGTTATACCCCGGTTACGATCATAACTTTCTCGTAATTATGCCACACCAGTGTAGCGCGGTGGAAGAGTACGTGCGTGTATGTGTTAGTGTGAAAGGGAAAATGAGTGTGTGTGTGAGAGAGAGAGAGAGATGTGATACCATGGCAACGTGGACGTGGCGCAGAGTAAATGATGACGAGGTGATGCACAGCTAACAGCATTGTGTGTAATCAGCAAAGCATTAGCCATGCCATATATGTGTATGTGTACGCGTGTGTACGTGTGTGTGCTGCGAGGGCGTATAAGTGGTGGCTTATGAAAAGCTTTTCGCCCGGTGCTCGGAGGCGAAACCAACGGAACACCGGACGGAAAAGGAGTTAATCCTACTTTTATTACTTCCATCACCAGGCGCCTCCATCAAATATATTTTAACTCCCTCGCTCCCACTCCCACTTCTTCCACTCTCGTCGCGCTCGCCCCACGTACTCCGCTCGCGCAAACATTATCAAAGCAAGTGGCGAGGGCATAAAAGATAAAAGGACACAGGCGGCCGAACCAGCAGTTTCCCCCCCAAGCGGGCTTGGGCCGAGGTTGAGCGGCTATCCGTCGGATTAATTGAACTAAATGAAAAGCTTTTAAAACACCCACTGGAGGGCCGGAGGAGGGGGACGGGACCATTCGCACCTTGTCACCCGACCGGATGACGCCATTTTGAACGATGCGCCACCGATGCTGATAATGCGTAATTTGTGTGAGGGTGTTCTGGGTGGTTTTTTTTTTTGTTTGAAATCTAATTTCGTGTACATTTGTGTGTGAGTGTGTAAAGGAAAACATTTCACCGTAAAAAATCAGCGGCAGGGGAAATACACACGGTAACATCGCTTCATCATCGCCATCATCAAAATACAGCCAGCGACAGGAGCGAAACAAAGACATTCGTTCCGGAGGCAGAAAGAGAACGGATCGGAGAGGGCAATATTGTGTCTCCTCGTACGGAACCATGCACGAAAGGCGCATATATAAACGCAACGGCACACATAAGCTTCCCCATTGTCAGGGAAAGGAAAGCAATGGCGGTGCAAGCAAACCCAAAAGAAGGATATTCCAGGCTGGCGAGAAGGAAAACGGGCTCGGAGTTGATCTCCCAAGTGTCATCGATTTCAATATCGATGGCTACGGCATACGGCAAACAAATACACATATTCAGCCACACGAAAGACGCCAGAAGCTGTGACAAATAACTGCTTTGCCTAATGCTGTTTTCCCGTCCGCCCCTTGTGTTCTCGTGAAGATGACGCAAACCGTCACCCCGTTCTTCACCCTCCTATGTGGTGTGATACGTCCGCTCGCTTCTGTGTGTGTGTGCGGTAGGTGTGCATTTGGTGTGCTTATATACATCACCTCGGTTCTACCCTGTGTCCTCTCGATCCCCTAGTTTCTCCGTTTTTTTTTACTCTCCAACGACGTCAACGCTATCTATATCGTCGGTTTCGGGTGAAGGAACGCCGAGTTGGCGAGAAGAAGCTTCCTGTCCCCGTATGCATACATGTCTCTGTAAGTGTGTGTTTGTGTGCGGAAAGGAAAAGGAGCAATCAACTTCCGAGAAACGACGAAGCGCAGGTCAATCTCGCAAACTCCCAAAAGGAGAGGTGCGAGAAGTCCGTGCGGGCGGGCGGGCGGGCGGGTGCAGATGCGCGGGGCAACATAAACATAATGGCGTTGCCTTGAGGGTGACACAAGCACGCCAGCCTTCCCCTCGTCGCCCCTCCCGTCGCACACGGCCTCTGGAATAGCTCAAGTCAAACAAACCGACCAACCAACGAACGACAACGTTCGCCTCTCTCGTTCACTCCACTCTCTCGCTCTCTATTTCTCCCTTGTGCGACACACAATTTTTTTTTTCACCGTTCGCATCCTTCGTGTCGTTTTGATGTGTCTCGCGCTTCTATGTGTGCGTGTTTTTCGTCCTTTTCTCCTGGCCAGGATTAGACCGCACCAACCGTCCGCCGGTGGCGGATGAAAAATAAAATTGTAAAAAAAAGAAAACAAACCAAAACCCCGAACGCGCTTTCGGAAGGAAGCGAAGCGTGTTGGCGAAAAAATCCGGTGAAGATGGAAGCGACGAAAAAAAAGGGACATTCAGCTTCCTGGCGCGTGGACCGACCGTGGTCGTGGAAAACTGTACATACCGTTGGGTGGCAAACACAGCACAAAAACTTGCCACGGAATGGTGCGTTATGCAAAATTGTGAAATTATTACAACGTTGCCAGTGTGTTCCGGGTGAGAAAATGGAAAAATAGAGTTAATTAAATAGTGTGCGAAAATTATGGCATTAATCGTACTTAGCTTTTCTATGTTAAAAAGGCCTAAGCCTTCCAGGAGCTAACCCTCAAATCGATCTAATTACAATGTAATTGTAGGTCATTTCCTGTGTCTAGGAATCGTTTAAATTCATTTGCTAGCAGTTGGCTTGCTAGTTTCTTGATTTTTACTCATTTGTCTATAGGCTTTTAAAGATACTTCAAACAAAAGTAAACTGATCTGTAGTCTTATAGAATACAATGATTATTTATATATCGTATTTAAATATCGTAACAAAATCGTATTTTTAATCTCCTTTTTGTACAATTAAAACACACCAATGTAAATGCCCAAAACACTTAACTTCTAGCTACTATACAAAGTCTTTTAGTCGAATATCAGTTTGAAACCCTACTCATAAACAAGGTTTTTAATACTAAATATTGAAACGACAGCAAACTGAGAATGAGTAAGCAAGAGTAGAAAATTTTAGAGAAAATAACTGCATTACTAAGCAGTCTAAAGAGTTCTGGCTCTAGTCAAGAGATAAAATTTTAAAATATTCTATCCAATTAAACAATGTTAATTAGATGATTTGTATTTTGCTCCTCTGCTTGCTTGCAAAAAAGTTATTGTATGTAATTTATACTTGCTATTTCCTATTATTTTTATGTCAATTTCATTTGAGTTGGAAAAAAATATTAAAAAAAAAATTAAATAATGTAAAAAGCAAACCTTATTCCACTGTAAGTAGAAATATGGTTGTTCTGGGAATCAATGCTCTGAAAACAAGTTGTGAATAAAAAAGGATATTGGAATGATATTGCTCGATAATGTTTCGTAAATTTATCTACCTACTTTATTTGCTCAGCGCCATATCAACCGACCTTCGGGCCGGAGAATTAAAATTCCACACTCCATCCGTTATCATTTATGAGCTTTCGCACGGCGCACGCCAGAAAAACCGACTTCTTGGTAGACAATGTATCCGCGAGCTTGGTCCCCTACACGCGTCCCGGGTCGCAAATTTCGTACATTAGCTGCTCTTTTGCGTGCTGAGTGCTGTCGATAAAATATTTACCAGACAAATAAATACGGCGGGCGCCATTGCAGCCACCTTTGCCGCGAATAAGCCGAAAGTACACGCCCGTACGCGCAACGAGAGAGAGAAAAAGAGAGAGAAATTACTCCTGCTCCCCCCGGTGGCCCCCTCTGTTGGTGCGTGCCGTGTTCCGGGGAAAGGAAAAGCGGGAAAAAGCAAAGTGAAAGCGCGAGACTACCAACAAACTAAGCAAACATAGCAGCAACGGCAGCAGCTGCCAACATCCAAAACGACGACGAGAACGGCGCTTGACACGTCGGGCGAATGTGTTGCCATGGTGACACAAACGACACCAATACACTCGCACACACGCCTGACGCCATCAGGTTCGCCCCACGGCCTGGCGTGTGGTGGGGAGGCGGTCCTGTGCGGTGGATAGCCGGGGACACTTTCGGAGTGGAATTCCAGGAGTGCTATTCAATTTACGGGCGCATCCTTCCGTGACAGATTTTCGTGAGTTTTTTTTTTATTATTTTTATTTTCCCTCCGTTCTCTTGTTGCTGGAAATATCTCGATGGGATTTTCCATGGAGTTTTACCCTCCGCAGGACGGGGCAATGGTATGGTTTTAGCGTCAGCATGGCTCGTTTCTGCTGGTCGGAATGCTCCCTGAATCGGAAGAGCCGAGGTGGAACGTGGTTTTTGAGTTTATTTTACTTCTGGTCACACAAACCCAAAACCTGGCAGAAAATCCACCGTCGTTTCATTAGACGACAGAAAACTCCACGTCGACCTCCATTTGGTGCAAATTTACGTAATGATAGCAGCACAGAGTCACTTGCCGAGATAAACTCCTGTTCCTTCCATTTTTAGGTGCTAATAAGCGAGAAAAAAAACCTAATAAAAACATGTTACCTATTTTGTGCCATTTCGATCCTCCGAAACTCTCGGGACGCTTGTTTTTTTATCCTCAAAAAGAAAAAAACTCGGCATATAATCGAGCTTACATAAAGGATAGACCGCAACAGGGTCGCATAAGTTTGCGCAAAGTTTTACACGTTAATCGAAGGCTTGTAAGGCTACAAAACCACTAACAACTTTACGGGACAGCGTGCGGTTGCTAGCGGCCAGTACATCAAGAAAAAAAGAGGACTTTTCCATACATTGTTATCGTAAGGGCTTATTTTATAAACCACAACAATTAAAGCGACGAATCACTTGTAACACGAGAAAACTAAAGTTTGCCGTACTTTTTAAGGTGCTTTTCAATCATTTACGAACGATTTTTACACGTTGCAACTATCAATCTACTTTCCGTGAGAAACTTATGTTTATTTTTCTATTCATATAACTTATCAATGTTTCTTAATCGAAAAGCATTGCAAAGTTTAACAAAACGTTTCAATAAAAACGTATGTTTTCATTTTAATTTGATTTTTTACCTATCTTCAAATAGCTTCCCTTTTTCCATTTCCATAACAATATCGGTCTAATTTACTGACAATAAAAATAGATTTTCTACATTTTTTGTAAGTGCACCTATTGATTTTAAATTAAGCTTTAATGTTGAAACTCAAATAATATAAATATAAATAATATATAAATAATAAATATAAATAATAATATATAATATAAATAAAAATACTGGTAGAACCTTATTTTGAATCCGTAAATTTTTTATAAAAAAATCCATTCTCTAGTCATTTAACAAAATCCCTTTCGTTTCAATTGTGATTCTTAAAGGACGACCTAACTTATTATTTTTTACTCCCAAAACACTCCCCCAAAAACGCATGAACTCTAGTGGGGTGTTTAATTTTCTAGATATTAATTTTAAATAAATCCCTCCCTCCCCGGACACCCGATATCGCATTAATTTTATTGCAATTAAATGAAACATTCAAAACCCTCTTTGCAAACCCGGTGCGCCCTGATTTGTGAAAAATCTTTTAAATAGTAACCCAATTCGGAGGGCCGAAAGCATCGTTTCCGTCCGAAAGGTATTACGTTCAAATCCCATTAACGGTGGAGCCGTACTTTCAGTGACACCCGTTCGCGTCCGGGCATTGATCGTCCGGATCATCTTACAAAGCCGTCCAGTCAACGAGCCACGAGCTACCCTTTTGGCCGTAATTGCTCCCCCGGGAGCTACCCGCGACGCGTAATGAGGAATTAATAATGATATCTTCATCCATTTCGACTTCATCGCCAGGCAAACCGGACTGGCATGATTGGATTCGTTGAGTCACCGGGAGGGGGAAAAAGAGGACGCTCTGGTTGTCGCTCGCAACGCAACGTGTTTAGCTTTGAACGAAACCAAAAAGGCACCACTCTTCGGAGCGTCAAGATAGAGTCAAACGGAACGGAACGGACGACTAGAAACAAAATGGATGCACAAATGTGACCGTACCTAGGCGAGCTGGTGTTGCTCGTGTTGAAAGGCACACTACACACGCTGCGTCGTGCAACAGGAGAAAATACGCGCAGATCAGAATGTGATAAAAAGCTGGCAACGGTGACGACGAACGGTGAAGTGATGGTCACACCGGTCACAACGGGTTTTTCCCCCTTTGAAGTTCCGCAACGGGTGCCAACCTTCAAAGGGATGATCCAAAATAATAATAACGGCTTTACATTATCCGCCGGCGACGGTGACGCACGAGCGACACGGCAAAGGACACCGGAACTCGGTGCCGGTCCATGCCGGTGTTGCGAACGCTTTGGGACCGTAACGATAAATAGCCCCCGAGGAATGGGGGAATGAGGACACGACACGATGCCATCGTCATCATCAGCATCATCAGCCCGGGCGCTGGATGAACCTTGGATGTGTCAGAGTCCGGACCGCACGGCTGCTTAATCGATGCTGCTGCGACAGAAACCGACGACGGGTTTGGGGTGATGATGATTTTCCTCGCCGCTCGCCCGACGGCACGGTAATACTGCTGCGGCCACCCGTGTATCGCCGTACGTAAAAGTGGGTGCGTGTTGCGTCCATTTCAGTGGGGAGGCAAATTGCTCACTACTTCAAAGTGGCAAATCCCCTTTTCAATTTGCCGGCGGAAGATGAAGGATAAAATTTTAATGCCCAAGCATAACTCAATTTCGTCGCAGTGAGCCTTGTGTGGGCTGAGGTGGGGCGGATGGGGGAAGGCGAGAGGGAGTTCGAGGAAAATGGATTCACAATCGAATCACACGGAACGACATTACCGGGGTAGCATGATGCTACCCACCATCCGAGTGCCATCTTCGGTTGCGTGGGGTTTCAGTTTCGGTGTGTGTATGTGTGTGTATAATTTTTTTTTTCAAATCGAAAGATGACCACTTACGCGACCGAACGATGCCAGAACGGGAACGAAGCATGGCAAACCGGATGAAATCGGTTTGCATTACCTTGAAAGGCAGCTAGGAAAATCTAGATCGGTTCTTCGGAACGACTTCAAAGGCGATCTTTCGGCACGGAGGCGCATACAAATTTGCGTTAAGATTGTGTTTGCTGTTCTTTGTGCTATACAGAAACACTCTGTGTAAAGTACTTCAGAAGGAACGTTATGCCTCATACACCAAATATGCTACGATTAGCATGTTACAGTGTAAAAAGCTACCGCTTTTTTAAGAAAAACTTTTTTGCACTTTTAGAGTAAGTATCAATCAACATAAACCAAAACGCCATCAACATATGTTGCTAAATGGTCCTAATGATACACTTGTAGCGAAGGATACGGTATATGACGATTTTGTATTAATGTTTTTTTCCTTTTTAAATGTTTCCATAGGCAAAATTCGGTGCTCAATTCATATTGAACGTGCAAAGCTAATAAAGGTTATAATCAAAATTTGCATACAAATAGTCGAAATTTTGATTAACTGATACACACTAATCATTACATTGTTCACCTATTTTCGTGTTCGTGCCCTAAACTTATCTCCCCCGTCACGTGGCTTGTAATCGTCTTAACTATATGCATGCATAACAACTTTTCCTTTACTTTTGCTATAAGAGTTTTTTTCCACAGCTCTACAAATCAGGAAACGCAAACGTTTTCGTCTTCTTCACCGACCGTTCCGCTGGACGGGCGTTTAAATGTTTGCCGAATATTGTCACCACTGTATCCTGAATGCAAATCTCAAACTGAGAATCATTTTTAGGAATTGCTGAAAGAAGTGGAGGTTATCCGTTCTGTTAGAATTCAAACAAATACATCTCACCGTCACCGTTTTACTTACTACGGAGTTTGTTATCTTTTGAAACGATTTTGAACGTTCCTTTCGTATCCAGTACTACGATTCCTTTCATGCCGACGACGCTGGATTGCTTCGATCGAACGATGCGGATCTTCGCTCCATGATAGTCCGCCTTCAGCAAAGAGGACCTAAGACATATACTTGATTAGTTCATTTCTCAAGAAACAAATAATGGATCGAATTTGCAGATAGTATTGACTTACACGACCGAATTGTAATGATCGCTAGTCTCATACGGAACATTTTTTATGTTCGAGATAGTTTTGAAATATTCGCTCCACATTTTATGCAGTAGTAATGCGTCGGCATACGTCACGGTACCTTGCGGTATGGTGTACACACCGAGCTCTTTAATTTCCTTACGCGAAAGCGTCTTTTTCTGTTTCTTTGATGCGGTACGTTTCTTACTAGGTTTGTGCCTAGTAAACAATGTTTCTATGTGTTTTGGTTCGCAAACATATGCATCTCGATCTTCTGGTTTCACCAGCTTGGGCATAAACAAACCTAAAAGAAGTATAAAGCGTATTGTAAATCCAGCTTAAATTTGAATTACCAACTATTTCATTATTACTATCTTTATCCATTGCGGAAAAACGTGCACGCACTTCGCCGGTGTTTACCAACAATCAGAAGATTGTTTACAACTTTTGACGTTTAGCGTCGAGGTTGCCGCTGTATGAGAAATAAATAGTACCGCTGTTCAAAAACTTATCGTTTACGTTGCATTTAAACTATCCGTTAGCGGTTATACACGATAGAAAAATTTGTTGGATATTTTCTATCAAACTGGACTCTGGCGCGGCGTTTGGCATATTAAATAGACCAGCTCGTGTAATAACAATAAATTGGGCGGAGCGGTTATAGGAAATGTCGAATTCTCAAACGCGATTTGACAGAAAATATCCAAAACGGTCTGACAGGATTTATCATCGTGTAATAACCTCATAACATGGAACATGATAAGATACTCTCAAATATATTTGTATAAACTTTTTAGACAGATATATAGTACACATCCGAGCAGTTTATATTTTATAATTCTGCATTCCAGTTCCATACATCACACCCATGTTTTTTTATAATTTTTTCTTCAACGGAACACGTGTGAATGGTTCGTTGCTGATATAGAATAGACATTTTGTTTTTCAAACGAAAAACATGTGCTTTCCATATCCTACGTCCTTACGATACCGAGTGATGAAATTTCGAAACTTCCATGACATCTAGAAGGCTTTTGGAAATTTCTCCCAATTGTTTATCAGTCGAACTCGTCATCGTTTCGATCATTGTCCATGGGATCTGAAATAAGTTCAGCGATTAATCAAATATACAATCATATCCAATAGTACTCACCTTCTCCGGCAAAGCTGATGGTATTCCTGCTTGCACGGAAACGCTCAGTAAACGGTAGATAATTGCAACAGCCGCACCAACTACATCCGTTGGATCGTTCAAGCTCAAGGACCGCAGCGTTCCATTGATGAGTTTTTCCTCACCGAGCATAAAATAAGCAACCGGATCTTCAAGCGACATATTGTAGGCAAAAGTCAGAACCATTCGCTTCATGAAGCGAGCCTGCGGAATGTTCCAGCATTCCTGATCCAGCAGCATTTTCTTCATCAGTTGTAGTACGTCCTCCTGTTTCGCGAGGAACGCTCGACCCTCAGAAAAAGCGGCAAAGTTCGTTAAAGCTCCCACGACCGATATCACAAACACGTGCTCCAACGATTGCTGTGGTGGCATATCAGTACTATACGCGAGCAAAAACGATTCGATGATTCCCTTTGCAAAGGCGCAATATTTTAACATCGTTTCCTCCGCCTGTACTAGCATCTTAACGTTCGACTGACTCTTGAACGATTTCCATACAACTTCGCCCATCACAGAGCCTGTTTTCATCATTACTTGGTACTGTCCTTCGTACAATCTGAAAACAATAAATAGCCAATTGAGCAGCGCTCTGATTCATTAAGTTTGTTACTCACTTCTTATAGTGATTCGTCTGGTTGGTTTTCTCATCCAACTGACGCTCTAATAAAGCAACTCTAGCTTCCGCTTTCAAAGCCCTCTCCTTCCATGTTAAGGATGTTTCGTCAGCTTCACGTAGTTCTAAAAAAAACAAAACTTAAATAGCTTAAACACGTTCTTTACAAAGCTTGACGAATCATACTCACTTGTTTCCAGCAACGGTACGCATTTGTTCGTAACGTATTGCAGAAGCTTTCGATGGCGCTGGATAGCAATATCTAGATGTTTATACGATCCTTCGATCGATTCCATTGAATGTAATCGTAGGTTTGATTCGAACAATTAATAAAACCCGTGATATTTAGAGGAAATTCGTTCTGATTATTGGTTGTTTTGAAATAAATAAACTGCCAGTCTACTACAAAAACGGAGCATATTGAAGATAGTGTGTGTCACTATGGGCGATGCGAATCGTAGATTTCGTCCAATATTTTAACGTCTACTATTTTACCAAATTGTCGGCTAAATATACTGCGTGAGATTTTGAGCAGATCAGAATATGAGAATTATGTCAGGTCGATACAAAATTCCTTCAAACAACTCGAGGATTGATGAACAATGCAGCCATTGTTGGAGAACTTTATTTATGTTTCGATTATATTTAATGTTTGAATTCAATTCGATTCGATTATATTTCATGTTCTAGAAATAATCGATATTTCTTCGATTAAACAATCCAAAATTATTTCATACAATCCTGCTTTCAATATCAACATTTTTAATCAGTTTCTCCTATTTTAATCGAATAGCCCGTAGTCCATAAAATAAAAGAAAAAAGGATTGTGGAAGCTGGATGTGCTGCTCAAATTGATTTTCCGATTTTGACAGTTGCTACAGCTGCTTTGTTGTTTTTCGATCTTGTGTGCGTGTGCGTACGGAGGGTTATGTGTACGAAAAAACAAATAAATAAAAATTACAAAATGCAGTAAATAAAGGTAAAACGTAATTTAAAATGCAAAAATTACGCAAGTACGTCTTCCTTACCAAGCCCCAAACCGTAGAATCGAGCGCCTACCCGCTGCATTGTTTCCGAACAAAAGGTGCATGCCTTCCATTCCTGCTTTCCATTTCGAAACGACTGACGTGCCCGTGACGCGAAAATTTTAACGTGAAGTGGATATAATTAACGCATTTTCGTTTCGATTCACTTTGTGCAGACCATTGCCCATTTCCAAGTGTCGCAGCCCGAGTAACAAACGCTCACACGCACGAAGCAAAAAGGCAGAGGAGTAGCTGAAAAAGTGTGCCTGGTGCCGACGAGTGGCTGTCGTGATAGCGTGTTGTTCAGGGCAGAAGGATTATCGTATCGCAGTCAGCAGCTCTCCCCCGAACAGAGGTGCTTCGAGTGACCCCACCAACCAGAGCGGCCTACTAGATTCGCATTCACGAAGAAATGGCAGCAATCCGGTCCCTGCGGTATATGGCAAGTGTCGGTGCCACGGTGCCGAAACCTGTGACGTGCATCGGGGTACAGCAGCATAGCAACGTTGCACGATGCATCTCGCCGCAACTCGCGATGAGCCCGATTCAGAGTGCCCGATTCTTCAGCGGCTTCGAGGGCATGAACGACCAGAAACGCTTCGTCGCCGAACGTAACGTAAGTTTTGTACATCAAGAGCAAGCGCGAGCGCATGTTGAGGGCGAGAACGGTTCGCGGATGCCTGGTTTGTCTCGCCAATCCGCCACCTTTGGACTTTGGAATGGCTTCTCGCCGTTTGCTTTGCGATTATTTCCGATGCTCGTTCGCATTCATCGAGCTGGGTGATGCATTGGGGGGATGATGACGATGCTACAACATCGTGCTAAGGGTCTGTATGTGTGTGTGTGATAGTGCATAACGTTCTTGCTACTAAATACATATCAGCTTTCTCTATTGCATTCAACGTAAAGATGGTGCTGCAACCTACATTTCTGCGATTTCCCCCATTAGAGGGTCATAATAAGCATTAGAAAATGTGCTGTGTGAAACAATGTATGCGTCAGACACTATAGCGGAAATGGATTGGCTTTGTTGTACGAGGTTCAAGGCCGTTTTAGCCATTTTCTACGCCTTGCATGCATTACAGGCTGTCAGAAATGCTTTGTGTTCAAACGTTGTATTAGTATTCAATCGGCGAAGAGGTGTGTATGAAAAAAACTTGTTTGCATTCCATATTTCTGTTTGATAACAAACACCTTGCAGGGTTTTTCGGACTCGCAAGTAGCGATCGATGGCGTTTGTACACTGTTACAATTCCATTACATTTGAATAACAAATTGTTCGAACAAGCCTGGTTGCAACATTTTCTGTTTGATATAATTGAACGGTGTCTTTCTTTTAAACTGCCCATTCAAGTACGATGGTTGGGAATTCTTGGAGAATACGTCAAACGTTCAGTAACAACATCTAATGACAAGTAGCTCATGAACGGTCATCACTACGCAACGACGCCAAAAGGGGGATCCATTGTCAAGAAAAGCTACTCTGATAACCTATACGCGTGCTCGGGCCAAGCATAGAACCGGTCGCACAATCTGTGCCGCCACCGTATCTTGTGCAATTTTACCCGGTGCCATTTCCTCTGCGTAGCTTGCGTATGCTTCCATACGTAACGTAGCATAATCACAGAAACGCGAAGAAGAAAGGCAAAGCATCATCGAACGGAAAGTGAAATATTTGCGCATAAAATGCACTGGCGAGTTTTGTGTGGTGTAGTGGTGACCTTGAACTGCATTTAGATTTGTGCAACAGTGCTCTGCGCTGCGAGGAACCGTGTGCTGAGATACACATTAAACAACGCTGGTGCATCCGACCTACCTCAACCATCTTTGGGTGTGGGGCTGTGAGTAATTATTACTGCACGATTTGGAATGCATAATCCAACCGGTGGGGTACGAAATATCTAGCAGTTCATTTCATTATCAGTAAACTTGGCCCGCTTCATATTCGCATTAGGACGAATTTAATATAGCCCCATGGCCACCTTAGCAACAGAGGAAATCGAAACACCTCGGGCTAAGAAGAGGATGACTTGCGCCGTCGTGGCTTTTGTTTTTTTTATTATTCAATTCGAAACGCCTTCCTTAATCGTTTTCGCGAACAGAAACCCACGCAATCAGCTGCTTCAGACGTTTTAGCATCTATTTTGACGTGCGTGCTTCCCTGTGCAAACATTGCACGATATGTTACATAAAACAGTAGGAAAATATCGTATGATTCTCGCCTGGATAATGTTATTTTATATCTAAGCGATTCTACAGACTAAGGGATTAATCGTCAGGGTGGGACATCGAGGCCACAGTTTAAGCATAGTGTGACCTTTAAATAGATTTATCCGGCAACATATCTTCCATGGACAGCAACGAATTGATAAGGAAACAGGTGTCTTTTAAAATAAACTCAAGAACATACTGTTATCACAAATGGTAGATAAAAATGTAAAGTTATTGAAATGGTAAACGTAACCATGGACGAGTCTTCCTATTTTGTTTTTTTTTTTAATTTTTGTATAAAATGTGGCTCAAATTTCCCTATACTTTTTCCTTTTGGACATTAACCGTTGTAATATTCATAACAATTTTGCTTGATGAAAGAAAAGTTGTTGAAAAAGGAATGAACCATACAAATTTCCCAAGCAAATCGCTCAACTGAAGGGTGATAAAATTTTACAAGATTGTAGCAAGAGATTTAGGTTAATTGCTAAACATTCTTCCACGTTGAATCTTGATAATAAACTACTCAAAGCTAAATTTGCTAAAATTTCATCTGGATTTTTTTAGATTGAAACTAGATAAACCAAATACCGAGTGCGTTCTTTTTAGAAAATAAGTTAAAATCTTCTTTGAAAATACATGATAAGACAGCAAAGACAGGCGCCATAGGTTAAATAAAGTTTTTGATAATTGAATTTATAGTTGCGACGATTGTGAATACTTGCATTACTAGATGATAAACATCGATTAACTAATTTGTATCACATGTCCTTTCCTGCTCTTTGTCTCCCACCAGATTTGTGCCCCGAAAGTGCACACAATGGTAAGCGCTCGCACGCTGGCATCGCAGGAAATTAGCCGCAGCATTCAACTGTTCACCGACAAACCACGCAAGATCGAAAAGGACCAACAAACACTACGGTGCGCTTCATTTTACCGTTTGCAAGTTTCAACAGCGCATTATATTCCATTTCATCACATATCTCTCTTGCAGCCTAAAGGAACAGTCCGATCGTCCGGTGGTGCTGATTCTGTCGTGGCTGAACGCACGCCAGAAACATTTGGCCAAGTACGCCCAGCTATACATCGATCAGGGTTTTGATGTGTTTGCGACCCACATCACGCCCTGGCAGCTGCTTTGGCCCGTCAAGGGTACGCAGGTGAGAAACGCTTCCCTGTGATTTACTCCCTTTTTGCTTGGGTTCCACTCACGGTACGCTTCTTGCAGCTCGTAGCGGCCGAAATCGTCAAGTTTCTCAAGAACAACGACTTCAAGAATGGGCTGGTCCTGCACGGATTCTCCGTCGGTGGGTATCTGTGGGGCGAGTGTCTGGTACACATCGCCCGCGATCTCCCGAACTACCAGATCGTGCTGGATCGCGTCATCGGGCAGGTGTGGGACAGTGCGGCCGACATTACGGAGATTTCAGTCGGCGTACCGAGGGCTCTCTTCCCGAAGAATCCAACGCTGCAGAGTGCGTTGAAGAAGTATATGATGTATGTGGCATTGGATCGTTTGAAAATCCTTTTGAAAGTTCTTCTTGACTTATGTTAATGATTTCTTTTCCTTCACCCCGTCAGCTATCACATGAAGGCTTTCCATGAGCCGGCCACATCGCACTACATCCGTTCGAGCCAAATGTTCCACACGAACCTGCTGCGTTGTCCAGCCCTGTTCCTGATGTCGAAAACGGATCCCGTCGGTACGGTCGAGGCAAACACGCGTGTCAAGGACAGCTGGGAGCAGAGTGGCGTAAAGGTACGTAACAGCAAATGGTCAATTTTGATCAAAATAAATCTCACACTTTCCGGTTACTTTCCTCTGCAGACGACGGTCAAGTGCTGGGATCGTTCGCCGCACGTCGGACACTTCATGAAGCATCGGGAAGAGTACATCGACGTGCTGTTCGATCACCTGCGGCAGCTGAATCTGCCCAGCCTGAAGCAGGACGCACTACTGCGGGCGAAACTGTAAGTCGCCGCCGACGACGACGATTCCACACGCGACCGCCTTGCGCCTGTGATACTTACAAGACGACGACGCCGTGCGTGCATGTGGTGCTGTGGTGGCAATGGGGTGGATGGATGTTTGAAGGGAAAGAATGGAACGAAACGGATTACACAACCCACGCCCATGGTTTTGTTAATTTTTCAGCTGTCGAGCTCCCTGATATTATTGTATTCACCGCGACCCCAACATATGTATTTGCAGTAGGTTTCTTTTCTCGTTCATCTTTTTTTAATCATGAACGTTTTTTATCTTTTTTTTTCTTTGTTAGTCAGCTAAGCAATATATTCCACACCTTCCTATGGGTAGGATTCTTTCATACACTCCTGTTTTCCATGTCCCCGAGTACAACCACGCAGTAATGTATGCTTTTCATGCAAAACAACACTATTACATCATTTTAACTGTGTGAGCCACAGCGCATACGCAATATCAAATAAATAATCCAAATAAAGGTGAGAAGTAATGAATTATTTTGAAAAGCGATCGGTTTATGTTCGTGTTTCGTTCTATCGGTGGGAAATTCTAACAGAGCCTTTTAAAAACCGAAGGAAAAATATGGAATTTATCTTGCTGCTCCATGTGTCAAAGAAAGTACAATCGCAATTTTGCTGTATTTTGCGACGAAAAATTACCAAGATTCGAAAAGTATATCACTTTCATTTCTTTCCATTAAAAACACGCTGCTGCGGCTGCAAAACCGCACCACGGGGGCAAGATACTCAGAAACATTATTTAATTTCATAATAATGATAATAATCATAATAATAATAATAATGGCGAACTCATACCGGATACGAGTTGGTTTGCGCATTTGTAATCCTGGTTTGCCTGTCATCGTTTTGCTCTGCTATAGGTTCCATGAGCTCCAAAAGCCCTTTGCGACACACGGTGTCGTCCTTATGATATTAGGGTTTTGTGCACGACACGACACACCCGCGCGCCCGCCGTAACGTTTTGTGAGTTTTCTCATTTACTGGTAGTAATCCTCATAATTTGTCCTATCTGTCTCTTTCCCACTTTCTCTTTCATCATTCGTTCAACTCTGCTAAGCTAGCTTGTAGTCCTGTCATCGAAAAGTGTTGTTTAAGTAGAAAAATAGTTATTTTACCAGTGTAAAAAAACAAACTATTCGATTCTGCCGATAATGTGTGGTTTAGTAATGTTTGCCTGTTGTAACAATTTTCCGCGAAGGAACGGGAAGGAGTATATTGGTTGGAGTTTAAGATCTATTTTTTTATAGTTTGCGCTTCAATCTGCCTGCGCGAATTGTGCAACCGTGTGCCGGTTGTGCTTTGAGCGGTAGCGTAGAGTTTGCTGTTATGTTTTTATTTAATCCGAGCGGAGCGTGTATGCGTTTTGCTGGTGAATGGAGAAAAATCGTGTACCTGATGTCGTTACCGTTACCGTTAGTGTTTATTTAGGTGTGAGTTCTGCGCTTGTTATTGTATAAGTTCCATTAAAAATTACGAACCCTTTCTACGGAACATGAAAATGTTAACGAAGTGGAGCGTATAACGAGCAATATACGTATCAAAGTGCGCCTTTTCAGCTCACCTCGCAACATTGCTCATCTATTTAGATATTTTGACAAGTGACTATTTTCAAAATTATTCAAAATTCACTCTTCTCGGATTCTATGCTTTGCCTTATCCTCTCCCTGATTATTACTGACAGCAGCTGAAAAATAATCAAACACAGGCACACAATATTAACGCTCTGTTTGTGATGGCATACAAGCGGACGCAAAAAATATGTTTCTCTTTTTCAACAATCAGTTCAGTCCTGCATTAAACACAGAAAACTACTTCATAAGAATGTGTTAGAACAATATTGGATCGACCTCACGGAAAGCAAGTAAATAGATAACGACAATATGCAATATAACCTCACTTTCTTGCCTACTTGTTTCGTTCTTGTGCTTTTTTTTCGCGCGCCTCTGTCAAAGGAGTATCTCTCCAGATGGCGGTTGCTTTGATCAACCCGTCAGCGCTAATTTACTCGATCTGAATATGCATGTAAAATACTAGATAATTTTGTTTGGATGTTTTGTTGTGTTGCATGTGTTTTGTTGCATCCGTGCCATTTAGAAGATAGATAAATACCACCGCCCTCGTCACTTTCTGTGAATTATCTTGCTCTATAAACTACAATCAGCACGTTTTCTGCGTTTGGCCACTTTCTCCAACTGTTTCGATCACACATTCGTTTGTTTTGTAGTTTCGTTTCGTCCTCCACATATCGTCCAGGACAGGGAGTCCTTCGGTTTTGTTCACATAGCAGCAATGGAGTATGCGCGAAGATTCGTGATTGGAATCACGATTCCTGCGCAACCCGTCAAAGTTTCATCCTTCCCTAAGTAACCTTGCGCGGCAATTTGTCCCTCGGCGCGGACGTGATCAGCGATTCGGAATTATCGGCCCAAAGTAAGGATTTTAAATACAGAGCCTGATCCTGAATCGCAGCATCCTCATTCCGGACTATTACACCATTCCTTAACGATCAGCAAACAAGGTCCCTCCGTCCGGTCGCTTTCGTAACTTCTGTTTATAATACAATGTTAGTACTACTACTAGGAGATTTCGTAACTTTCTGCTTCTCCCCTTCTTCCTACGGAGGCGAATTGTGTGCTTCTTTAGCATCTTCCACGTATCTACTCTCCCTGCAGTACAATTAGAAGTTCATTTGAGGATAGTGAAACGTTCATCTTCCTTCTGCCACTTCCAGCGAACTAACGCTCCTGCAGCCGTATGCATTCGTTTGTATGTGAATATGTATATATAAGGGGGTGTTGTATATATATTTGCGAGCTAATTCACTTTTGATCTGTTTAATCTTACATCTAATATTTAAACAATGTTCTCTCACAGTGGTCAGACAGTGGTCCAGACAGTCACCGAACCGCCTGGGTGGACTTGCTCGCTTCATTCTAATCGTCCATTGTCGTTTTCAAATATTTTGTTTTGCTTTGTTTTTTTTTGGTAATATTATGTCGCCTGCCTATTAATAATCATAATAATAATAATAACGACATAGATTGCTACGAACCGATTCAGTGCTAAACTGAGCACCTTCGGAAGAAGAATAATCGCTCGCGTGCATCGCACCGATCACACAACAAACAAAATGGGAACTCAATCTATTTCCACCGTTCCACTGTGGTTCTTGCGAGCCTCTCTCTCTCTCTCTCTCTCTCTCTCTCTCTCTTTCTCTCTCTCTCTCTCTTTATTGGTTAACTTCTTTGCCACGATGCACGGGTTAATTTTTGTTCCGATGCCCTCCCTGCATCTTCCATTGTTTCTGTTCCGCCTGCTGTGTAACCTGACTACTTACGGTTGACGGCTGACTGACTGTCAGATACTTCCAGAGGCGCTACTACTGCAGATTGAGATGAGCCTGTTTGGCTTTCGACAGCAGGTCGGTCGTCCGGAGGATCGGATGCCGAAGCAGTAGCGCACTTTCCGCCGAGATGATCGGCAGCGAGTTTGTCCAGTGAAAGTTGATAAGGTGACTAATACTATCGAAAACTCGATCTTTGGTTCGTACCTACAAACATAAGGCGGGAGAAATGTATTAGATGCTGGCTCAGATGCGCAAACCGGTGCTCCCTCCTTACGATTCCTTCCGGATCGATCAGCAGCAGGTGCTTGGGTGAGTTGTTCTGCATGCCGGTCAGCACGTACTGGCCGTGCGTGCCGGCCGATTCGCGCACCAGAAAATCGCCATCGTTTTTCAGCAGATGCTCGGATTGCGCCCTGCTGATGCTACCATGGTACCACGACTCGGTCAGTAGCTGTGACTTTTGGATCTCCGACGAGATGGTGAACGGTTCTGAAAATACACACGGAAGGCAGAACATTTATTAAACTCTCCTGCGACGTAGAACGACGTTCATTATTGCAATCGCTTACGCATATCAAACACATCCTTTACGATCGAGCTGGAAGATATTGACTTATTATTGCTGTGCGCGTTGTTCGCGGCGTTCGCGTGCTTGTCGTTCACGTAATCATGGCTCGGAAGCGGTGTGTTAAGGTCGATCAAATTGCTCGGTATCCTTTCGCGGGTTTGCTGAGAAGAAGATAATCGGAATCGTATATTTTTTAAGTCAAAGAACATTGAAGAAAATTCACAAAAGAAATTAACTTCATAGAGAACAATCTTGTTGTGATTTAGATTGCGTTGAAGTTAACTTCTACCTTCGGATTAAGGAATCGGTACCAAAAAGGATTTTAAAAATCGAACACGAAGTCGTGACAACGTGACATCGAAGTGTGTGACAACAATAGAAAAGATGCTCTCGATCCGCTTTTAACACAGTTCAACATTAAGAAATAACAATTTTTAATGCATCTTTAAAAGTCTTTGAAATAATAACAGTTTTATGAACTCCTGTGGACTCCGCTTACCTTCGCGCTGGAGGAACTGTGCGACTGCGACGAGGAATGGTGATCGTTCTCCGTCAGCAAATCGGGCGGCATCTTGTCCGGCAGGTCGTTGTAGTACTCCTTGTCGGATCGCGTCAGCTCGCGGAATTTGTTCTGCGTTTCCGGCTGCTTAAAGAACTCCTTGTACCGCAGTTCAAACGCCTGGCCGACGGTTGCAATCAGATCTTGCGTGAGGCTCCCACCGCACTCCAGCACGTAGCAGGCTCGCCATTCGTTCAGATCCTTCGCTACGTACGCCACAAAGTCGAGCGTATCCTGCGCGTGAAGAGTGAAACAGTGTTTTTATTAGTGCAATTCGTAAGGGTTATAAGCGGCTAGTTTCACATACCGTATCGCCACCGGAGGCGAACGATATTCTCGGCATGTCGTGTTTGGCGATGATCTCGCCCGTGTCCACGTTCACCAGCGACAGGTACTTGCTGGAGACGGTAAGCGTCACGTTCGTGCCGGCATGTTCCATGTCGGGCGTGTCGGATATGCACTGGAGGACCCGCTTGTCCACGCGCCGCTTCTTGGAGCTCTTCAGGCTGGCGGCTTCACACACCCGATTGATGCATTCTCTGTGTTGGAGAGGGAGCGGAAACGAAAACGATCAGCAAACAACATTCGCGCTTGGAGCTGCAGCTGCTATACTCACTTCGCCACCTGCGATCGCGTTGGAAAGTCTAGTTTCTTCATGGAAGCCTTTATCTCTAAACATCCGATGTACTGTGGTGGAAGAAGTGGAAAAGGAATAAAAAATGTAATTAATTCAAATGCTAATTTCGTTGCTTGTTTATGTCCGCTAACACTGCGTTTGCGTTTTGGATCACGATCCCACCAAAAAAAAAAAACATCTCTCCTTGAGGCGTTATCAGCTTGGAACCGGGTGTTCCGGAGTTCCGCACACAGGCAGACATTCAAAATGCAGCATAACAAACCGTTCTGTGAGCGTAAGCGGAACATGAAACGTGTACTCACACTCGGTTTCCTTTCGCGACAAAACATCACCACTGGGAAGGGCAATGGCCGAAACGGAAGCAACGCGTGTGCCGCCGATGATTCATTAGAATACCAAATCGGAAAGCCAAATACTTACTCACACAGCGAAACGCGCGCAATTTCGAGTTCGATTCCGATTTCGATAGCCACTCGAAAGGCGCCATAGCCGGACCGGTCCGCCCATATGCAGCGGAGGGAGGCCAAATGAACGTACAAAATGCGCGCGCTCTCCGTCGTTTCCGGTACGAATGCGGAGAAATCTAAAAAGGAGGAATTCCGCACACGTGGAAGAATGGTCCGGAATGCAAATAAACGCATTCCGTCGTTTCGGTTATCGATGAGGCGCGAGATTCGAACGGTCGTTGTAAAGGAGTATCTAGTAAAAAAAAGTTTTGAAGATAAAACTGCACGCCTCGAGAGTTTGGTGGACTTCTGAGGCATCCAATAACATATCTCTTCTACTGAGAGATTTTTATTCAACCACAACCCTACCAAGAACACCAATGAATAATCAGCGATTCGGTGGAGTTTTTTGCCCGAAACATAATCCCGGAAATACCGAACATGAATCATGCCCTGGAAGGGGCGACGAGAAGTGTAGTTAATTTCTACGTCAAACTGTTCTTCGTAATTTTTGCCGATATTTTTGAACTCGGCATGAATATTCTAAGAAATATAGTGCGTTTTAAAAATTCATCCGATTGCTTTCATTTCACATTGAAACTGTACTTTCAATGATGTTAATTGCAAACATACGTAATGTACCCTCCACTTGTTCCCAAAATAGTCATCGGTTGAAATTTCGACAAAAAACAGGTTTGAAGAGTTTTTTGTGATATGTAAAGTACACAAAAAGAAACGTTCCGTTTTGGGTTTGCTCTCCCATCTCTCTGACTATTTCACGAACAATGTGAAGAACGTAACCGTCAAACCGACAACGCTCGAGATTTGCTTGAGATATAATACAAAATAAAACAAATCTAAAGGCATATGTAACGTACTCGAATGAGAGCGCAATTAAAAGCATATCCATCGCAATAAAATACCAGAATAGTCTTTCAACGGCGAGCAGTAAAAAATAGGTCTTCTATTGAAAAATAAATGTTATGAATGAGATTCTTTTCGCTCCCCGTTCTCCCTCTTTTCGCTACCCGTTCTCGCTCCCTGGAACCATCTAATCGCTAAACGCAATTGTTTATCCTAACTTCCGGGTGGCCCATATTCTTGACACCTTCTTTATGAACGTTGATGGCCGACCAAGTTGACTACCCGCTTTCGCCATGGGTACAAAACCGGTGGTATATCATTAACGTTGAAACAAACAGGATAAACAACACTATTGCTGGGACATTCCTGAGTGGGCAGTACCGTTCACACCACCGCTGTTTGCGGATCTTCACGCTGCATGAATTGCAAGCGATTATTCAAGAAGTATCCAGTCTCCATTTGCGACTAGCTTGTTAAAAATAGACCACGAAACTGCGCCTACAGCGTCGCGGCAGTGGCGGAAGTAAAAAAAAAATGGGAAGCCGTGAGCTAAGCACCCAACCGGAAGTGCAAAACAATAACGGGAGGGGAAAAAGACGCATTTTTTTGTGGAGGATCGCATTCAAACGCAGACGGTAGCTGTCTGATACATACCCGCACGTCGAACGTAACACCCTCGTTCATGATGACATGATCCGGATGGAGCCATTCTGGGGCCGTTTTCGAGCTGCTAACCCCTTTCTCCAGCCCAGACGATGCGTCCCCGTTGCGCGGCATCTTGCTCCTTTCCCTCCCCTGGCGTGTGCTTGTGTGAGTGGGGTGTTTTGCTGGCACTGGTTGGTTTTCCGTCTGGCGGTAATGTGATCCAGATGTCGGCTGGGACGTGCACCGGGCGGTTCTTACACTTCCGACTTCGCTGCTGTCATGTAAAACGGGTGAACCCGGACGAAATCGCGCTACACGCTCTGCGCGCACAACGCCCACTCGGTGTGCTGCCTGGGTTTCGATTTGTTTATCTTGTCTGGCGGGGACGACGATGCAGCCTTCCTTCCTCACGCACCACCCATATGGTGGCCGACATCGTCACCGGGGCGTAGTGTCGCTTCGATGTTGGCACCTGCCCGCACGCGCTCCGTTCTTTGTACTTCCTCTTGCTGCTTCTTTTTTGCGGCGTCCTCTCTCTCTCCCTCTTCCGCTTCGCTTCCTGCCGCGATGCCGCGGTGTTTTTGTGTGATTCGTTTTTTTCTTTCTTTCTTCTTTCGGATTCCTCTTCAGCGACTTGCTTCGCTTACATTACGACCCAAAACGGTGCGCGGAAAGGAAAAGGGAAACCCGGCCCGGCCGTCTCTCTCTCTCTCTCTCTGTTCCGCGCTACTTCCGATGGGAATACGAGCTGTTGCCGTTTGTCTTTCCGATGTCGGGCGTTTTTTTTTTGCTTGCTTTCTTTCTTCCACCCGGTACGACCGGAAGGAAGTGCCGTGATCCGGTTTCTTTTTCTTAGCTCACGTAAATTCCACCGCACGAACAATTAGAACGTAAAATTGTTTTTCACCTTTACACATTGCTGCTAGGGGGAAGAGGGGGGGGGGGGGGGGAGAAGAAACGAAACAAAATGCTGTTAACACACAATGCGACAACTTGGAACACTTTAAGCCACTCGTTTCGTTTCGTTTCCCTAGAACACGCTATTCGTCATCGGTCGCTGTCGAGAAGGACTAAATGATTATAGATTGAGCCTTCTTCGCCGCCTACCGCGTGATCGGTGTCGGGGTAATAATTCGAGATGATGATTTGTTGCCGCACAACAACCGTATCCTTGAGAGTAATCAGCGCTTGCACGCAAGCATGCACGCACACACGGACACAACTACAAGAGCACACAAATCAAAGGAAAGCGAACAACACAGAGCAGCTCAGCTCCCCGGTACTAACTGCACTTAGTCATCATCATTTCTGGGTGGGACCTTTCCACCCAACTCCCACCACACTGGCTGCGGCCCGTGTATTACGTGCGTGTTTCGATGCACGAAATTACTCCACAACCACCAGCAAAACAAAGGTTACACAAAAAAAAATCAAAACACGAATACACAACTCACACACGTACACCGAAAAAAAAGGATTGCAGCTCGCTGTTTGTGTGTTTTTCGGGGCGTGTTGTTTTGCTGTTCCTTGCTCGAACTCCAGCGGCTGCCGCACACGGTTGAAATGGGAAAGGTTTCTTTTGCGCACTGATGGAATCCTGGGACGGGGGTTTTTACACCATCGACGTTCTTGTTTTGCTTCTTCCCCGCAACAGCGGTTCTTTGACCTTCGCTGCTAGGTTCCTGCACCTGTACAGGATACATTCATCCGATTTCGAAAGAAAAAGAGCGAATGGTAACACCGCATGTGACGGAATTCACAACCTCCTACTACGCAAACCTATTGCAGGAGCGCTTGATTACTACGTCTCAAATCACAATCTTTATACACTATCGGAATGCTGCAATGCACAAAACACGAAATTATTTCAGAACACTCGTTGCAGTGGGGCGATTTGTGCGTTGGCTATTGGCAACATTACACTATGCCACTTGGGTGTTACCACACGTTTAAAATTTTAACACGAACTGAAACGCGCGGCGAACCACAACGAAAAACACCGTTGTTTCACATCACATCCACCACCCGCAGAGCGATAGAAAACCAATAGGAAAACAACAAGCAACAAACTTTTTTCGTACGACTTTGCTTTGCTTCTTCTTGGTGTCTTATTGTTTATATTCTTTTTGTTTTGATTTTTTTCCTTTGACAGAAGGGGCCATCTTTGTATGTTTACAGCGCCCGGTTGAATACTTGGCAACAGACGAAATCACACAACAGACGTTGAAGTTGAAACAGTTTAGGATTCGATTTTGATTAAAATCCGACAAATTTTAGGCAGAAACATTTTTCGAACTAGTATTTGCTAAAACAGAGGAAACAACAGATTGCAAATGGTTAACGGAAACATAATATGGCAAAAAAGAAACATAAAACATTATTGTAATCTTGTACTAAAAACTTGTAGAATATCGAGGGCTTGCGCTGGGATCACTGATTCAATACCCTCCCGTCAAAAAAACTGTACAAATCTTGATACCGCCGACTCGGC
>KI915060.1:975654-1131004 GCA_000473445.2 Anopheles farauti | reverse complement strand
GGTTGAAGCGAAATAGACCTACATTTCATACGAACCAAACACGAACACTTTTTTACTTTCTTACACACACTCTCATGTTTTCTTCTCCTCACCCCGTTTCAGCTATCCGCAACATTCCTCTCGCCCACAAACTAGCTGTCAATTGTTTGCCGGGTACTTTAGAAAAAAAAAAATTGTGCAAACCGTAGTAAAAATATTAAATTGAATTTTCATCTCATTTATTTACAAGATTTGTTTCAATATACTAGTTTGAAATAAGTTTTGTAGGCCTTTAATTTATGGTTTCGTAGTATGCAGCAAGAATGCGTTCGATCCGTTCTTTTTCTTTCCTATACTAAATTCTTTTACATATACGATATAAGGATCGCCGGATATTCTCAATTCCATATTACACATTCATTTTATTCATTATCTAACATGAATAGAAATAAGGTTTCAAACAATATGTAAGTTTGATTAGATCAGCTAGTCAACGTTTATTATTCTAGGCAGTTATCACATATGGTTTACAAGCGATTCCTACTTAAATTTGAATGAATTATGCATTACCTTTTGAAAATTACATACTTTAGTGCGCACTGTACTAACTCTGAACACTACACATACTACTACACATCACTCCAGTATGCATTATCTCTAACAATCTTTCCTACAATGCGTGTGTGCTTGGTATCGATCACATTACAACCAACGCGGAAGCATGCCATTTCCACTGTTAATTTTCTTCGCATTCAAGCTGGTACATGGTTTCTGCTGGCGCCAAAACTCCTGCCTATTATTAAGGAAGTTGATCGCATCCTTTGCGTACTCCGACACACCTTCCGTGTTGGTATCCGCCTTGCGTAAATCCGGGTGTTTGATGAGATTCTCCAAGTACTCCTTATCGATGTACAAATCCCCGAGTAGACGGCGAGAGGCACGCTTTTCCAGTTCCTCCCGCGACAACTGGTTGCGCTTGGCGGTCTTGGGCTTCTCCACCTTGGCCGGTTTCTTTTGCGGCTGGTTCTTGGTATTGTTGCCGATCGTGTTCTCGATTGCTTCTTGTGTTTTTTGAACGCCTAAAAAAGAGTGAAAAATACAAAATTATAGTTAATATGAATGGAATGGAATGACTGGAATACTTTATATCGCAAAACCATCGTACCCAGTCTAAAACTAGCCAACTCCGGACGCAAGCGCAAGCCACGGTGAAAAAACATTAGACTGTGCTCGAACTGGCCCAAGTAGTAGAGTGCCTCCGCTTTCTGGTAGATCGCACGGATGTTGTTTTTGTCCAGCACTAGTGCCGTTTCCGCATCCTGCAAGGCTTTGCCGGGTTCACCAAGCTGCAGGAAGCATCGGCTTCGGGCGACCAGTGCGTTCTGATCATTGTTGTTCATCTCCAGTGCCTATGAAATACAAAAAAAGTCACAATCATTAGTACACGTGTTAAACACAGCTTTGTAGGAATGCCTATTTAGATTAAGTAAGTGCACTGTGCCTTAGAAATAAACAAAACAGCATTATCCAAGTTCCCGTTCTTGATCTCACGCATCCCCAACGCCAGAATGGCACCCGGCTCAGCTTCCTCCGTTTGGAGCGCCTCATTTCGCTCCTGTCGACGTTTGTTGATAAGATTTTGCTTGATGTCAAAGTTTCCTGCAACCGAAAGAGACGATGCGGGTCATTACCCAGGACTTTTGGTGTGGTCTCAAAAAAACGAGAGATTTTTTTCGGTTACTTGCCTATACTAACGGCAGCCGCTCGGTCTTTATCGGTATACACCTCATCGAAATAACGTCGCTTCTTCACGTCCACCGGCTCGTTGAACAAATCACTGCAAGTGGGATAGTTCGCATTACGTGATCCATATAACAGTCGCAACTGGCGAGACACCTTGACACCCTTCAACGCTTCACCTACCGATACTTTCTGGGAGCATTTTTATCGCTCATATCCGAGAAGTGGTCGGAAAACTGGCGAATCAGATGCGTATCCAGCTTGCCCTGGCTGGGCTGATGCTGAATCGTGGCCGTCTGCTGGCCACCGCCTCCGCTACCACTAGTCCCACCTGCCCCACCCGATCCACCTCCGCTAGCGCCACCCGAAAACGTTACGTTCGATTGCTGCTGATCATCGTCTCCGTCCGTTTTCAGACCGACCCGGACGAAGCTTTGTAACAGCTCGTCCTCACCGCCCAGTATTCCGAGAGCCGTTTTCGCGTTGCTCATGCTTCGATTGAAAGCAATTAATAATTCCTAACACTTTGCAGACGGTAAGGATTATCTCCTGTAGCAAAAAGATACTATTCTTTTTTGCAAAGGACTCTGAACGAAAACTGCCTGCGCCACGTCCGAAACTAGAATGTGACCGAAATCCCCGACCAGCAGGAGAAAGAACACCGCCGCCTGGTATCGCGTGAAACCCAGCACCTTCCGCAACGGCACAAATACTCACACACCTCGCACCAGGCGACGGAGAGTCATGGAAACAAACACTTGATAATCGATTTGTCATAAAACATAGTAAAAATTGCACGCCACGTCACATATAAAAAGGAAACGGCAAACATTGGCTACGGTGCAGAAGTAACTCCACCCGTTTCGGCCGGAGTCAATGGGTCACACCACACCGTCGGTTCACCGTCGGTGTTAAGGTGCAAACATAGGTGGATAGGTGCTCGCTAGCATCCAATAGTAATAAATAAAATCCGGGCGCAAGCACAACGTCAAATGCCTAGGCAACATTCGGTAAATGGTACTGCTAGGACCTCCATCCAGAATAGACTCTAGACAAACAATATTGCACCGACATCATGGGTGGAACCGAAACACGCTGCCACAGTTGCATGTCACTCAAGGGAACCTTCAAGAAATGGAGAATATACAAAGTATTACAAAAAAATCAGAATCTTCCCCGACGACGCTAGACAATCCTGACAAAGTATGCGGAAAAATCGAATTTCGATCAATTTGTGTGCGTGCTTGTGGGATATAAGGTTGGCACAACTTCTTCATAAGAAAAAAATACTTGCAGATCTATTAGCTAACGTATTTTGATATTTCACAGTTAATCTTTAACCTACCATCTCAGGTGTTATGGTTTCAGTGTCAGTAGGTTTATAGACTTCCGCGTACACACTGCAACAAGTTGCTGATGCTAATTTTAATACCCAACACCCATCACTCAGGCTTTCTATTTCCATGCCCCACAATCGTAGAATGTATGAATGACTCATTAAAAACTAAGCCTCCATTTTGCTTATGGTCCGCGCTTGGGGAAGGAATAGTTGGTTGTTGACTCGTACCGCAGAAGTTCCGCACGGTATCTGCATAAACCTATAAATAAAGCTACTGTGCTGGTGTATGTGCTCAAGCAGAAGGTTAACAGAAGGGGCCTACAGGAATACCGGGCTTACCTGGTCGTACAGTCCCAATGCTTTCGTGTAGTTTCGAACCTACGAAAGGGGATATAAATTCAAATCATATTCGTTGCTAGACAGGTCTTCGTGAAAGTGGTGATTGTTAAAAATGAATGGTTTTAGTACTCTTATAGCGTTCAGAAAAATGTCTTAGTTAAGTCCTAGTTTAAAAAAAATCAACTAGCATTTCTTTAATTCTTTCAGTAAAAAGAGATTTGTATAAGGTGAAAGATATCAAGAAATTAAAGGAACTTTAATTGAATAGTATGTATTATTTGAATGACTTGCCGAAAGACCACTAGTAGTTTCTAAGCAATGCAGTATCATAAAAACAGGATTGTACAAAAAAAAAACGTAGCTATTAGAAATTTTATAACACCCTTATCACATAAAGTATCTTAATTGTATGCGTTAGCTTCGTAGTAAATATCAAAACACAATTTTGAAAAAACGCGTTGTAATCGTGCCGGCATATCCATGCGCCGTACAAATTTAACTCACTGCTCACTACTCTTACTCACTCATCGTTACCATTCGAGCTGTTTTACATCTCACTACGTCTTACGAGCAGGTTTAGGCATACTAAACAACTCAATTCGATAAAAATACGAATGTTTAGTTGTTTTACCAACGAAATCGTTTGCAACCGAATATTTGTTAAGTGATTTAACAAAAAACATTCTAAATGATTCAATGTTTTGGAAAAGCTTCATTATCTGCCAAGCTTGACTTGTTTCTCACTTTCACCGCCAGAGTACGCTCTACAACGCGACTTCGAGTAGTTTGAATCAGATGGCAATTCAAATAGTTTGGGAGTGAAACGCCACACGGGACTGAGAAAACTTTGAGGATTTGATAAATTCAATGAATTCTGTAAGGTTTGCATTGATCGCTTATCAATTATTGTGGAAAGTTTTTTAACAACATGTACAATTTTCTGAATGTAATGTCTCTAATTAAACGCTCACGGGCATCCTAATGTTCACCAATTATCACAAAATGTTTCGAATCACGGAATGCTAAACTTACCTTCATGTACTTCAGTGCCTCATCGCGAAGGTTCTTTCCGGCTACTTCGATCTCGTCCACCACTGGTTTCGATCCCTTCTGGCGCTTTTTGTTGATCGGTTTGTTCATTTTGCGTTGATTGCCGCGTTGCTGAAAGGTAGAAGCGGAAGATTAAAGATGCAAATTTACAACGCAAGCAACTCATTTATCATCGCGTATACTTGGAACAGTTTATTTGTGTCGTTACTATATTAAAGTCGCATATTAAATTAAGCTCTCCCCAACAACTCAAACATAACGGCATCCTTCGGTGCATAGTTTTCCTCCCTGCACTGAAAATAACACACGCTTCCGTGCTCCGATATTTTCAATTATTGACAAAATCAAAGCTCTTTCCGCAGACCAGGAAACATCATAAATCTTTTCTCGCTCGCGTCTTGGGCGGCCGGTCCGGTAGCGTGCCCACAAACGTGGCTTCGCGCGCCGGAATAACAAACCCGGGCACGGTGCGGAAACACCCAGCTGGTCTCAGCACGGGAAAACTCCCCGAACGGGGTACGCGACTACCACACGGAAGGCAGAAGGAAACGCGAAAAACAACCACAAAACACATAAAATCGATTATCTTATTAGATTTATGTCATATTGAATGTGGTTTATTCGGCAGTCCTGTGTTTTACGAGCGAGGCGCTCGGCTGGTCGCGGCATTTTTTGTTTATTTTTGTGAATTCTTTTTCTTACGCGCACGGCGGTTCCTTTTCACACAGGTTGGCAGGGGGAAAAGCTTGTGTTGTAGAAAACGCGGTGGGCCTGTAAGCTGAGTGCATTTGAAAGATCGTGACGTTGCATATGCTTCCGGTTTTTCGGTAGAAACATTAGATGAGCATTGAATTACTTGGGAGTTCTACAACTGCAAGTCGACAACGACAACATCGCATATATTTGCAATACAATACACGATTTATTTTTAAAACTAAAGATGTAGAATCAAGTAAGATAAACAATAAATAGTATGATAGACACATCCAAAACATGCAAAACACTGCTTACAAATGTGCTTCTGTTTCCCGATTCATTCTTGCCGCCACGGAACATAATTATGCTATCGTCTGTTTTAGCGCAATTTTCTACGGCATGTAAACAAAAATGCACACTTATCGTAACCTTTTCACAATTTTAGTTCGATTGGTCACACAAGACTCACCATGCCCGCACCACCACGAAACGCCTGTCGGTTCATTTTGCTATTCCGGTTGTCCTGTTGTCAATCAACCAATCGCTAACTCCAAAATCAATTGTCAATCAAATCCAAGTCACTTTAACAGCTTTCTTTTGCAGTACGCAACAGCAGGGACACGCTATCAATTAAACGTTTCAACACTTGCCAGGACCAGTTTTTAGACCTGTTCCGCTCGTGCCGGTAGCCTGCGACGAACTGAACATCAATGCCCAATTGTTTTTCGAACCTTACGCAAGCCGAAATTTGCAATGCGCAAACACCTGCAAACGGTGGAAAAAAACAGGCTGGAAAACTCTGGAGGTATTAGGTATTTATTTTTATCCATTCATTATCGCGCTATCATCGTGCTGTTGGGGCCGTGTGTTCCGATACCGCCATCGCTGGCGGGGCCCCATGAAGTCACCAGTCATCGTGACGGGTTCACGCTTTTCGATACGCTAGTCTGTGGAACGGTGCAACCGGATTCCCGGCAAAAACGGTTTCCTTACCAATGCTCGATTATCGATAAAATGGCGGGCAATTAGATAAGGAATCAGGCGCAATGAGTTTGTTGGTAAGGTTGCGTCTGAAGAAATCAACAAAATGGAACTTAATTTCATTAGAACTTGACGATGGCGAGGTGATGAGTTAATCGATAAGGTTAACGAAAAAAGTATTTGCAAGGAAAGTGAAATTCAAATCTAGTCGTCATTGGCTTTCGGCGTTTTGGTCAGGAAAAGGTGTTTACCAAATCCATCAAAGCAGGTTAAGATATGTCGGCCATTTTAAACATGTCACTTTTGAAGTAAACAATGTGTTTCGTGGAGTAAACAATTACATTCCCTCTTGTTTCGTTATTTCCACCATCTTTTTATTAGATTTCCCAAGGATTCATGTCCGGATGACTATTTATAACTTCCATTGCATTCTGATCTATATCTGTAATGTCGGTCTCACGCCAACAATAATACGAACTTAAACGACCCCAACAACACCAACTAATAGCTTCCGACAGTATCTGTCCGCCGCTAATGGACGGCTACCAAACTTCACCCGGATAGCCCACGGAAAGGATAGCAGACACAAAACGATATGTTCCCATTATCCAATCAGTAAATCATCGAATTCGTTACAAATGGCACGCATACCCTCACGTCAGACACACGTGTGCGCTGACATCCGGTGCCGAGAGCGCGGACGGACATGACAAGCCGTGTAGTACATCCTGACACGCAACACACACCGACCGGCATCATATCTCGCAATCTGCTGCATGTCTTTGTCCACACCAACACCCAGTACCCGGCGCCTACTACGGGGCATGAAGTGTCAGAACTCTGCGGGCAGAGCTTAGATATAAGGATCATGTAATAAAATGCATACGTTACGCTACCTCTGGCAGGTGTTTGGGTGTTTTTTGATCACTGACGCTGACACGAACCGACTAACAGGTTGAAGACTTCATTTTGAGTGTTGTGCGGCTTTGGTTTCCTGGCCAGAAGTATTCAAATTTTGTACCGATGTACCAATTTGCTGGAACACGAAACATTATATTCCGTTTGTATTTAGGTTACACTATTGAAATTGCTGCTCAATATTGCAGCTCCTCTTCCTCAGCAGCTCATCATCACTTTGCCACTAAACACAGCACTTCAAATTAAATCCTTGATACTGCTTTAATCTCCAAAGCAACATCCTAATTAACCACACCGTCACAGTCACATTCGGCTAACCACCGGTTGAAACACTTCGCTCCTGTAAAAGTCTCAATCACGCACTAACCCGATCGTACGTCCCATTCGAGCGCCATCGCTTCATCTCAGCCCATGTCCGACGTATTCGCGATTTGGTGAGGTACTGACTTTCGCCAAACATTCGGGCTGTGGTTTCGGTTCGCTTACTACCGACGACCGCCGGCAAACCGAATGGAACACGGTTGCCGAAACGCAAAACTCTACTACCAGTAACGTGCCTACAGCACGTGCCCGAACCGTTGTAATACCGCACGCCGGCGCGCCTCCCCGCTACACGTGTTCTGCTACACGGGTGACTCCAATGTTTGGGAGAAAGATTGCCATCGTTGTTGTGGCACCGACTACAACCGACGGTGCGGCTGCCGGTGCTCGTTCCCTTCTCAAGGTTTGGAGTGTTGGAAAACTTGTGTTCTGACAAGAACTGCATCGGACGTAAAATATGTCCGCTATGAACGTGCTATTATTATGTCATTTATAAAGATCATGCATGCGCGGCGCATGATGAAGCGGTGACCCTAATATTGTTATGATATCTGTAAGATCTGACACACGAGTACAAGCCATTACTGGCGGGAGTTTCCCCGGAGCTATAGGACAATATCCTTAGTGCTGGAACCGACCAGGATTCCACGCTGAAACGGACGGGGGAACCTAAAAGCGGGTTAAACTCATTTCGTTCCAATATTGATTAGACAAATATAATTTCAACACGGACAGGCCAAAACCCGATAATAATAATGCAAAACCACGAAGGACGCTTCAACGGTTCAAACCCGGTGCCGGGGGAAAGACAGGGAAACCCCCTGTTTGTTTCCCCTCCCGTAAATACCAGCGCGGTTGGAATTCATCAGACGAAAAAGTTTATAATTTTCATTATACCCAGTCAATCGTTTGGCATGCAACCCAGCGCGGTCTGGCTTCGTCCGTCGTGGTCGCGGTAGTCTGTTTGGAAATTATGGCCAAGTTTAGTGGAAGTTGGCACGAACCCATGAGCCAGGTTCCGGGCCCAGGGCCCACCTCCCGGGTGAGGCTGGCGGGGACTCTTCATTTCAGTACCCTACAGCCAAAGTTACCACTTTCGACAAACCCGAATGGGGTTGCGGTACGGTATGGCATATGCTACTGCGGGTTAAATAAGTTATGAGGCCTTTGTTCCGCGAGGGTTCCGAAGCTAGCGGAGGGCAGCGAGGTGAATGACAGAAGAACTTCAACAATTTTTAACCGCTTCCATCTTTATTGCTATTTAAATGGTTTCAAGAAGTCGCGTCTTATCTCCAGTCACGACGAAGTAATTCCTGCTGTCCGCATCGGTTTCGTTTCTGGCAAGAAGCCCCGTCATGCAATCTGCAGTTGTTGATGTTTTTCAATCGTACGGAACGCAATTCGACGAACGGCTAAGTGAAATTATCGAACTGATTTCGCGAGCCCAGAACAACCCAACGGGGAACCCGGGGGATCGCACGTGCAGTGTTCGGCTAACAAGTGACCTCCAATTTTTCGAATTCGAAGTTGAAAGTCACGGACTAAACCCCCCAAAAACCAGCCCGTGATAGTGCAAGTGATTCCGCGATTCGTGGTGTCAGCGTGAATGGATGGCGAAACTTGAGGCGAAACGAAATTTCCCACCAGCAACGCTCGGTGTGGAAGAATTGCAAAACAGCTACAACAGAAAAATGCACAAAAAACATCAACAGTATGCGAGCCGGCGATGTCAAGGACGACGCGCTTCGTTCGAAACGTCTGTGCGGGTCGTTCGACGATTGGAACAGTAGGCTGCAATAAACCCTTAACGTGTGAAGCCGTGCCTGATAATGAGGCGCGCGCTGCTTATGCGTTCCAATTCTTTACATCAACTGACAAACAATCCTAATTGCCTCAGCTTGATAAGATTAAGAGGCCAGTACGTCTATTAAATATTGCATATGTACGTTCACTCGCTGCTCAAGGGTTAATTGCGATGCAATGGACCATAATCGTTGCTGAAAATCCCTTTTCCGCATTGCTGAACACAAACATGGACCGTGAAACCTGGAAGCAGTATTGATAATAACAGGCATCCACCTATATGAACGTGACTACCCCGATACACGTTAACATTTCATCCCAACTTCACTATCAACGCCGAAAACCGTTGACACTGCAGTTCGGTGAAACCTGTTTTGTAATACCTTTCCGTATCACGCCGAAATAGCTCAGTTGGGAGAGCGTTAGACTGAAGATCTAAAGGTCCCCGGTTCAATCCCGGGTTTCGGCAGACGTAGAGTTTAACGATTTATCTCATCTAAATCACAAATAGAGAAGAGAAAGTCTTTTTTTGAACCGGAAGTTCTCTTCTTCACGATCACGCTGAAAGAAAAGGAAAGAAGGAGGATGTGAGGAGGAGATAAATAAGTACGTTATTTGTATGAGACCCTAGATGGTTATTTGCATGTTTGGTTGAATATTCATTACTTTTTAAACAGGTAGCAGTCAGCAGAAGAAAAGAACGCAATATAAACGGATAATTGAATTACAGATAATTTGCACTTTCCGTGTTTTCTTGAGACCTTGCAAGATGCGTACGTTTATTTGAAATTATAGGAGATGAATTCTTATAGAATGTGATATCTACAGCTTGGTCCACAAGTCTGAACATAAAATGTAGCTTATCAAAGCGAAGTTCACAAAGACGGGAACACGCTTTTAGATCTGCTTAAAGTCCGGTCGAGGTACCTTCGTCACTAAAGAATGTCACAGAAAGCTGCTCCAATGAAACGATCGCAAAAAGGTGTTGATAACAAGCTGCCTACCAAACATTCTATTTTTCGCTGGCACTAATGGCACCACCACGAAGGAGTTCCACGTTTGCTGGCCAATAGCGATCCTTCTTTCAGCGTTTCGAACCGATCCGTGCCTGGTCGGTTGAAGTGAACAGTATAATTTATGCCGCTAACGATCTCCGCGCCACATTATTATGCACAAATTCTCTTGACGACGGTCGTGAGATACATCTCGCCCAATGTGGCATGTGGTTGTTATCTTCCCGCGCCTCTTCACCGGTCGGTACGAAAATGTGCAGAACGGATGACCTTGACCGAAGCCGTCGTCAGCGATCGGGCGGGCGTCTTGGGTCAGACTGACGGGTCGGGAAAAGCGTGAACTCGCCGGGCGCAAAGCTGGTTCATCGAACCAGTTCGCGTTCTTCCGTTCTTAGGTGCCTTGCGGACGTAACGAAAGCGAAACTAGTTCTGGTCGCCCCAGCGCGAAACAGGTTACTGGTGCCGGATGGCGTTTTGGAGCATCTTGTGGCGAAACCTGCCCCCCTGCCGGGTGGCGCAAGCCGATACGATCCACAAAAGATGCATTATAAATAGGTCAGGCTAGAAAAGTGACACTGTTAGTTCGAGTTTGGCAGCCGTCGCGAATATCCATCCAATCCCCGAACGCAATACCGCATTGTAGTGTTGCCGGTTGCCGCTCCGATTGTCCACAACGAAGATGGTTTCGGTCCGTTCCAGTGCCACCGTGCTGGCGATGCTGGTGTTGGCCAGCAGTGTAGTTCACAGTGCTCCACAGAAGAAGTACCCCTTCACGAAACCACGCTTGGCACTGCCGGAACCCGAACCGAAGGCGAGCGTCGAGGAAGCGGACGATGCCACCTCCCAGGAAGCCACCGAAGAGCCGATCGAGAAGATCCAAGCCAAATCCGCCCAGTACTCGTACGACACGTCCGTGAACGATACGATCAACGATCACACGATCATGCGCCAGGAGGAACGCAACGGACTCTCGCTGAAGGGCATGTACTCGTACAGTGACGGGTTCTTCAAGCGCACCGTCCACTACGAAGCCGACGACAAGGGCTACCGGGTGGTGAAGGAAATCAACGTCCCGATCGGAAACGGGCCCCAGGTCGACCCGCACGGTAAGGCCGATGTGTCATCGTCCCTGACCGGCTCGTACTCCATCACCGCCGACGACATTGCCAAACCGAAGCGCAAGGGCGTCCCAAATGCGTCCGAGGAGGCATCCGAGGAGGCGGCCGGCTCTGCCGAAAGTCAGGAACGGTCAGCGGAAGATGATGATGCCGAATCGGAGGAAGAGTCTCAGAAGCAGTAGGATTTCATGCGCACGGTTAGTGTCACGGTTAGCGTCAATAAAGCAGCTCATGTTATTTATGAACGAAGTGAAGTGAACCCTCTTGCGTAGCGAATCGAGCGTTAAATTTGTGCGTTTGTTTGGCGTGCACTCTGCGTCGGCGAGTACCTTCAAATATTTAAAGACCTGTTGAGCAATGTAGTAAATAAATCTTAAACATTCCAAGCGCGAGTACGGGAACGATATGGCTGGTTGTGATAGGAAAATGTTTCTTGACTGCGGTCAGTTTTGCTATAAAAATCTAACAACTTGGTAGGGATCCTTTTCGGGCTCGAAATGGTTTTAGTTTGATTCCAAACATTCCAAGTTTTAAAGCATCACGAACAATGTCTGATGATCGATTAAAAATATGATTTACATTTTACATTTAGATATTTTAGATTATAATTTAGATTTAATTCAATTACACACAAACACTCCCACATACACACGTACAGGGCCAGTTTTTAAATGCACAAATTCGGTCATTTATTTCCACGTTCCTACATTTTTTCGACTCAGCCATCACTTCCGCTCACTTTGCTCGCACCTCAGGCGCGAACACACTTCGGCTTCTTGGTAGACGGATCGGTGCCGCACTTCTCGAACGAGTTGCACTTGGTGCTGCCACAGTACGATCCAGAACCTCCGGAACCATCTGCCGGCACATGGGGACGGTGCCATTTTGAATCGAAGCAAACCGGGAAGAAAACATGACATGGTAACCAAAAACAACGGGTGGGACCGTTTACAATGAATAGTTAAGCCAATTGTAAAAAGATGTCGATTGTGTATGGGTTAGCGAGTGGTCAAATCGATTTAAAAAAAATGCCAATTTAATGTTACGTTTCCCAAAAACGGTCGACCTCGTCAACTGGTTAATCGTACGTAATGTGGCTGAATCAGTGAGCTGAACCGGAACGTCGAACCTTCCGGCTGTGATTACTTACACTTGTTTTCCTGCTTGAGCTTGCTGCGTTCAACGCAGGATTTACGGTTGCACGAGTTGGAGCAGCATTTACCACCGATATCGGCACAGTCGCGATCGCTCAGGCAGGTCGGCGAGCAGGATGCCACCTTGGAAGCCAGCGGACACTCTCCATTGACTGCGGCCGAAAGGTTACGTAAGGGTTAGGGTAAAACGATCGTTCACATAAGCCGTTCAGCACGAACACTTACCGGCTTCATTTTGCACTATCAGCATACACAGCGTAAGGGCTACGGCAAGTACGACGAACTTAGCTGTCGGCGAGAAAGATTATTCGCATGACCGTGAGAATATCACCAAAGTTATCACCGTCCTTACCCATTATCGCTTCAAATTGGTTGCGAATTGGTGATACTGCGCTGGAAGAATTTCAGAGCTGGTGATCGTGTGTCACTCTCAGCGGAGATTACAAAATAGACTGATCCAAGACGGCGAACCAAGCTGCTGGAGATAAGTTGTAAACGCGTATTGAAAATTTCTCCCACCACACACGGGTTCCGTATTGGTGGCACGGACTATAGGAAAGGTTCTCTACCTTGCTGGGCCAAAACCAGATCTTGAGCTAGCGTCAATAAATATTCATACGGCAGGAGTCATAAAGCAATCCGTCAAGCAAGTAAGCATTTGTTGTCCAGATGTTGTCCAGAAAATGAATTCAAAGGCGCATCTAATGTTACCATCGGTTGCAACCTTTATCATGCCAGGCCCCAGCGAATGGGGATTACCCGTAGCAAATGTGCCGTACCTTCTTACCTCTCCCATCAGTTCCGGATCAATAAGTTTGAAACTGGTTTCAAGCGCCCTACGCCTAGCGCAACGTGCGAAGGAGGCTCAACGTATCGTTTTTAAGGAAGCTTCTACTAGCACACGCGCGAATAAATACCCAAAAGCACTGCACACTACGATTGAAAACCACGCGGTACAATTTTAATAATCACAACTTTATTCAACAGTTCATTAGGACAGAGAATGGCACATCACATTACGTGTACAACATACATCGAAACGGTGTCTAACAAGTACCTTTGGTAAATATTAATAAAAAAAACAGTGACATTAAAACTTGCATCAACCATCGCTCGACGACTATGACACTTCCGCTGGCCATCTTTTATCGTAAAGGCCATATCCTCTAACACTCCCCCTAGCCGAAGGCATCGTTAATTGTACCCCATCGAAGATGTTGGCCATCCGTCGATCACGTTTCTCGTAGCTCGTACAACCGTATCCCCTCCACGAGCGCTGTGGTAGCTGGTGGCGCTTACTTATTGCCCTGCAGTATGCACGCGACGTGCACGCGCCAACGAGGCCTTAGCATTGATTTTACGATACGCAAAACGGCCGCTAGACGCGGTGAAGCTTGCGTCGACCACACAGGTTTTGATGTGGTTGTTATTGAAGGCGCAGGAATGATACCAGCAACACGGCGGGGTTGGGAATTGATGTTTTGCGTTTCATTTAATAACACTTTTGGTAGGACTCTGTCCAATATGCTTACTGTTGGGATCACAACAACACTTAAATATCGCAAGTTTGTGCGTTCTTTTGTTGCGCACGGTTTAAAAGCAGCCAACACAATCATTGTACACCGAGGACGAACATTAATATAGCACTAGGTTTATGGCTTGTTAAACTGGCGACTTCTCCTGACCTTCGTACTCATCCTTCGAGAGTTCATGCAGTAGCTTGTACTTCTCCGCATCGGTCAAATTGATGTAGCTATTGTTTTCCATCAGCTCCTTCTTGATGCTGTACACCAAATCACACGGCAGCTCGACATTCTTCTCGTTCTCAATTTGCACCTCGGTCGTGTGCTTGATCTCCACACTGCGGATCGATGCCGTGTCATCGCGATCCGGTTCCATGACATCATCGCCTGCAGTCACGGCTGCCACAGCCTGTTCGTTCTGTTGGCCAGCATCCTCTACCGGATCGATCGATTTGAAGCCTTGCATCAGCAACTGCACCGCCGCCGACTCCTGCGGTAACGCTTGGATGACCGTTTTCAGCAGCTTCGGTGAAGTCGGATCGAGCGGGTTACGGATCACCACATCCACCTCGCTGCCCTTCGTGTCGATGCTCTGCTGAGATTCAGCCTTCTCGCGAGCAGCATTCTTACGCATCAGACTCTTGGCGCGCTTCTTTAAGATGGCCTGCGCGTTCGGGTAGTACACGATCGCCTCGTTCAGATCCGATTTCGACAGCACGAACAGATTCGAAAAGCCTTTCGAACGCACGTCGGCCGTCCGGCGGTTTCCTTCCGCCCCGTTGATCGCGAGCAGACTAATCTCACCGAACACGGAACCCTCATACAGTGTCGCCAGCACCACATCGTTCCGCGGACCACCCATCACCTGCACCTGGCCCGTCTTTACGATGTACATCTCCTTGCCGACCTCCCCCTTGCGGCACACGAAATCCCCCGGCAGGAAGGTGACCGAGCGTAGCTTCAGCACCAGCTCGCGCAGCAACGCTTCCTCGCAATCGGCAAACAGCTGCACCTTGGACAGGGTCTGTATGTGAACCGAGATGGCGATGTCGGTCTTCAGGTTGGCCGGCAGCGCGTCCATGATGTGCGTCTCGTCCAAACACTTCTGCTGCTCCCAGGTGAAGGTGAACCACATCTTAACGCGCCGCTGCAGGTCGGTCGGTAGGTTCAGCCGGCGCATGTACTCGAGCGTTTCGTCGACCAGCTGCTTGTACTCGGACTTGGAGCGTGTCGCCGTCGCGATGATATCCCGTATCTGGCCAATGAGCAGCGCGAATACAAACACACCCATCAGCCATGCGGCCGTCATGAACATCAGTTCACCCTCTTTCTCCGGTTTCGGGTTCTTGCCGATCGAGGTGGCCGTTTTGGTGGCGAAGGCGAAACAGCGCACGTACGCGTGACCCTTGTTGTTGAACACCCACCGGTTGGACCCGAGCCCTGGGAGAGGAAACCAACGGTAATGAGAGCATTTTCAGTGCCACTTTCGATTTGCCGTTCTTATTACCTTGGTAAGCACTGTAGGCATAGTAGGCACAAGCCGTCAGGTGTATCATGTACAGCATGTAGGTTAATGTCTTCACTACACGAATCTAGAACGAATATTAATAGCTCAGTTACTAGTGTGCTGGATCAACTACTTTAGGATCACTTTGCCCAAACTTACTATATGCGGTGAAGATATGACTCGGTCGATCAGTTTGAAAAACTCCCAGAAGCTTTGTATTTTCAGGAGTCTTGGCGCACGGAACACAACGTGTTCGGTACCGAAGCGTAGATACAACAGATCCAATGGGACAAGCGCTAGTAGATCCATCTGAAATGGGTTCACAACATGTACTTATTTTTCGCTTCAACGGATGTACCAACACATTCTTACCTTAAACTGGAGCTTACGGATGTAGTTCTTGCGCGTCAGGTTCTTATCCTTCACCCAGAAGCCCTCGTACAGGTACATCAACCGATGCTTGACGAACAGGATGTCCAACAGATAGATTACGTCCGCGCAGATATCCATCGCGATCCAGTACTTGGTGTTTTCCGGTGTTTGATAGGGAAACGACGATCGGAGTGGTATAACCCACGCGTTGTACAGGAACGACAGCGACACGATAAACAGCCAGGCGATGTAAAACTTTCCTTGCGGGTCAAGCACATGATCGCTGCGCCCACCGCAGCAGAAGATCGGACAGAACAGGTAGTGGCTGCAGCCGGGTGTTTCGGTCGCCGATTGGAGCGTTAAGGCGGAATTTTGTATCGTACGCTCTGAGGTTGGGAGAGGAAGCGGGTTTTAGTGATTGACATGCAGCATGATCGAGAACGGTCCCATTTACTTACGATTAACGTTGTGCTTTTGCATCGAAGGTGCGGTTGAAGGAGCACTGGCACTGCTGGACGGTGTTGGGGGGATTTCTAGCTTGCTGCGCATTTTTCTGGTACGCTCCGAGAAACGGCTGGCGAGGTGGCGCAACCTGACCGTAACAAAATCGTTCCCATTCGCTGACATCATCTCCGAGGGACACCTGATTTAGAGGAGAATTAAGACCCTTCTCTAATCACACTTCCCTTACTACTTACGCGGAATTACGTCTATCCTCCATTGGATCCATGGACATTCCATTCGCATTATCGATGCATTGGCTATTATCTCCACATTCAATTTCGTTCGCATTTACGCTGGAAGCTACCGGTACGGCCGGTGCGGGTGCTTCATCTTCACACAGTGACGTCCCAGCCGATTCCGTGACGCACATCTGCAAGCTCTCCACCGGTGTATCCACCGAACTGGACCTGGAATCCAGCCCATCCTGCTCGCCCGTCGTGTAGTGTTGATGCTCCAGCTTCACCAGCATATTGCTCTCGTCATTTATAATCCGCTTGACCAGCTCGTGCGTACTTCGCAAGTTCGAGACCGCATTTTCCGCCTCCTGGCAACCGATCTTCCCGTTCCGGAAGTACAGCTTCGACTTGTATCCCCCTTTAGGGCTGAACGACTTGATGCGCCGTTTCTGCGTAATGTTTACCTTGTAAGTCGGTGAGCGCAGCACCTTCCTCTGGCCGTCCGGTGTTTTTGTGATGACCCGGTTGTAGCACTTCTTCGTCGGGCTGCACTTGCTCCGGATGAGCTGCATCGTACGTTCGGCCGCTTTTCGCTGACGTTCGCGCAGCGACAGCTGCTCGTCCTGTTCACGCTCCCGTCTCAGTATGTCCTCGGTGACGCTGATAAAGTCCTCCAGCTCGCGTATGTCCTTCGAGATCTCCTCGAGACTTTTGTGTAGCTTCACCTCGTCGCGACTGCCGGTACGCGCCAAGGCACCGCTGGAGCCACTCGTCCAGGCTGGTTGGCCCGGGATAATCGGCCGGGAACCGAAGCGCCCGTATCCATTTCCACGCGACCATACCGGGAACGGGGATAGCGGAGGTGGTGGCGGTGACCTTGGCGGCCAACCACCGTCCAGCGAGAGCACCGTCTCCGAACGGGAACGATTCGAGAGCTCGACGCTCAATGGCGCAGAGGTGGACATCGTGAGCGACCAAGAAAGACTACGGCGAGTTGAACGGCGTTCAGTGAATCATGTTGCCCAGTAGCTCCCACCCCATTGCGGTTTGCGTTGATGATGGCCGTGAACGCTGGAAATATCACTCTATATGGCCATCAAGCGTATTGCGACCGTATGGAAGGGTAGTTAAAAACACGATGCGACTAGTGATGAATATCAATTGAGCTTGCAAAGGCCACAAGCACTCGCAACGAAACCACGATTAGACTACGAGACGCATGCAGTCCCACACGATGCAAAATCGATATCGCAGTTAAACACTTTTCGCTAAAATTGTCCTTATAACACCGTAATTCGATATCGCGCTCTGAGAACGTTCCTCCTTCCCGCAAATCGCTACCTGTTCTATAGCGAAAAGGATACACATCTACGAATGGAATGGGTTCTGCGCATGATCAAAACATGCGACTTCTTTCAATATGGAATCAACATTTTGGCGGAGCGAAACGGCAAACGGAGGTTTGTTTACCATGCAATTTGAACGATAACAGACTAGTGACCATTTGGGTACGTTTGACGACTAATTGTTATCGTTTAGATGGCAGGATGAAACCAGAATGGAAACAAATCAAATTTTGTAAAACCCGTTGAACAGACGAGTAAACACCCCAGCAGGTTTGAACCACAATGTTTACTGACTGATCTTTATTATTTTCGAACGAATATTCAAATAGAACACGACACGTTTCATTAGAAATTCTTTAATACATCATGTACATTTCTTTAAGTAGAAAGAACCTGCGTAGGATCGCATCCGACACAATCCACCTAAGTCTAATTTAATTACACTTTCGGTAGCATTATGAAACAGCGTCTTTGTACTCGTTTGAATTAGCAATAACTAGCAAATGAACGTAATAAAGTGAGTGTTTACGAAAATAATGAAGGAAAAAGAAACGATTCGATGGCTTAGCCGCTCCTGATATGGCATTACTTTTGAAACTTGTAATGCTTTTTGTTGTTACTGACGTGCACGTTTAGCTTCAGCTGGAACTCTTCCGCCAAGTTCTGCAGGATCGTTACCTCCTTTTCGGACAGTCCGTCCGGCAGTGGCAGCGTGCTACACATTTCATCGTCGAGAAACTGCTTCATCGAATCCTTCACGTTATCGACGAACGCGGTTTCCTCCTTCGAAACCTCCTCCTTCTTCTGTGCGGCAATACCAAAGGCACGCGACCATATCATGCGCTCCTCCTTCTGGTGCTTAGCAGAGTACTCGTTTAGTTCCTTCAACGTTTGTTGGATGTTTTCGTCACGTGGTTCCAGCTGCTGGGCACGCAGCAGGCTCTTGCGCGAACGATCGTACTCGCCGAGCTTCAACAGAGCTTTCCCCTCCTGGTACAGGATTTTCGCGTTGCGGTTAATATCGCACAGCCGGTTCAGCTCGTTCACCATCCGGCACGCGTCCTTGGGCTGGTCGCGACGATTGTAACATACGGCCAGGCTGGTGTACAGAGTAATGAGCGTTTGCTGCTGTTCGCGTTCTTCCTCCTCATCCTTCAGATGGCACATCTGAAGTGTATCGACCGCCTCGAGATACTTAACGATCGCATTCGGCACCAGATTGCGCTTGAAGCAATCCTTCGCATACTGCCGTATTTGTGCCACCTTATCTTTTACCATCGCGTACGTTCGACGCTCGGTTTCGTCGAGCTTCGTCAGCGCCTCACCATCGTAGGCGGGACTGGCACTGATGAGCCGTATTACGAACAGCCCGTCCGCTTTCGGTTTAATGCGGGGTGGGCAGCCCACCTCGCCGTACAGCGCCTGGTAGGAGATGACGAACTGTGCCTCCTCGCTGACACGCATCGTCCGGACGGCTTCTTCCAGGCCGAACAAAACATTATACTCTCCCAACACGAACCGGAACGGCTTATCGCGCAGCGTCGTCGAATCGAAAGGTTTGGTTTCGCCCTCGAAAAACGCATTGTAGTCGATCATGACACGCATCTTGTCCGACAGCAGTTCACCGACGCCCGATTTCGTGATGCGCTTGTGGACATGCTCAGAAATCGGTTCCATCGCGGCGCGCAGCTCCTCGAACGTGCGATCCCAAGGCGACAGCAACTGTTTGTACTTTTCCTCATCCTCGTCCGCGCTTCCATAATCGTCATCGATAAAATAATCATCGCCTTGATTGTCGTCCTTGAAGTCGGTGTCGATTTGGAATTCTGTACCGTTTGTTAGTAGATCGCTGCGGAAAATGAGAGGTTTAAATATGATTAACCAATGCGTATGTTTCAGTTTTTCACTGCAACCATCGTTACCTGATATTGATCGGTGTTTTAAGCGCATTTCCGCTGTCCATTTTACGTGTCTTGCAAAAATCTTCGAAACCAACGTGATTCTAAAAAATGGCTTCTTTCGCGTGAAATAATTGCGCTGAAGTAAACAATTTGCCGGTAGAATATTGTTTTGTTTTCTGCTGTCAAATCTGTGGAACGTCAAAGTAGGTTGAAACGTTGTCTTGTTTATATTTATTTTTCATTTGTATTCATTATTTCATTGATGTCCTAAATTTTACAGTAAAATTCTTTTTATTTTACACTACATTAAAGTAGTGAAAGGAGATATTTATGTACAATTGCTTTTTCCAATTTACCAACGCTTTGCCACTCCTGCCATGTGCAAAAAAAAAACATGTCAAAAACCGGTACGACGATCGCGTTTGATCGATAAGCAGAAAAGGCCAAGGACCTGGAACGCTCAACGCACATGTTCCGGTCAGTTTTACGTTCACTTTCTTCCCGTGTAACCGTTTTCCAGCGTAGTGCAAACAGTGCTTTCTTCTGCTCCCGGACCGCAGCAATGTCATTGGAAGATGCGAAAAGATGTGCCGCATACAAGGCGGTCGATGAGTACGTGAAGGACAACACCGTTGTCGGTGTCGGATCGGGCTCGACCGTGGTGTATGCCGTACACCGCTTAGCGGAGCGCGTGAAAGCGGAAGGCTTGAAATTGGTTTGCGTCCCAACCAGCTTCCAGGCTCGGCAGCTTATCATTGAGCACGGACTGGTGCTTGGCGATCTGGAATGCAACCCGCACCTGGACTGTGCCATTGATGGAGCGGACGAGGTGGACGCAAAAATGGTTCTTATTAAGGGCGGTGGTGGATGTCTACTACAGGTACGCAAACAATACGGAAAGTGTGATTGTATTGGCTCCAAGATTCATTGCCAAATTCATCTTCAGGAAAAAATTGTAGCAGCTTGTGCCGACCGTATGGTGGTCATCGCTGATTACACGAAAGATTCGATTAAGCTGGGACAGCAGTATCGCAAAGGCATTCCAATTGAAGTAGCACCGATGGCGTACGTGCCGATAAGGAACAAAATTGAAACACAGTTCGGTGGTAGTCTAAAATTGCGGATGGCGGTAGCGAAGGCCGGTCCGGTCGTCACTGACAATGGCAATTTCATCCTGGATTGGAGCTTCGTCGATGAGAAGGAATACGATTGGGATGCAGTAAATCGAGCGATTATGATGATTCCAGGTGTGGTTGATACCGGCCTATTTGTCGGTATGGCGACCAAGGCTTACTTCGGTCAGAAGGATGGAACTGTCACGGAACGAAGTGCCTGATAGTTTCGTTGATTTTTTATTCCTATGTTTTCGATCACAATAATAAATAGTAAATTACAAAAAAGAAAACAACTTAACACGGGCTGGCAGCATAGAACCACACGCACGGAGAAATCAAAACGCTTTCTTGTTGCGCTCCGGCAGCAACGTTTCTTTCGCGTAGCTGAATAGCGAAAGCAGTCCCATCTTCTTCCTACTGGAAAAGTAATTCGTTACTACATCGTCATTGCCACCTGAAACGAAGCAAATGAGGGTTAATGTGATAGAATAAGATGTTTCCAGGCGGTGTATGGTGAAACGCACTGAGTAAATGTGTTCGCTCGTTGCTCGTCGGTAGTACGTTGTCGTTGGCGGAGAGTGATACAAAAAGCGCAAATGGTACGAGCCATAGACAGAGTGTAAAGTATGCCAGCACCTCGGAGAACGTGTGGTACTGCAGCTGAAAGTACACCAACGCCAAGTAGTGATTCGCAACGAGCAGCACCACGGCTCCGATGAACGCTGGCGACAGAAACCGCACGTAAGGAAAGTGGTTCAAGATGAGCGCGTGCAGCGCCTGGGCGCCAAGTCCACAAAGCATCATTGTCCAGGAGAAGTTTTCCGTGAAGATAAATATTACGTATAAGACGGTGGTCACCGCTACCATCCATTTGATCACCTTTTTGGCAATGACCGTGTATTCCTCGACCAGCTCTGCCAAGTAGTATAGTCCGGCGGCTGTTGGGATTAAACGAACACAGACAGGTGTGTTAGATGGCTGAGATCCAAAAAACTGCTCCACGTACCCGAATTACGTACCAATCGAGATCGTTATGAAGCATATCTGCACCAGCAGCGACACATAACTTAACAGTGTAAGGAAGGACATGATTTCCGTCGTCCTGTTGTAATTCACTACCTAATAATAGAGTGCCGACGGAGACCCGGATTTAATGCTCAAGTCTTCTTCTGAACGTAAAACTACACTCGGTTGTCGTATTGGTCGGCGGAGCTGATGAGTTGGAAAAAATGTAAACAAACATTCGATGTTGACAGATGCAACGATGACATGTGAAAGATGGTGTCAAAATCAAATGTTTTATTTATTTACGTTTCATCGGTAGATCTTCGAGCAAACAGGCCCAATTTCAACGCTCTGGACTGCGTTGTGGTCTGTAGGAATACCCTATCAATTCATTGCGACGATGGAGGAATACAAAAAACTCATGTGGTGAGGTTTTGATGATTTTGAAACATATTTTTATTTGCCGTTTAACAGTAGGTTCTTTCATTCCAAGGTCTCGGCACAACCCACGTTCGGAAGGAAAACTACTCGAGCAAGCGTCGATTGATTTCGCCGATTTCCAGAACGACATCTTCAATTTACACATAAATGAAATCGACCCCAACCACCGCATCGAGGATGCACCAGGTACCGGTAGCGCGAGCGATTACGATCCATTTCTGCCGGTCGAAATGCCGGCAGATCCGCGCACGGGTCAAACGGTGCAGCAACTGGAACTGAAGTGCATACAATCGTTGCAGTTGTACGATAAATTTCCCTCCGGTTCGGTGCTTTCGCGCGAAGAACATCAGCACTGTCTGATGGTGCAGAACCGCATAAACATGCGGCTGCCGTTCAACACAACGGAGGACAGTAAAAACTACGACCGGTACCAGCAGCTAATGGAGAAGCTCGCACCGGAAAAGGAAATATTCGACAGCTTCGTGCGGAATTACTTCAACACCAACCTGTTGCGCCGAGTGCAGATGATCGAGCCAGAGCTGAATGAGCTGGTAGTAAGACTGTGGCAGGAGAAGGTTGGCGAGCAGATGGCCCTCGAGCGGGAGCTTGGTGGACCGTACGTATTAATGACGATTGTTCCATTCGGTGGCTACGTAGAAAATGCATGCAACGTCAGTTTCGAACCGACCGGCCAGGAGGTACATGAAACGGGAGCGGTACGCAACTTATTCGCTGAGAACGTGTTGCGGTGCATCTCATTGAAAAGGAATCAGCGCGTTTTGGATGCATTCTTGGAAGAGTGCCGTTCCGTTCGGCGCCGGAGAGCGGAGGAGCTAAACGATATTTACCCCATTCTGCACCGTGAACCGGACGTGACGATCGTTGTCCCGGCTGGGGCGCTAACGCTGCTGCTTAATTACGCTCAAAACACACAGCACCAGTGGACCATACCGTTTCAGATCAAAATGATCGATGGTCGGCACGTTTTGCTCATGGACAGCCGGCATCCACCGACTCAGATGTCTACGCACGCCCGGAAAGTGAAAGCATACAAGATGCTGGTTAAAAGTTACATGACTTTTCACGCCTCGCGTAAGCAGCCGGAAGTGGTATCGGGTAAGAAAGCACCGGTACCTTTTCAAGTGCATCGTTTCGATGAGTACATGAAGCAGGTGGAGCTGAGAAAGGCACAGAACACGGGGAAACAGGAAACCCCAAAAGAGAATAGGTTTTACCAAACGTGGAAACTGCAGGAAAAGGACGAAAGGCATCAGTTTCTCGTCTGCTATCGACAGGACTGCTATGAGTCGTTCCGTAAGATGCGTCTTTTCATGAACATCTCGATAAAGCTCGAGTACCAGCCCGAGTTCGGTGCTGAGCAGATGACGGTAGTGGAGCTGCTGCAGGAATGGTGCCGTCAGTTACTGCGTTCAAATTCGAAAACGTTGCGATTACGCATCAATGCCACCACCTCGACCATCATCTCCCACCACTATCTCGAATTGCGTGATATCGAGGAAGAACTGTACCGATTGCATGGTTTGAAGCCACGCAATCTCATCACGAACGTGTGGAAAATGCTTAAACTGATGCTTACTTTCCCAACCGGCAGCTATCTGCTGCAGCGCGATGGCAAAAGCACCCAAGGGCCATCGGTGTACGCTAAAACGATCGAAAAAACTGGCCAAACGATCGCACCCACCGGTGGGGTGACCCTAAACTGGAGCGACCTGCTCACCAAAACGGAGTACGATTGTCCTCCGCTTGAGCAGTACGATTGGATACCGATTGATAAGTTCGTTATCACGCAACTCCATCGCGTAAATACACTGTTCCCGTGCAGTTTTCCTCACTGGACGTCGGTGCGGCGATTAAACGCGCGCCAGGTGAAGATGCCGCCCCCGGTGGAAGTTAAACCGGTCACGAAAAAGAAGGGAACAAAGCATCAGGCAACCAAAGTGTTGACACCCGGGCAGCAACTGCGGAAGGAGCGGATGAAGCTGAAGCGAGCGGAAGCGCGCAAACAGAAGCAAAGGGCGGAGCAGATCCAGCAGTCGCTCAATCAATTCGCTCCTTACGCGGGACCGCACAAGGCGAAACAAACCGAGAAGCCCGTTAGTGAACCAAAGGATGCTGAAGGAAAGGAGGCTCTTGTTGGTCAAACTACAGTCGCTACTATTGATTATAGTTCGTACGTCAAACAGGCTGCGCTAGAACCGGACAAAAGCCAATAACAACGTTTCCCATCTTTTCAATGTATAGTTTGATTATATTTGTTTTCTAGCAAACAATAGTTTTATCACAATGTGTAACAATGATCTACGAATGTCACAATCCACTCAGTGGCAACTTTTTGTCCTCCTGCCAATATATGTTTCCTTCCACCAGTGCTGATCTAGTTCGTAATCCTGTTCCTTCCACCGGAAGTGTGTTGGTGGGTGTTCCTCTCCATTTTGAAACGTGAAGGAAGAGCTCAGCTCGATGGCCAACTTGGATCGTATCAACCCTATCGCACCGTATCGTTCCGGTGCCGGATGATACACACGGCCTGTGTCGGGAAACATGCAAATTCGATCCGGTTGCCATGGCACACTCATCTTATCGCCTGCGTGAGCGTATGCTAATTTATCTGCGTTATCTGTAGGGAAAGCAATTGTCTATGTAAAAATATACTTCAAACACAAGATAATCCCAGCGATACACACCCTGTTGGAAAATGTTAGTGAAAACGATCGGCAAGTCGTCACACCGGATGTAGTTCCTTTCACGGCCACACACGGACAGAAACGGAAATTCGCCCTGGTACCGGTCGGTATCGTTCAGTTTCAGCCGTTTGAAAAAGAACTCCAGAAATTGCTTCTCTTTGAAGCAGGATGTGAAGTTTTTAATCCTTGCATCGTCCAGAAACAGCTAACCGGAGGTGGGATTAAAGGTCAGTTAAGTTATCAGTCGTAAGCATGGGTTGCAGTAAAATAAAATCGCTAACCATTCCTTCATGATCGATGTAATAAAAATATTCGCGTATTTTTGGTGCGGGAGACTGGCCTTGCACGTACGCTACTTGACGACACAATTGAAGCGAAGACGTAAATAATCGCCCAATCAACATCTTCATCTGTTAGCTTAACACACTTTCAAACACAACAAAATCAGGGTATTTTAATCGCAACTTGTAATTTGGATGTAAACAAACAAACGTAACGTTCACCTGCATACAAAGCGGCTTAGCGCGATGACATTCCCGTACACAGTCATTATCATGCTATGCGTCATGTTTCGCACACGGTTTGCGTTTCGTTAAAAAAGGGCTAAACCAGCAACATAAAAGCATAGGAATGTACCAAGGTGATTATAATAAGATTTTTAGCAACATTCGAAGTCGCCATTTTCTTAGTATTGTTGTGGCAAGCTTGGTTTGGGTTGAAAAATAATCTCTTTATGAAAATTTATATAAACTGCCTAAAGCCTTCTCGAGGAGGTCAGATTGATGTTGGTTCAAGAATTGATGTGCCAAACTGAGAAATGTCAAATTGCTGCATGTAAATACCTGTTCTAACCACCTTTGATATCGTAGCCCAAATCGCCAATCGTCCAATAACGTCTAAACAAAAAATAAACTAATAGGAAAGATCATTCTAAAAGAACATATATATAATTATGAAAAGCAATTTGGCAACCCCCCGCATGACACAGCAACACTAGCTTGAACCTGGGCATGAAATGAGGTTGTGGATATAGACAGCCGGTTCTTTACTAGGTGATTTGAAAAGTAACCTCACTGATTAGAATAAGACACAAGAAGGAGGAGAAGACTCAAATGCAGAACACTTTGAAAGTGGGTTTGGACCGGCTGCAGCTAAACATGATAGACTTTTTATGGCGATTGATAGCTGTTAATGATATATGCATGTTCTATTACACTACAACAGCAAAACGAGTACTCAATAACGCACTGAAGCCGGCAAAATTGAATAATAGCGGCCGTAGAAGGCACGTCGGATTGGGAAGTTGATGATTTTGAAATCTTCATGGCACACCGTTAGTAGTGTACTTTGAAAAAGACAAATGATCAACAGCGAATATGAATGCCTTAGAAATCATTGCCACGAGAGTAACTGTTCGACCCAACACGAAGTTTGACACGAAATGCTCAAAAAATGGCGCTAAAAATTCACCTTCTAAATATAAACACCTTGAGAAACGATTACATTCTTCTGTTTATATCAATACTTGAGTGTTCAGACGCGCGTTTATTCTTTTTCCCACATTTTTTATGTTCTCTTTTACAACAAATCGTTTGTGATATTTAAATGATAATTGCTTAAACAGAAACAAAAAAAAGGAAACGAGACGAGATGAATTCTGCACATTTCTACATCTAAACTACCGTGAAAGAGTCATTGCGGATTTCTACAGAATGTAACACTGGTATGTATTCCAATGAGCGGCGTATTCTTCTACGAATACATCATAATATAATTATGTACAAAACAGCGTTCCTTCTTTCTCATAATAAAACGAATATGTACTACGGAAACTGTCGATTTTCCAGATAATAGTGGCTCGAAAGTACCTGCTGCCTAATCTTCATTGCCGTAAAGCTTGTAGTTTGTAGAAGTAGATCAGAAACTAAAAAAACCGGCTTGTTTATAAGACGCATCGAAAGGACGTGCATCCACGTGCAGAAATCGTCACGATGGCGTACACGATCAGCCATGCCACGATGGAGAAACTGCGTAAGTATTTACGACCCACGGGTCGAAAGACAGACGCGCTGCTCTGCCGTCGGCCCTTTTCGATGCATCCGAGGTCGCGAGCGTGCGTGTTGCATGTGTTTCAGATGCCATTAGTTGCATTTCACACCTTTATTCCGTTTTTTCTTTTTGATGCACAGTGCATCCGATACAGGAAATACGCATCCGCTCGCTTCACGACATCGAAAACACGCTGAAGCGTGCGCTTTGGGAGAACGCAGAGATCAGCTTGAATGCGATCGCACTGTTTAAGAATTTGATACGTTGGTTCGCAAACAGTCCTATGTGCGAGGAGTTCACCGTGCTCGAACTGTTATTGCTTCTGCTGGAGGTGGGTATGAGGTTTTGGGGGTATGGGATGGAATGCGGCTAAAAATGGATTGGTTTATTGCCGTAAACTTGTTTCTCTTTATCCTATTTCCTGCCTTTATCTCTCTCCCTCTTACTCTCTCTCTCTCTCTCTCTTTCTTTGTTTCAACAACCGGTCCAGAGCAAGTATGGCAAGGAGATCGTAAAGTTTTACACCCCGGACCGGATCACCAAGGAGTTGATAAAGATTCGCAACTTGATCGGCTCGAACATCAAGTGCGACCAATTGGCGAGTAACGTCGTCAAGCAGGTGTTTCGTATGAAGCACGGCCAGATCGAGAGCAGTATGGCCAGCGGTACAGTCAACAGTATTGCCGACAGTTTGGGCGCCATGAAGCTGGACGGTTCGGAAGTTTCCAATGGTGATGAGGCGATCTCCGTCATAGATTTGTTTGTCGCGCGATGGGATGGCGATACCAGATTCTTCACCGAATGCTGGGAAGTTCCGGATAAGTCCGTAATGGGTGTGTTCGAGCGCCTGAATGAGTCGCTGTTCGACGAAGCGAACCCGGACAACTTCCATCGCGCCATCAACTACGTCATCCCTTACACAAAAGACTACCCGCCGGAATTTTTCCTCCAACCACCATACATCGGGCTGTCGCTGTTGCAGCTCATACAGCGGCGACGGATCGAAGTCCGCAAAGGTTTCAGCATGCTGCTATATCTGATGGAATCGTTCCGCAGACGTATGCGGCAGCGGATGCTCACCGTAACGTACATGCCAGTGAAAGCGGACCGCCGCCGGACGCAACTCTCGATCGGCGGGTTCGTGTACGAGATGTTTCAGCTCGGGATCGAGCAGCTAAAAGAACTGTCTGGCGACTGTGACAAAATGGCCGCCAACATGATACTTATCGTGCTTAGCCAAACAACCACCATCCTAATGTCGGAGCACTTCAGCGAGCAGCAGAAGATACCGCCCAGCCGGTTCGGCGAGCTGTGCCGCGACTTGGGATACCTCGTCAAACACTACCGGCAGGAGTGGGAGTCGGACTCGAAGCGTGCGTTCGCTCGCACCCGATACCGCATCACGATGCAGATCATGCTCGATTTTGTGCGCTTGTGGCAGAAGGAACCGGAGGTGGAACCAGAACTGGATGCCGCCGGATATCAGCCGCAAGGACAGGCAGGAGTCGGGGCGATGGCAAGCTACAATCCGGGAGACTTTGCGACGCTCAACACGACCGCACACCGGAAGGCCCTGGAACAGGCGGACAGTACGTGGCGAGACGAGTGTAAGCTAGCGCTGCTCGACTATCCGCTCAAGCTGGCCTGCCCTGAGATGTACGAACATCTGTGTACACACGTGGGCAAGGAAAACGAGCGACTACTGCTGGCGCTGACCCAGATGAGAGACAAAATGTTTCATGCGGTGCTGCTGCTGCGGGATGGAACGAGCAAACTCACGGATGTGGCCTTGCTGACCAATGGTATGGCAGCGATGACGATGCTGTGTTTCCACCGGTCGAGCGGGATAGTTCGCAGCATTTTGAAAGCGGTTGAGAAGTGAGTCGAACCGGTGAGAAATGTTGCGATCGTTGGGTTTGTTAACAATTTTCGCTTCCATTTTCTTACAGCTGTGCCGGACTGATTACGGAGGACGGTCCACTGTGGGATATTATAGAAGCGATTACGGTTCGCCTGCTGGCGCATGCCGATGAGAAGATACGATGGTAAGTTACGCAACGAACATCACTCGTACCCCCAATATAACCCTATCGTCAACCTTTTCCAACCTTACAGTGAAGCTTACGAGATGTGTCTTAAAATGATGAAAGATTTCATCGGGCAGTTGGACGAAGGTCCTATCCTAACGCGGCGTAGTGGAATCTCTAGTTCATCCCCGAAACTGCGGGCCATGGGCATACCTCTAACGGGGCAGATTATCACCGAGATCGCGAGCTTTGGGTACACCAGTACGAACAGGAAGGTAAGAGAGAATTAAAATATAGTAGGTTTAAGAAATGGGAAAGAATATTCAAGTATTCTTCCCGTGATAGATGGGTTCCATTTAGTATAGCTGCTGTACTATTTCCTTATCAATTGTTTTGTTTCTGTTGGGATGTCATAACATTAAAAATAGTATTTGAACTGTATGTATGAACTGTAACGATTTTCGAAGCACTAACTCGTAAGGTTAAAAAAACTGGCTTTCTTATTTGACAGTTGAACATCTTCTCAAAACCCATCGATAAATTTGGTTCTGTTAGAAACCTTTTGACAACTAGAATTTCACCCTAGAAATACGAGGCTAGGTTACTGGTTACTATGATGAACAAAGTATTCCATGTTACCAAGCTGTTACACATCGAAAAAAATCAAATAACATATCATCTCGATGAGACATTTATTACTGAATTTGTTAAGCTTATGGTTACTTAAAAATGCCTAATTTATGCTCATTTCTTTCCCTCCGTTTCCTTCATTACGCAGATCAAACAGTGTGCTGAAACGATGCTTCTCTTCCTGTTGAACTCCAAGGCGTTTCTGCAGGAGAGATGGCTGGACGTGCAGGAAGTGCTGCTGCTGACCGCCCCTTTCATCCAGATGGTCGCAGTTGGGCGTGAAGATTCCAAGTTGCGGCGTGTCGTGATAGGCATGTTTCACCCGGAGTTCGGTCTACCTTTTCTCGATGCACTGCAGGGCAACGTGCGTCTTCTGTACCACGAGGAGAGCGTGATCCGGGAGGAGGCGTTAACGCGCGTCCTCTTCTTGATCAACACCGTGCATGATAGCAAGAACTTTGCGCCGCGCATCGAAAACATCAGCGACACCGTCCCGAACGGGATTTGCCTGGTGTCGTTCCCGTTCGACATCGCGTGCCACAAGACGGCGAGTGTGTACGATGCGAGTGCGGTGCAGCCGTTGCTGGATGCGCTCGAGCAGGAGGAGGGTGGCGATCCGGCCCTGCGTAGGGGTGCGCTCATGCAGCTGAACGTGCTGGCGGAGGATCCGGAACTGTGCGAGGTGATACACAGCACGTACGGGTGGTCGGCGGTGTTGAAGGCACTGTTTAACGCGATGCGTACCGATCGCCAGCATCTGGACTATCCAGATGCGGCCCTGCCGGCGGTCGGCATTCTCAACAAGCTGTGCTTCCGATTCATCCAGTTCCGCCGGTTTCTCAGCTCGGATGCGAGCGCCTGTCATCTGATCGTGCGGGCGCTACTAATGCACCACCACATGCCGGTGTTTCGCCTGGAGTGCTGTGCGTTGCTGTATCTGCTGGTGTTTGCCGACAGTGCGACCGGGACTGGGCCACTCGTGTCACTGCCGGTCATGTTCGCCAAGTCGCCGTACAAAATCCCATTCGTTACCGACTTCCACTGGCACTGCAGTCCGATGCGCGAGGAATCTCAGCTGGAGCTACTGTTCCAGAGCAGTCTGGTGGATGATTTCGCACCAAAGCACGCCTCGCTCGGACCAAACTCGGAAAGTATTTTGCGTGTCGACGGTGGCAAGCAGCAGGATGACAGCGGGACGATGAACGGTAGTTGGAGTGCACTTTCCACCACCAACAGCTCCTCCAGCGCGAGCGGCACCTCCCGGCCGATCATCTGGGAGTATGTGAAGCGGTACGTGCGCTTCACGTTCGCCGACCTCTGGTACGAGGGGCTGGACAAGATTCAGACCAAGCTGAACAGTGCCAAACGCACCAACGCGGTGACGCCGAGCCTCGATGAGGAGGAGGATACGCCGCTCGAGTACAAAGGCAGCAAACCGGCGCTCGATTTTAGCCCGAAGCTTCGGCTAACGAAGCGCGACATTCGCTGGCTGAAGGTGATCGATTTCCCATCGATTTTCCGCCAATCGATCCGCCGCCTGTCGGTGGCGAAAGCGCACGCGGACGTGTACGGTGGGCTGGCGACGCTCGAGGCGAACTTGATCTTTCCGCTGAAAAACACCGTCTGCCAGCAGGACATTATCATCAGCACGCTCAAGCGCTACCTGCACACGCCCCCGGTGTCCGAGGCGGACCAGAAGCTGTTGGTGGAGGTGTTTAACATCATCGGCATCATGCTGCATATCGACTTTCGCATGGTGCGCGATTGGCTGGTGGCCGTGCTGGAGACGGATGCGAATTTCTTCCTGCGTTTGCTACGCTCGGAGGACTGTATCGAAGCGCTGCACACGAAAAATGCCAACTTGCTGTTGCGATTGGTGCATCAGTACGATGTTGGGATGAATTTGGGTGATCTCAAAGAGCAACAGACGCAGCAGCAGGCGCCGCGTCAGCAGCCGCAGTGGAATGTACGCGTGTTTCAAACCGCACTGGATCATCTGGACGTGGTGTTGCGGACCTGCGATCTGCCGCGCATCATATCGCTCATGGAGGTGCTCGAGGCGCTGTCCGGACGGGTGGATCACGCGCGGATCGATGTGCCGGACGTTGTGTCGAAGCTGGTGCAGTGCATTCGGCTCATCAAATCCACCACCTACAGCGGTTCGGCCATCGTGCGGTCGTGTCTGATGACCATCGCGCATCTGCTCGAGCACGCCGAAGCCGAGCTGAACCGCTTCGAGTGGAAACCGAAGCAGCTGAAAACGATCTCGACGCAGTGCAGCAACAGCTGCACGCTGGTGCGTTCGATCGCGTGGAACATACTGGCGAAGGTGGCCTGCAGCCTCGACGGGGCGGCGACAATCGTGCGGGAGTGTGCCTACCTGCCCGGTGGGATCCATGCGAGCTGCGTCAGCACCGTGCTCGATACGCACGAAGCCAGTCTGGTGAAGGAGGCGGCCGTCGGGCTGCTGGTGAAGCTGCTGTGCCATAACGGCGTCGCGTCGGTCGATCCGTTCGACGGGGCAGTACATCTGCGTAAAGCGAATGGTACCACGGGCGGAGCCGCGGCCCCACCCGTTGCGAAGACTTCGCTCGAGCTGGTGGCGGAGCTGTTGGCGAAGCAGCGCTTCTTCGACGAGTCGATCCGCTCGCTCGAGCACTACACGTGCATGGAGTTCGTGATGGACGGGGACCTGGTGCCGACGGCCGTGCTCGTGTCGGCCGATCTGGTGAAGGCGTACGCGGTCCTGTATCGCTGCCTGATCGAGATGGACCCGGTCGGGTTCGGGAAGCAGCTGTTCGAGAAGGGTTGCGTGCAGGGGTTGCTGGAGTGCGTCGAAATGCAGGCCGTGCTGCCGAATCGGGCCGTCTGCTTGATGGTGGCGGAAGTTTGCACGCTGCTGCTCCGCTGCCTGGACGAACCGACCCGAACGCAGGTGTGCGAGCTGCTCGCGGGCCACCAGACGTTTGTCGAGAGCGTGATCTACATGCTGAATCCGTACCTGTACGGGAAGCTAACGCAGCCGGTGATGGAGCAAACGCTGTGCAGTATTATGCGCTTTCTGACGCCGTTCGTGATGACGCCGAGCGGGAAGCACCAGATACACCTGGAGTTCGGACAGAAGGACGTGAAACCGATCGCGAGGATGATTCAGAACGCTATACTGCACAAATCGCAAGGTAAGCTTCAGGATATTGCGAAACTGGTCACACGGTCAGCCAATTTATTCCAACGCTTCTGGAGGATTATTCATAATCAGCAGTTTTTTTTTACTACCCTACCGTGTTTCTTTTGTGTTTATGACTTTAAATATCAAAAACGTTTCTAACGTTTAATATCCTTGTGGAAAAGCAAACAAGTTGGGCCAGCTAAAATATGGCATCTGTGACAAATTAGCTAACCTTTTTTTAATGTCTTCTATTCACAGCTTTCCAAACGGTTTGCTCCCGGTTTCTCTCGCTAATGCTGTACACGTCGGACAGTGCCGTTTCTCCCACCGCCGAGTATCCGTCCTTTCTCATCCAGTTCGAAACAATGGACATGTTCACGGATGGTGAAGATACGACAAAACCGGTCAAAACGATCATAATCGATGAGCAGGACACGGAGATAGAGGAAGATACGGAGAACACCAACCCGAACCGACCGTCCGCGGCAACATTCGTAGTGGACGACAAGCAAACGAAACCGATATTCGGGAAGGTGGACTTCCGTAGCGCATCGGCTTTCATTTTCCAGGCGCTATCCCAGCGCTACGAGCTGTCGTGTAGTCGCGAGCAGCTGGAGACCGGAGGTGTTACGACCAGCATTTACAAGCGCACGCTCTACGCGACCATACAGACGATGCTGCACTACTCGGGCCAGGCATGCCGGGTGGCGCGGGCCTGCAATCTGCTGGGCATCATACTGGAGTGGTACGATGCGATTCACGAGGGGTTGATCGGACGGCTGACGTACCAGGAGTTTGTGCGTCGCAACGGTGAAACCAAGAAGCAGTACGTGATGGCTGAGCTGAAGGAGCTGGCGACCGTGCTGGCTTCCTGGTTTAGCCTGCCGGATGAGGCCCTGCTGCTGCACATTAAGGAAATCGATGAACTGTGCCAGATAGTGCTGATGTACTGGTCGTGGTTTACCAACAATCATGCGCTGCTGCTGGAGATGCTGCAGGTGCTGGGATTTCTGACGGAAAGTCACATCATCATGTGCAAGGCGCTGGCGAACACGTTCCCGGGCTACTCGCACAGCATCATGAAGCTGCTGATCGTGACGGCCACGACCGAGACGGCGAAGGTGAAGGGTCCGAAGTGTGATCTGCAGGTGCTGAAGCTGGCGCTGCGCGTGCTGCGCAACTGTTGCTGCTGTCACGAGGGACGCAACATGATCGGGAAGCTGAACGTATTTGACAATCTGAGCAAGCTGCATCCGAGCGTCACGAAGCTGCAGAAACCGTGGATGGAGGTGACGCAGCTGTGGCTCGAGTTCTGGGAGGTGTACACTCGATACATCGATGTCAGCGAAGTGCGGTGAGTGATCGTTGCGAACCACGTTTCGCAACGTTGGCATTGTATTATTGGCGATTGAGAGAATTTGAATGTTGAAAAGCGGTTACATTTTTAATGTCCTAACTAATACAATGCTTCTTTTGCCTTCCTGCGTTCATCCACAGACATCTGACGGTGCTCGGAGCGCTGGTACGTAAATCCGGCTCTGAATTGCGTCTGCTCGCGCTGGCCATCATTCGCAATCTGACGTTCGTGTTAGCGAACAGACCGGCGCTGTTGGCATCCTCGGACTACATGTTCATCCTCCAGAACGCACTGCAACGTACGGCCAGCGAGATGGAGGTACTGATGGCGGCGGTAACGGTGTGGAAAATGATTGCCAACAACCAGCGGGGTAAGGCGGCGATCAAAAGCAGTCCGCTGGTACGGCTGATCGCGGGCCAGGTGAAGCACTACTCCATGACACCGGACGGCAACGATCAGAACCAGCTGTGGGGTGTGCTGATGACCGTGTACCGTATATTGGGCGCCTAAAGACGGCGATGTTGCTTCGAGCACCCCCCCGCTGCCTCTACACGGCTGCCGAGAGACGTAAGTAGGCTGTGTATTAAATTCGTATCGGGTTTCGCACACCGCCAATGCCATTTTTGTTAAGTGAATATACAACATTCTGCATAGGTCACTCACCGTGTTCATATATTGAAAAGGAAGTGCTAGGTTTCATTTTGTTTGGAGCAGAAAACGGTTATTGTTGTATAAGGAATAAAGGAAGAGTTACGGATAAACGATGCGATGAAGCAGTCGCTATAGGCATTGCCGAGAAGAAATGTCCGAACCGAATTTTGAGGAAGAGCAACATATGAAATCGACTGGAAATATACACGAATGCTGTTTAGATACCAGGAAACCCTAATATCGAACGGAGAAGGTTGCCAGCCGATATCCGACAAGAAAAAGATCCGAAATACAGGTTTCAAAGCATATCCATGGCAATCTTGATACTTTTTTGTTTCTTAGTGACTCTTCCCCAACTACGATTGCCAATACGTTCTGATCTAGCAGGCTGAAAATGTTGTGTTATTGGGAAAAACATAAAATTTATATGTATCTTTTTTCTTGTAACAATCGGTGTTGTTGATGTTTTTAAAGTTTCTCTTTATTAGAATTTATTTTCGGTTCAACTGTTACACTACCTAACTTCCGGTGCTAATGAGTCTCGAACTAGCTAACTGTGTACGCTGTGTGGCTGTAGAATGAATGTAGTGAACGCTGTGTATTTCGAATGGGCATTGCTAACTAGAGGATGCCATTAAAGCCTCCAGGCGATGATGCCAGCAAGCACGACGGTGAGGAAAACGTTAATCGTAAGGATGGCTGCACGTCCACCGGTACCGCCCGGTGCGATCGTCGTCGACGGTGCCGCATTCTGGCAGTCCTCAATGTTCTCGAACAGCCGGATGTAGTTCTTCACCGACGCGCTCAGCTCGGTATGGTGGGGTGAAACCAGCCCGAGGGCGGAGTCCTCGAACAGCAGGTTGCGCTGGCCACCGAAAATGTTGTACATCCGGAAGTCGGGATCGTTCTGCAGGTAGACATCGAGCGAGCTCAGCACGTGCACGATGTTGTCCGACTTTTCCCACTGACGCCGCACGACAATTTCGCCGTCCACGATCGTCGTCAGGTAGCACTCTTCGTCCACGTCGAAGCCTGTGTACGCCGCCAGCGAACCGTTGCGGCACAGCACCCGATAATCGTTGGGATTCATGGCGAGGAATCGCGCGTGTTCGGCCAGGTTTTGCGCTTCAACGATCGCAACCTCGCCCGCCTCCTGCAGGCAGCGAAGGGCACCGCGCGTACCGTAGTATCGGTTCGTGTCGGACGCGGCACACAGCAAGTTCCGGTCGATGGAGCCACCGACGCCGCCATTCTGCCGCAGAGCCGGATCGATTCCTTCGACCGGCGGCTCTTCAGCGTCGTCTTCGTTCGGCTGCTCCGCATCGTCCTCCTGGTAGTTGCCCAGCTCGCGAGGCGTAGGGTTCTCCGCGTACCGGCAGAGGGCACACAGACTTTCGGCGTGCTCACCGGAAGCATCGTGCAGATCATCCCGCGAACCCGGCGCACAGGCCTCGGAGAAGAATTCGCTCATCAGATGGCCGTAGTTGCATTCGTTACGATCGAAGATGCCTCGCGAACGGCCAACGTTAACGAACGCGATCGAAGCTGGCAGCAAGTATACGAGTTGTATTGTTAATCTTCACCATCTAAAGGCTCCACTACTTTCAGCGTGCAAACACTTACCGATGCCGCCAAACTCCGGGAAACAGGCCTTCGAATCGCGCAGCTTCTCGAACCGATCGTGCCCCTTGCCCTCGTGCACGAGCACCACCACCGACGAGTACTTATCCTTCTCCGTCTCCTGGTAGAGGGCCGCCGTCAGGTTGGACTGGCGCGCGAGGTAACCGTAGTTGGAATCGATGCCAGCGAAGTCGGCCCGTTCGGAGGAAATTTCTCGCAGGCAGCTGATGCGGCTCGTCGTGGGATTGTTGCATTCCAGCAGCGGATATACACCGGATGTCAGACCGGCGCTCGCCAGTACCTTACACTTATCCTGCTCCTCGATGGACGTCGTGCACCACCGTGCCGTCGTCTGGCAAAAGTCCGACGGTATCGGCACCGGGCGATGCGGACGGATGTACGCGTCCGGTGATTGGATCGAGCTAACCGCAACGATCTTTTCCGTGCTGTGCTTCGTCAGTATGTCGATGACGGCCGTTTCCCACGCCGAGGAGGGGGTGACCGAGTTGCGCAACCACGTTTCGATGCGCGTCGAAATGTGAATCGCCTTGGTATTGGACGCGACTACTACGGGCCACGGTTGCGACATCCAGGTGCAGGCCGGACCGTTGACGGGCGTGAGCGTACCGTTGGGGCAAAGGTAGGAGAAATCGTTCGCGATCGCGCTCCGATCGGCGAAGAAGCGTTGGATCTCCAGTACGGACGAGTACACCACGTCTCCGTTGCGCTGGAGACACTCCAGCGCCGACTGATGCCCGTTCAAGGGGTCTTCGTACGAGCAGGTGTCTGCGTTCGGACAGAGTGCGCAGAGATTCGAGTACTTTTGTTCTGCAAGTAAGCACGTAAAGGGTAAGAAGAGGGGTCGCTGTTGCAGCACTTTGCTTCTGGCTACTCACTCAAATCGGCATCTTCCTTAGGAATCCGGGACCACACGCCTGGCCGGCAGGAGTCACCGAAAAACGCGGACGTTGCGGCTGTTTCGATCTCGGTAACTGTGCTGAAGTCACATTGCGCCGGCACAACGAGCCGCTCAAAGTGCTTCAGGACACGCTCGGTCCAGCGGTGCGTGCGGCTGTAAAGGAAACCCGGATGACAGTAGCGCAGTCCGCGCAATCCATCCAGTCCGCCCGTGTGTTGGTTGCGCACCACGACGGCCGTGTCGAAGTCGACCGGTTCGCGTACCCGCTCGGAGTTTCGCTGCTCCTTCACGACCGTAAGCCCCTCCCAGCCAAGGTTCGACACGAGGACGATGCTTTCCGCGCTGAACACGCCAAAATCGGCCGTCCCATTGCGGATACGCTGGGCGCATTCGACGCTGTCCTGGACCGGGACGCAGATCACCTCCGATGCACCACGCTGCAGCTGCTCACATTCGGCGGCAAAGCGGGCGGTGGAACACACGCGCTCTGGTGGTAGAAACACACGAGCAGACGGGTAAATAGAAGCGTACAGTCGTGTTCACCCTGCTTAGATTCGGCTATGAGCATTCAAAATTCATATCTTATCGCCCGCCCAGTTAAACATTGCACCGGCGGAGGGGAGTATAATTGTATAATTCCGAAACGAACTTGTGTGGTTTCGGTTACCATTTTGTAAAAAAAAAAAAAACACTGACTGGGTGAGTGGAAACGATAGATTTGACATTTTTAACGACTTTTGGCATTTTTTTATTTTTAGCCCGCTCGATTCATCTGGAAGTATATGAGGGATTGGAGCCTAAGCTCGGTATCGATCGCGATGTTGAATCGACAGTACAGCGCAATGTTTGCTTAGGTTATCGCCGATGTTGTGCGCGATAAGAGGGCGTACGCTCACTGCGGTAAAGCTGCTTACCTACGATGTCTTATTCGGTCGGTGGTAAATATATTGTACTGTACCTTTGCAATGCGTTAGTGCGCTATCCCGAATCTTTTGAGGTTAGGCTTTTCGTGTCGGAATATGGGCAGGAAATCTGCCCGATGGGCAGGAAATCGATTATGCTAATAACCGGAAGTTATTAACGAGATTGTTTGTTCGTGTACTAGACCTTGTGGGAAGATATGTTAAGTGTAACTACTCCAACCGATTTTGGAACATGACATCATTCTGCTGAATAATATCCTGCGTTACTCATGATTCACACCGGATGATATAATGATGATAAGCGTTTCAAGCTAACCTTACCATGGTGGACACGATTTCTACATAGCTGGCAGCATCCATCACCGTTCGTTTCTCGGAGATAAACGTCTAAGCTTATCTAGATTGTAAAACATGGCCTCTAGCAGGTGATTACCCTTTCAGCGCCTCCCAGATGTGCTGTTTAAAACCACAAATTTGCTAACCGGCGTGCAGGTGGTTAGCGCAGCCAAGGGTGTCATCGCGGCCTAATGACAACTCCGCGAGATAGTCAGGTACTAGAGCCCTAACATCTTGGAGGACACCCGGCGGCCTTTGGACTCGTGGAGTATAAATCATCGTAACTTTAACACACACGATGAGATACGCACCTTACGACGGCAGGGTGTGATAAGATCAGTAGGAATGGAATTCAGAACACTACAGCATTTTCTAGGGCGGTACGGTAAGACATATCTTGACTCTTCGACAAAAGAGTTGAGTTGAGATTTCTAGATTTCAAATTACAATCTTTTTTTTGTAGCAAAACTGTTGTAAACGAGCACACCTCACGGAGAACCGCATTGTTAAACGGATTAAAACGAGTTCGTCACTCATCCCAAACCAATCACATGACACACTGACCGAATCCAACGTCCGGTTGGTCTACATACCTTGTAGCTGTCCGGTGGCAATTCCACCGAAGGCCACCACGAGCAGTAATACTGTAGCACTGCACACCTTAAGCATGGCTGAGTGGGCAGTTGATAGGATTTTCGATTCGATTATACACTAGACACTTCACTGAGCCACCATGCACGCATCACCTGGAGCAGTCGAACGCAAACGTACCGCGGAATGCACGCGAAACCGTCGCGAAGTATCGTTTGTAACTGATACCGATTTCGGGCCGGTGGATGGTCGCACCCAGCCGTAGGTTCAATTTGTTCGTTATCATCGCTAAAAAAAGAAAAAAAAAACTATACACCCAAAGAGGCATACAAACATCGAGGTCTCCCTCACAACCTCACCCACCCAAACGTTGGCGTTGATAAGATAACAGGTTCGCACAAAACCGCCTCCAGATAGAAGCTTGATTATTCGTTGGATTGCGAAGGTATTGTGAGTTCCAGAAGTACCTTCTTAAAGTGCACGATTTGAAACTTGGGGCAGATGATGATTCAGGATAGGTATCAATGGGGGAGCAAATGCAAGAGACCGTTACCGGGAAATCGTATTTTTAATAGGCCGTTCATTACATTCGGAGCAGCGGTGAAGAAATCGTGCAAGAATGACACGCACATTACTCATAAATCGTTCGCGGGTAGGAGTGCCCTGCTCCCCCTTCCGGTATGGAACAAAGATTCCGATGGGGGAAATGCATCAGAAAATATTGTTATCTTTCTGGTACTGCTGTGTTTGCCTATCAATGCACCGATCGGTTCGGCATATTTATCGTGACAACCTGTGCGTTAACCTCAAATTAGATCACTGAACATGTTGTTTGCTTTTCGGGTGCTAAGGTGTTGTTCTTACGTCCTATTATTGAATCGGTTTAACTTTACTCGTAGTGCTCTTCTATTTTTATTGTATAGATTTAAGGAATAGTTTTCCCAAACTATCTCAAATCGCATATACAATTTGCCAATTTGTGTCGAACTGCACGGTCTCCATGTTCCATTAGAAAGAGTTATTTTTAGTCCAACTCGGGAAGTTATCGTAAGGTACAAGAGCCCGGAGAACTTGCCGAATGGGGGGTTGTAAAGTTTTCTTGTTCGTAGACATTTTCCATGGTGGTGTGATGTATAAAAATGCAACATTCGTCAAACAATTAGTGAGCGCTGGTAGAGTCTGTATTTTTCTATCTCATATATGACGAGTTTTGGTTGGATATCGGGTTGAGATGATGATTGGTCAAATAACTGCGTTTATTTTCATACTATGAAAAAGGTACAATATTGGTTCCTTATCCAGTACCTTAATCCTGTTGCTGCTTAAAATTTGTCCTGAAATTCATCTGAGCTGAAAACGGTTCAGTAGATCATCAGTAGATCAGCAGACCATCTAGAGGAAAACAAAACACTGATATTAGGGAATAATTTATCTGTAATATTCTATAATTATTACTAGACTAGAACTATAGTATAAGATCACTTGTTTGGTTGCGCATATTACTGAACAAAGCAATAAATTGCCTAGCGTGTGGACTGGCAATGCCTGTTCGATAGCAACAAAAAGCAAATAGAAAATTAGATACTGAATAGAACTCCAGCGAATCCGATCTAACGGCTCGTGTCTGGTTGCTCACCCCTGCCAAAGCCGACGGGCCACGTGCTTTACCGTCAACGTTGGCGGTCGTGTTTACGTTCGGCTGTCAGCGATGTTTCGCTTCGAGTGCTTCGGGGGAGTTGTGGGCGAACAGCGGGCCAGCAAGGCAGCGTCACTGCACGTGCTGCCGGTTACGTGTGCGCAGACGCCGAGCGCAACATTTTCCCGCGCTCGGAAAATGCGCTCCATTGATGGAGTCAGCTGTGTGCGGTGGACACGGCACCACCCACAGCATCATCCTGCCAAGATGCCAGCGTTTTTTTGTTGCTCCCCTCGAGGGTGAGCCGCCAAACAGCGCCAAACATCGACGACCGAGCGTGCAACGACCGTCAGTAGCGTTTCTGCCGGGTACGGTGTCGGATTGATCTGGTAGCCGCGCGTGAACGACGACGTCCTCGTCTTCGCTGGCGATCGTTGTTGATACCGAGTGTCCTTCTGTGATTTTCGTTTCGCTGGTAACTAAAATGGTTGTGAAGGCTTAAATTATTCTCCATCGCATCAAGTGTGTGAATTGCTCAGCGTTTCTAATTCGATGATCGATGCGACAGTTCCTACTCGTGACTGATGTGCGAGAGTCATCATCAATCATCGATTGAACGACGATCCGGAGGTCGATCCTCTACGGTGCTGGTGAATATAAAAAAATCAACACGATTTTTGTTTTTCGTTTACTGAGTGATGCTCGAAGTATCGATCATGTGGTTTTGAGCGGATTTTTGGCACCCGACGGAAGGTGGCGATTAAAACGCAACGGCTAACGTCCGCAGGCAGTGCTTGCACGTCACACGGGCGCGCTAATCGCCAGAACATACGAGAACTGGGGCCACTGGGAGTTGAGTTGAATTTCACTGCGAGCTGTTTACTCTGTGAGCCAGTTTTACGAGTGAAAGTGTTTGCTTCCGCCGCCGTTGCGTGCGGAAAATTTGTGCGAAGCGCCATAAAAATTGGCCGTGTTGGGCTACCGGTGGCCGGAAGGGGGAGGGGGGGAGGTAGCGTTGGAGTAAACTGTTAGAAATAATAGTGATGTGAAGTGATTTTTTCTTCCCCTGCCCTCTACGATTCGCTCTGCGGCTGGTAATCGGAATTGCAGCCATGTGATACTGCCCGTGATGTTTTTTTTTTCATCCAAAACTGAGTGTTTTTCTTTGATTCCCCACCGAAAAAAAAACGCAAATTTTGCTTCCTATTTTCCAGCGCCTGCAAAGAATATTAATCCGTTAAAAATAGTTCGCCAGCCAAACCGGTTGCTGGTGCGATTGGTCGAAAGTGAAAAATGTTGTGCAAATATTGTTCTTGAAGTGCCAGCTTGAAAAAAAGCTAAAAAAAATCACCCATTGAAAGTGGTGGTCCATCCGTGCGTGTGCATTTTATCTCCCGAGCTGGCGGTGATATCTGGAAAAATAAGATTAGCTTTTCCCGTGTGTAGTGTAGTGTCGAATTCGTGCTATTTTTTTTTGTTTCACTCTCAAGTAAATACATGAAGCATATACGGGCATCGCTGCTTCCTGATTAGATCATCAAATTCACGCAATCCGCACAACCATCCGCCACAGTCGGTAAGTGAGCAAGCGAACCAACCGTGAAACGGAAATTTTCGTTTCGTTTCGGTTCGTTTTTCTTATTCCCATTCCTCTCCAGCTTATAATTCACCGATAAAACAGAAAGAAAAGCACATGTGGCGTTGGTAACGCTGAAGGTGTGCTGGAATCAAATTTCATTAAAACTTTCTGCTCGCTCGTTTCAACCTGTTTGCTTTATTTGCTGTGGCTGGTGGACTTAGGCGGTTCTTTATTCCGCTCGTCCTCTCCGCAGGTAAGATGTATAAGCAGCCGGGAAACCGCGTGGTAAAACTTTGTTGCGGATGCGAAAAAATAAGCCAAAGAAGCTACGGTGAGAGCGGTAAGCTGCTTGAAAATTTCCGTTTTTTTTTCGCTGGAAAGTGTCTTATCTTGGTGGAAATTTTTGTTCCCCTTCAGACGGTAAAGTTATTCAAAAGCATTTGGTTGCGACTCAACACAGCCATCGTGCGTGGTTCATTGGCTTGCGGTGAGTCAATTTGGAGTTCGTTGGGTTGTTGTTTGCTAATTATTTTCACCTCTTCGGGAAGGGTTTTTGATGATTGCTCGTTCGGAAGGAGTTATTTGAGGCTTTTGTTATCATTACTAATAATATGTTATTAGTATCCTAATACCCTGGGTAACAGTTATAGATAAGATTATTTTTCTATGATTTTTGGTTCTTTAAACCAGCCGATGTTTTTATGCGTGATGTTAAAGGAAATATTCATACTTTATTTTACCTCATAAGGCTAATTACTTTTGAGAGGGAAAATCTTTCAAATTTTATATTTTATTATTTTTTTTTGGTTGAAGTCACTCCAACTCTTCTTGGAACGACGTTCAACACTTTCTTTTTTAATTTTTAATTCAACTTTCAGAGACGATGTTTTTAGATAGTTTTCGAGGGTGATTGTAAAGATTGATAAGAATTTTTATTTTTAAATTCGTACGAATTTGTTACAGCCGTTTGAAGTAAAAGAACGAAGTTCTTACAGCTTGGGATGGCTCGTAAAATGGAATCTTTATTTCCAGAATTGGTTAGACATCTTCTCAAGTTATCCTTATATTGTGTATGTGTGTTGTGTAACAATTCCAGCGGCTTTCTGGAAGCACCACAGCAATGTGAGTAACAAGAATTTGCATTCCCTCTTCTCGAAATCTTCTCCGGCTTCGGCCGGTTGGGAGGAAAAATGGCATATTTTCCTTCCCATTGAACGGCGGCTGTGGAAGCAATTTGCTGGAACAATAGAACCATTTTGCCTTCCACTGTGCCGACGCCGAGATTCGGATTGAACCGTGTGTGTGCTTGTGTGTGTGTGTGCGCGCAAAGAAAACAACCGAGTGAGAGACGACTTGAAGCATTCGTCCTTCGGGAACGATTAATGGGAGCTATCTGCAAATGATTATCGTGTTGTGCCCATGCTACCGTTTTGGTCTTTTGTTTTTTCAAGGGTACCAATCTTGTGTGCATGGGTTGGGTGTGGGTAGAACATGTTCTCACGATATCCATCGTGTGATTGCTGAAGTTTGTATGAATGTGTGTGCGCGTGTGTGATTTTTTATGCGATTTTTTTCGCTTTTCACTTGGAAGCTGAAACTCATGACGGACGTACAGAGCATTTTCTTTACAGCACACTGTTCACCTTCCACGGAGCACGGAGATGGGTACGGGGATGCTCTATTTATAACGAATTCACCGCAGGCGCGAATGTTTAACCCGTGGAGCAATAGTAAAACGAACAGCAAATAGCAAACCACGATAAAAAAAACCTGAACCGGAACGCTTTATTGTGACATCGAAACTGACAGATTGTGTTTGCATTCGCTCTTTTCTGAAGTCAGCGGTACGTTTGTTGTTTTTTGGTTTGTCACTCGTCGCGCACTCCAAACCAAGAGGTGTGTGATAAATTGGTTCTCCAACCTTTCGGACCACACCTTTGTCCGTTGGAAAATAAAATCCTGTACCGTAGGGCCGGGAAGTGTGTGTGTTTGTGTGGCATCATTTGTTTCAGTCTCACCATCGGAAATTACATCCCCCAAACCCATTCGTTCTCCTTTCCCAGGAGGTCACGTTTGGTTGTCCGAGATCCTTCTTTTTTTTTTTGGGAGACCGAACTTCAAAATGCGTTCCCCAAAAGGGGTCCGCTCACGGACGCAATATCGGTAAAGTGATCTTTTTGGTTTTTGTTTTTGTTAAGTGCTTCACTAGAATGCGCCACGAGTGAAATTTAATATTAATTTTAGTCTCGGTGGTGGTGTTGGTTTGGAAAATTGTTTTCCCTTGGCCGGGTTATCAACTCGCTTTCCCACTCATCGCAATGCAGGGCATCGTAGCAAGGGCAATTTCAGGGTGGAAGGAATATAAAGTTGATTTGCCCTTAATTTCGGGTTTCATGTCGGGTGTAACTAATGATTTTTTAATTAACAACCATTACGCATAATTTGCATCGTTGTGGTGTTTCCGAGATTACTTTTACAATGAATTGAACCTCGGTGGTTGACGGGATGATTTAAATCTGGGGCTAAAATTGTACCGGCTGAATGGTCTATTAAATGGTAACATAAAGCAGAGATTACCAATAAAAAGAAGTAATCCTCTCAATGGTCATTCATTTTCATGTTTTAATGCTACTCAATGAGCATTTTTTCTATTGCTGCTAATGAATTTACAATTGCTACGAAAACCTCATGATTTTAATTTTTAAATCAGCGTGCGAATAAAACAATGGAATGATTGCAATATGATCCTGAGGTATTTTTTCATATTGCGATAATTTATAATCATTCATATAGATAATGTCAACTTATTTATATATTTGATTCATATAAATTTGATAATATTTCAACCGGATTGAAAACTTCATATAAAGTGTTGCAAAATAGTATATGTTTAGTAATTGAAAAACAAGCATTAGGTAGCAATTACATACGCAACGTCATAAAGTTAGCTGCAGATCAGAATAAGATTATATTTACGCACTCTGTGGCACTCATACGTAACGTGCTTACCGTAAAACATAAACTGCCTAACCGCACGCTGTATGGATAGTTTTCAGGGGTTGGAGAACGGATTGGTTGTTTACTTTATGAATTTATTCACTTGCATCGTGAGCTTGCATCAACTGCCTGTTAGTGCGAGAGATTGTTCAGAATGCTATTATATTATATTATGCTATCGAATGTCAATATTTGATATTAGTACATTTATTTATCTATATTCTGAAATTAACCAGCATAAACCAACTCATCAATTCTCACATTACGCTTCTCAGTTGCTGATGTGTATATGTTCATCATGCGTATTTGCATAACAAAATGTAGCTTGCAATCCTCCCAGCTTATTATTTCGTCCGTGAAAACAATCGACGTATATCCATTGCCCCAGAAACGCCCTTTAATGTACACGTTCGTGCACTATTTACGGTCGCGCTTTCTTTTACGGCCACAAATCTCTGCACTCGGGTGGATCGATCCGGTCAAGCATCGGTAAAGACTTGACGGATGGGGACTTTTATGGAATATCAAACTCAGACCACTGAAGGAGATTGATTGGAAAGAACCCGGGAGTTAGCGGTCCCGGTTTGCGATTGAAACGAAATGATCCTTGTTTGTTTTTTTTACGTATCTTCGCTGGGACCGCCTTTTGTTTCGTTACAAAAGCACTCCGAAACCGGACGCTTAACTTTATGTGACGCTTTTCGGGCCGTAGCGTCGTTATGTTCCTCCTCGGGTAGAAACGCACTGCAAACTGGTCCGTGATAACGGGTGGCATGCACTTTCTCCCCGACTTTGGGCCTTTTGTGGGACGGTAAAGCCCACGTGATGGCGAAATCCATAAAACCGACTTTGATTGACACATACCCAACCGGCTCTGCTTTCGGCGCAGGGATCATACTAAATTTGTTCGAAGAAGATTGCAGAAAAGGAATAACTCCTTTTTTGTTCATGCAGCAGCAAGAAATAAAACAAGGATCAATGGCTTAACGGAGGGGGTGAAAATGGCTTAGCGGATGGGAAAAGTTCCTCACGAGGCTCACGACTGAAGCTATAATGAAATATTTTCATGAATGTTTTAATTTGGACTTCCGTATTTTGAATAATAATATTCCATTGTCAAATGCGGTGTGGACCTATCACTTATAGTTTTAAGTAGAATTTATTCTGGAGGAGAAGCTGAGCCAAAGGGGTATAATTATTATAAACTACCCTGTATCATCCTACTTTTCTCATGCAAAATATCAAAGTCACCTCTTTTTCGCCATAGCGACAATATGGCACAGCGTCCTGAAGAGGTTAATAAAAGTGACAGTTCACATGTTTACAGCCGGTGGAAGTTGTTTGTGTACATCCCGGCTGTCATAACTTTACGATGTTGATTTACATTTCAGATGAAGTTATTAAGGCATCCGTGTTTATCTGGATACTTCTCACCATACCGTCAGCCATTTAATCAGCCAAAGAGGCCACAAACATCTGCGGACACCGGATGGTTTGGTGTGTGTTTGTTACTATTGGATGTAAAAAGTATGGTTATATGGTACGATTTATTTTGATTAGGCAAAGGCCAGTCTGTACAGTGTGTCACAGTACAGAGAGCATTGTTGGTCAATTTTTATAAGTGCTTTTCAACGGAAATAGCTCAACTAATCATATGTGCGTCCTTTAATCGCCAGCCTTGGTACACTTCCGGGAATCCTATTGCTGTCAACCGGTAACAAATTTTAATGGTGTTATTCAAGAAGAGATTATGTGGTGAATTTGCTTGCAGGTAGTTTATTCCAAAATGTTTCCTCCAACCGAAATGGAGTGGAATTAAATTTTAATTAAACTTGCTTGGTTTTCCATCAAATAATTAGGCGCGTGATTGAAATTTTACGTGAACGAGATCGAAGCGATGATTGTACCATCTCTTTTCCGGCGGAAACTTCTGTGAATTGATAAGAACCGTAAGCGCAGTTTCATTTCTGTGCCGTGCGGAGGAAGTGCAAGAATGAACTCAATTACCTTTTTCCATTCCACAGAGGCTTTGTCATCGGCAGAAAGATTTTCCTTTAAAGGATGCTTCCAAATTGGCTACTGTGCGTTACACAAAAACCTTCGAGCACGAAGGTGCGGCCAGTTTTTGTCTTTCTAGACAAGTAGTTGACCGTTTTTGCTTCACGGCATGGGATTTTTCCTTGGATTTCGTATCTTTCAAGGCTCACCCAGAGTTGGGTCGAATTCTGACCGAACCCAGATCAGCACGGGACGTCCAAAAGTTGGGTCAGGATTTGAGCTTACATTGAACAGGCATTGGGTACCGATCCCCGGCGACAGGACACTCCGGGCAGGACGTGTAGAAAATGATGTAAAAATAAAACCTGATTACTTCCAGACACGTGACGCGACCTCACTGAGGGGGAAAGCTTCCACCAGTGGTTTAACACTTAGCCAACCACCGGCCCGGGTTCACGCACTGCGGAGGTGTTTTTTAATGTCGTCACTAAATTCAAAAGAATTTCAACTGTCTTTTGCCCCGCTGAAAGCTTCGCTTCCTTTGTTCGGCTCAGCCTCGGCCATTGGAATGCCTGTGTGCGGGAGGGAGGAAAAGTCGTTTAAAAAGAAACTTACCGGTAATTTCCAGCCAACATGAGCAAGACGGGGCGCTGAGAGACCGACACCGGTGTGAAAAACATAGGCTTTGTTGCGTTGCCGCCTTGCCCCGCCTATAGTGTGTCCCTTTCCTTTCAATTTTTTTCATCGCGTGAGCTTTTTTGTTTTCCTTCCCAAATTTTCCACCTCAATAGTACAATGGGGAACAATTAAAATGCCTCGCGGAGGGCAAGTGCGTCAACCGGGGCGTGTATTATGCGATGTAAATTGAAAATGAAGCGAGCGTAAAAACGATATTTTTCTATAATCTGCGAAGCGATGCTGTAGCGGCGTGGAAAGCGGTTATGAATTGTGTGGTAATGTGTTGGTTTTATTTTGCCGTACAATATTTTCCACTCTGCCAGAAACAAATCATTCCGGATTCATCTGATTCAAGGTGGCTCACCTTGATTAAAATTGTGGTTATGCTGTAAGTATAAGGTATAAAATTGTGAATGCGTTTCAACGACGACCACTCATATTTTCGTTAGCTTGTGATAGTGTGTTACAAAAACTGTGTTTCAAATTTATGTTGTGAAGACACCGAATGAACCACTCATTAAAATACGGTAAATTTCGTTTACTTTAAAGTCCATTCCATCGTAAGCGGTTAATTCGTTCCAACGAATGGTTCATTTCTCTAGCGGAAGAAATACTAATGGGTAATCATTTGAACAGAACCATTTAAAAGCTGGCATAATGGGTACCGTTACATTTCGTTTCGCTTTGTTCAGAGAGGTTCTATTGATGTGCCAATGATCCAGGTTGATGGGTTCATTGTATGCATTATTCTCATTGTAATTTGGAGAGGTCATTGGAGGGACAATTGTATAGACAAAATTTCTACAAAACAGGCTCAAATAAACGTGCTCCATCGAGCATCAATGGGTCGTTGTTTACTAAATTCTATACTAATAGGATGTTGCTTTGTTTTGTATTGTTTTTTAATATTATTTAGCATTAATATGAACCTTTCATCTGGGGAATTTTCCCGTCGATTCATTCAAAATTGTGTTCAGATGAATACGCTGACCTTTACCCTGGTAAAGAAGGTACGGACGACGAGTTTTGGGAGCAGCCCGTGCGTGCGTTCTCAGCCCAGCAGCACTTAATCGTGAGCGTGTAACGACTCGGCTGCAGTACTGCTGCATTACGCCAAACATGGAGCCCCAGGAGTGCGATACGCCAGATGGTTTACGCGCCGGGAGGATTAAAGGTTATTATTTATGGAACGTGGATTTATACATGTCTATTAGGGTTTGCACTCAGCCTTTTAGTGCCATGCAAAAGCCGGCTCGGGCCGGTCCGTAGGCAACTTTTTGCACGCGAAATCGGCCTACTTCGCAGCTTCTCTAGCTCTATCTCTTTCTCTCTTACCATCGTTTCGTATCGTTTCGTTTCGTTTCGCTATACAGTGCGACGGAATGGGCTGGAAATTTATCTTCTTCCCGTAAACCGATTACCGGGGTAGGATATATCTACCGAACTTAGGCTGGAGTGCAGCAGTTAATGGCAATTTTATTGCTTTTAAACGATTTTTTAAGGATTCACAGTTCCGCCTCACACGGGCGTGTAGTAGCGGGAAAAATGTTTACTTTAAACAAGGATTCGGAAATTTGATGCCGTTTAGGTCGTACCAATTAAGCTTCTAGTCCGTCGCTGGTTCGTCGTTAAATGTGGCCTTGACGGAGAAGTATTTTGTGAAAATCTTGGAAAAATGCCTACCTTTTAGTTTACCGAGATTGTGCAAATTGGTTAATATTTTTTATTGATTCAAATTTCGAGAATATTCCGTTCCAAATTTCGAGATGATAGCCAAAAAAATCGAGATCCTCCTACAGTGCTGCCCAATTAGATTACACACTAAGGGGCAGACGAGTTGAATAAAAAATGCCTTTATTTACCGAATCGAACGATCGGGACAAATACGTAAATCGAGATTGAGTTTTGGGGGCACTGACGGTCTACACTTTTGTTCACAATGTATGAATAAGATATTTCCTCACCTCAACCCCATAAAAAGGTGGCCGTACGCTTCGCGCCAGGTAGCCATAACAATTTTTCATTCGAAATTATTAACGATTCAATCGAACGGCAACGAAAAACAACTCATAAATCATCACCATCAGCATCGTCGGGGAACATAAATCTGACCCGTTCTCGATTTCAACCGGCCCGTTATCCATTTCTCGTCATGATAAATCGGCCCGGAGCAGCTCCACTGACAGATCACACTTGTAAGGTTCCGCATTGTTTACAGCTCCCGCGTGCGGGGACGAACTGACGGATGGATGCCGGTGTATGTGCACTTGTTTACATATCGACGAAGGTTTCTTTATTCTCTTGCCAGCAAAGAGAGCAAGATTCGCAAGTTCTTCGGCGCAACAGGCGAAGCCGGCGCAGTATTGTGATGCCAACACCACTGGAAATACCGACGAATTGATACTTCTTGAATTTTCCCCGAAGTGGGTTACTATTTTTATGTTTTCCATTGGTTTATTTTGGAATCACTAATCAGCGGTTCTGCTTGTGAGCGCCTCAGCTCTGCGTCATTCGGCATATGGCGGGTTATCAAACGATAACGCTGAACATCGATCGTAGGCAATTGATCCCGCTCGAACTGAAATGTCAGCGGATTCAAGGGCCGTCTCAAAATCCTCCCCGAATCGCACTCAAGGCAAACGTGGCTAGACTTATTTCCGACCAGCCTGTTATCATTCGTTTCGTTCGTTTTCACGCGATTTCCCATTTCCTGCGCAGAAGGCCACGGAAGGCAAATAAAGGGAAATTGAATGGAAGGAAATAGATTTTCTGGCTTATTTGGCTGAATGGGTGCAGATCGATGCTCCAAGTTGGGAGTTTTTTTTCCCCTCCTAATGGTGCACCGCCAGCATAAAAATATCTTTCGCACAGGTACGGTTCCCATGAATAGGTGGGATCGCTTTGTTACCAACGATGGCGTGATTGATACGCTTATTGCGGTGAATTTTATCGCCACTCGTGCGTGTGTTTGATTATATTGAATATGAAAATAAATTTATCGGAATGAAAATCGCAAACAAATCCGGTTGTTGATGGATGTAATCACATAAAGTTGGATTACAATTGGACTTACAAATGTTATTAACGTTAACGTTTCCAAACAGGCATTTGCACTACTTCAAGCAGGAGTCGCATTTTGTGGCAAAAGTCGGAACGACGCGGAAGTCGGTCGCCCCATAAACACCCATTACTACCTGCGTTCGCCAACATGGCTGTGTTCCTTTATTTCAGTTCTCACCCTATGACTTCCGCATTCGATTTCCGACGGATATTCCATTCCAATGTGTGTGTGCGTGTGTTTTTTTGGGTGCAGTATTTGCAATAAAAATGTTAATCCCTTTTGGTCCGAGCGTTGTGGAGGTGGCCATGCTACCACGAACCATCTGGTGGTCAGTTCCACCGTGGTAAACATTCGGGATTACATTCGTAGTAAACGCCTTGTAAATAAAAGATAGGCAATGATTTTTGTGCGGGGTGCGGGTTTTTCGGAACGGGAGTAAAGGACCGTGTTTACTAGCCACGAACTTTGTTCCCTCGTTTCGAACCTTCACCACTCGTTCGCACGATCACGCAGGGCAAGGGAACTCGTTTGGATTGTCAGCAAAAACATGGCAAGTAGCAGGCGTGGGAAAGAGAAAAATCCCGTCCATACGTATGCTAGCTCAAAAGAGTGGTATAGTTTGTCGTATTCTTTGAAGGCAAGGAAACGAAAGGGTAAAAGAGAAAGGTAAGCAGAAAGAGGGAGATACATAGGATTTAATTTGGCTATGTTACATGCACAAGTTTGCTGTATGTCCTGTGAGATATTCGACACCGGCAGTGCTCACTTACAGTTGACCATCCGGATGGATTGAAATTCCGTAGTTCCGTAGTCGAAAAGACTATGTTTGCTTTTGGCAAAAAAAAAAACTGTTTGCAAGAACGAGGCAGCTCTATTCATTGGTTTTGTTTGCAGATGTTCTTAGCACAACATAATAGGATTTTCAGGTTTAAGGTCTTTTGATGATGGAATGCGGGTCGGGTTGTTTGGTTTTGACTAAAGTTTACGTTTACTGGGAGGGAAAAAATATGTATTTTTTATATGCCAATGCGAAATCGTTTCAGTATTAGTGACATTATTGACGTTTTTTTGTTGTTGACTATGTTTTGACATTTGCCAGATGTAAACATGTCTGCCGAAATCGAAAATGATGCCGTCTTGAAAATGTGATTTCTTTGACGAAAAATAAAACTTCTTTTTACCGTCAGAAAATAAAACAAATTTTAAATAAATTGGTTGCGTGTATGACATTTTATAAGGCACGTGTAATTAACACCTTGCAGTAAGCTCGTCTGGATGCTGCATAACACTTCAACCGCACCTTTACTCGAACCTCCGAGGTGAAGTTAAATATTGAGTGTTAATCCATTGGTCCCTTAAAAAAACAATGACTACACGTGTAGTGTACCATATCAGGAATCGCATGAATCACCTTAAACTCTCCCCTACATACAGCCACACAGTGTAATTGAACCAATATGTAGCAAACCTTTTAGCACGTTCACACGTACACCGGTTTTTGGTGAAGGAGTGTTTGGAACTATATTTAACCTTTCAAACGGGGTTTGTCTCTAAGAGCTGCTGTCACTTAGCGAGCATCGGAAAATGTAAACACTGTCATACTAACTGTCAACATTGTAAAGCTGGCACAGGTGGGAACGGCACCGTGATTCTGTTTCGCAAACCTGAAGGTAAATACAAATGTTATAAAAACAATTAGGTCCTAACTTGCGATCGGCAGCATATGGCGCCCCGCCTAATCCCGGCCCGCGCGCGAAATCTGCGAAATGTACGGTTAAACACACATTCCGTGTGCGCTCATGCACTTACTTCTGCCGCGTAGCGTGACGACGAGCGTCGTCGTCATCCGTCGGAAGCGAAGATCGGTGAGCAGTTGAAACGGTGGTTACATTGGCGAATGATACATTACCGGTGCTACCGGCTTCCGAGCTGTTTACCGGCGTACAGCCCGAGTTTGATTTTATTGTTGGGGCGTAAATTTTTCGTGTAAACAACCGGTGGTAACCCGTGATTACCGACAGCCGCCCCACGGTGGTTAGGCCGAGCGGGCGATGATTATTCATCTTACACCGCTGTCTGCCTCATATCAGGCGGTGGAGGTGCGTCCGTCGTTAAAGTGTTTACTGACCCGTGCCTCACGAGCGGAAGTGTCAGAAACCGACTACAAGCCGGGCGGGCGAATGGGAATTGTTTTCGGAAATTGGACGAAAGTATGTAGCAAAAATGTGTTGCGTGTTTGAAATAAACATTTATTGGGCATAAGTCAATTGTAATAGGGATGTTTTTGTTTTGCAATGACAACTTTCTTTCGCACCAAAAACGTGGTCGTTTTTTCATGAAATTTCATTATCAGCTCTCACTTGCCGCAACAGCGCCATCTTTCGGAAAGTATCAAAATCTGTCGCGAGAATTTACTCCTTAGAAGCAGTAACGTGTTATGATGGTAGTTTGAAATGTCAAATATAAAAACAAATTCGATCACCACACCAGATGTCACTTCATGTATTGTTTACGTAACAGTGACATTTCAATTTCAACAAACGAAAGAAGACGTCAGGGAAAGAAAAATGAAGCATCAATACTCAGCTGGATAGCAGAGCGTACAACGGCGGAAGACAAATGAAGACGTAATATTATTGTACCAATCGCAATAACATCGGTCGCCGGTGTGTGTGTGTGTGTGTGTGTGTGTGTGTGTGTGTGTGTGTGTGTGTGTGTGCAGCGTATGGTATCGTTAGTGATCCTTTTCCACGCCGTGACACATTTGCTGTCGTCTGCAATGCAACTGCAAGCAGATGCGCTTTGCACTCCGTGACCTGGAATTTAATTGTAACAGAAGGTTCGATGCCATCTATTCAACGGGGGAAGAAATTGTAAAGGGTTTAGGTGTGAAGCAGAGTGTCAGCGTGCTAGACACACAAAGACACCGAGGCTACTGCAGAACCGAATTTCGAATAGCAATTCGTCAAATTCAATACACTTTGACAGTGTTTGGCAAATACTGCTAGAAGGTGTTACCGCCGGGATCACAATGGAGCGTTCAATCGAAGCGTCGCAAACTTTGATTGCATTAGCAAACGCACGGATTTGCTTTGATCGGGTTTTGCGGATGATGCGGGCGAATTGATTCTGGTGCAATATTGACGTCGAATAGTACGTCTTTCGAAAGGTGCAAAGGGCTTCTTGGCGCTGTTTGATTTTCTGTTGACACTGCTGATTTACTGCGAGGTGCATGTGATTAACGAGAAAGATGAATATTCTGGAGCAGAAAGTGTATTGTTTGAAATTGTTTGAAGCAAATGGACTCTTATTTTTATTCACATTGTTACATTTTTTCTGTGGATATATCTAAGTTGCTTTTCTGAAACGGTTTGATAGAAAAAAAATCAATAAAGTTTTCAGTTGATTTGCTTTGGACTCATATATATTCCTTGCTTGATACAAACGTACAGTGGCTCAAGCATTAGACGATCCAATGCGTTCTTATCAAACCTCCCAAGACCATCGCCACAAAAGCAAACAAGAGTATTAAAATAAAAATCATACTAGTTCAATTAAATTTTACATGCAATCAGTTTGAACTTTCCGCAGCTTAACGTTTATGGGATAGTTTTCTAACCGAAAGCTTCCCACGCGTGTCAAATCCGTCTCAAAGGACTTGCTAGTGGAACCCCCTGTGCCATCTCGAAAAGAAAACACTTTTTCCCTGTTTACACATCTTTCCATTGGGTGCTTTCGGAATGTGGTTGCTTGAGAAGATTACAGAGAAGCGCACACTGTGCCCCTTAGCTTGGGGCTCATTTTTCAACTCCTATGCAGATGATAGGCCACACCACAACTTGTGTGTGTGTGTATTTGTATCTGTGAGTATCGGAAAAGTCGGTTTTATTTCTCTCTCCACCAGCCATGTCGCCAAGCCAACTCCTGCCGGCTGGCTGGCTGACCCGGCAAAGATATGGAAAATAAAATATTGTACACGCCAACGCCAGGCGAACTCGATCATGGCTAATACCGCTGCCCTGTGTCGCTTTCCGCCTCGTCCTTTGTCCCAAGATCGAAAGAAAAATATAGTCCCCGATAGGCTCCACGGGACGGAGATAAATAAGCAGGGATGGAGCACATCCAAAGCAAACTTATCATGCCGCAGCCCGCTGCCGCTGTCGTAAAACTGCGTGCCGAGGAATCACGGCAAATCTCCCCGCTCGTGTGGTTATAGAGTCAACAGCAGTCATACACTAGCGCCTGCAGCAACGTGAAGGATATGAAGAAGTGTGTGTAAAAAGATACGAAGAGTAAAACAAAAAACAAGCTCGCTCGGACACGGGAAGGTCGGTCGGATTGAGTGACCTTCTCATTGGTGTTGTTTCGGGTTGAAAATCGATCATATTCAGTTCGTTCCGTGTGTGCGTTTGAGTACCGCAGATGGTATCGTCAAAAAGGGTAACCAGCATCTCCTGGCAGCAGCCAGTGATGGACTTCGAACAGCGAGGCTCGTTGTCCGGCATGGCCTATGGACCGAACACGACGACCGACATGACATTCGTCTTTAAGCCGTCGGCAGACAATGGGCACAAAGACGAACCGAACATATAATCATAATAAATATAAAATTTGATTTAACATCCCATCGACCGTCGAAATGGAAGTAAAGTTTGGCAAAAATAAAAAAAGAATCCTCCATGGATTCCAGCAAAAAGTCGCACCGATTTTTTTTTATTATTGAGTCGATGCTTTTTCGATTCACTTTTGCTGGGTATGTTTTATTTTTTTACGTTTTGCTGTCCGCTCGTGTCGTCCGTATTTCGAACCCAAGCTCGTAAAAGTTTCAAGACGCGTGGCGCACCAAAATAGAGCATAAAAATCACCACCAAATGAGTGTATGTTCAAACAATTGGTTTATGGCGGTTTTATGCTGATAAGGTGTCGTCCAGTGTTTTACGATGGTGCTTGAGTTGTTTTCGGTGTTTGAAGAACCGCGTGAGACCGGATCGCACCCGAAGGGGTCACTTTCGCTTCGAACCGATTTACGGTTGGTGGTAGGAAATGAAATAAAAATTGATTTTTACTTTTAACGAAAGTTTTGAGGACAATGTGAGAAGATTTTTCCGATTTTTTATTGAATATTTCGGTCCAGAGATCTTTGTATGCAAACTAGTTTCTTAATAACAATTTAGCGTGAAAAAAATTAAAAAAACATATTTCGATTTCATAAAATTTCATATAACACAAGATAATTAGCTTTGTTCTGTCTTCAAAATTTTATAATGTATTAAACTATTTTTTTTTTGTTTTTTATTTGTATTCCACAGAATACCTATAATTTAAAAAATAAACCGAATGACATCAAGTTTTTCTTAATAAGTATCATTCCAATAGATCAAAAGCATTCCAAGTAAAAAAAACAGCACTGAAACCGTGGTGAACGTTACGATTATCAACATAAGGCTTTATTTCATGAATGAAAACCAAAAAAAAACGCGATCGTTCAATTATTAATCATTCTCGAAGCTATTTTTACACCTGAGATATGTACAACTGCCGTCACTTTTAACGGTTCACATAAACACATTGCTAATGCTTTTTTCGATTATTTTTATACGATGTAATTGATGAAGCTTTTCAATCTTATCTGCAACGCCCTGGTCTCAGGTTCCCGGACGTTGGTAACCTGCTGCCGCCAGCAGAATATTTTTAGCCACCTCGTCACGGTAAACTTTCGTATTAGTTACGTACATCATGGTGTTATCGGGTGGTAAAAGGACCAGCAAGCTGTTTTTACCTTCCAGGGTGCCGAAATTTCGCTTTTTCGTGTGGTGAGTTTATTCATTTCCGTCCACCATTAGCGCCTTCGTTTGTCCTTAATCGTTGACGTTAATCCGAACAGCACTCGTGCGAGCGGAGCGTTGGTAATTCTAATAAATTCGTGTTATCTCGATAGCCGTAAACGGACAGAAGTCCTGAAGTGGGTGGAATTGTCGAAATTCGATAGAAAATGGGATAAGCTCGGGTTTTTTTTTGTCTCAATTAGTATTAATGTTGTAGATATAAAAATAAGCAGAGTTTTATAATTATTGTTCGGACCGCATTAAGTGAGATGAAATCAATTAGCTAGTGATGATTTTTCTCCGTCGTCAAACATTAGGTTACATAATCTGCTAAGCTTATCTTGATTACTCTCGTTGATGTGTTTTCAGCACTTAGGAATTCATTTGGCAGAGGGTTTTCTCCAGTTTATCATGAAAATGCGAAAGTTGTTGGAGAGGTTTACGATCTGAAAATCAATTAAAATATATATGAGCCTGTTTTTCGTCCAATAGATATTGATTTAGTTACCATATATCCACTTCTTTGTTTACTCTGCCCCAGTTTTGGTTGATATTTGATTTTTTTTCGCTCCGCATAATCTTCTTCTCCTCCGCTTTTGAAAGCACGCTACATGAAAGCGGTACCGATCTGCGGTACGTCATAAGGCATTGTTCGTATGGTAAATATGAACCATCCATACCACAAACCGGCGGTTATAAATCAATATTCTTTGCTTGGTAAAAAGCCTCATATTTGTACCATTTTCCACACAACCGAAACCCGAGGGACCGTTGAACTTCCCGTTCCCGCTAGCTCGATTGACGGTGGCGCTATTAATCACATTTAAAATCAGTCTTGTTAAACGGGTTCGATTGCAACCCGACTGAAGCCGTTTACTGAAGTGATCAAAGTGGTGCAGGAATTCGTGCTCGTGATGATCGATCGATGGGAAAATGGTTTTCTTCTGGGGAACATCTCAACGGTAACCGGTCACTGTAGCGTAAAATTAAATGAAAATCAACGCTTTGAATCACATAGTTGAACTCGCAGATTTGAAATCGGTGCTGGGTGGTACGTAGGATGGTAGTTCAATTAAAACGTTCCGAGGGTTTTTTGGGTCTCTCGACAGGAATCTCTGAATTTCATTTCTAAGTAGTACGAGACACCGGGCGCCTCCATTAGCTTTCAGTAAATGCTGCTATCAACTTAACGCGTTCAGTACCAGCCCCAAAATCAAAATAATTTCCTCCACTTCTAATTGTGAGCAGCCTTGTACCGTAAGATCTGTTCAAGTGTACCTCGCTTGGAGGATCACTTGAATTAATAAATTAATTATTGCATTAAAATTAGTACAAAACACCATGCGTCTCCATTAGAATTAAACACATTGTGTAGAGGAAAGTGAACGATGTAGTTGAACAATAAAATTTATTTCAGGTGTTGAGAGATAAATTGAATATATACAACTACTCTGAATGAAACATCATCATCTGAAAGCATCTTTGAACGAATTGCCTACGCCCCAGTACACCTTCTCTTTAAATTTACACCATAGAATTCCTAACAAACGATCATTTCCAAGTGAAAGAATTCACTTTAAAATAAGAAAGTGATGGCTGGTTGTTATTGACATTTGTTGAATGTGGCACGAAATTTCTCATCCCTGCAAAACCTCTTTATTCACGGTATTTGCACAGCAACTCGTTACTCCTAGCTTGTGGGTCATGTTTGCAGCAATCCCAGTGAGTAATTGATGGAAAAAGAAAGAAATCGACTCTAGACCTTGATTCTAGCAGGGGCATAAGTAAAAGCAGGCTTAGAAAATGTAGATTGTATGTTTATGCAGGCGGTGCGAATCGAGAAAAGGTTGTTTACAGAACAAACCATAAGATAAGAGGCTTTACCGAGCGCTAATAACCTATTCGGTTGGGGTTAGATTTAGATTAAAATATTGTTTCTTAGATCTTAGGATGAGATTTCGGTTCCGGTTCGAGCGGTGGCAGCCTGTATCGTGTGAATTTAATTTTGATTTATATTTCACTTTTTATGGCATCGTGATGAAAACACCAGCCACAGTAAACATTAATTTGATATAAGTGATCTATTTTCTCGCAATTTTTTATGGCATTAATCAACGGTTTGCAGTTTCCTCGTTTAATCATTTTATGTGCCGCTAAAAATATGCTACTTTTATATGGCCGCCCCCAAACACCCTCCCAGGCGAGCGTCGAATAAATAATTATCATTGGCTGAATTGCCCCCAACAAAACCCCGAAAGCTGGGGCTGGGGAATACATTTCTAAATTCACTGACAAATGATCCACCATAAAAATCTTCACCATCGTTACGCGGCCGCCCAAACCGAACGGCGCATTAGCTCTTCACAATGGGTCACGTTTGGGGCCACTTACACAGCCCGCCATAGCCTAATGTTTTGTACGTGTGCACGCGGTGACTGCCGTTGCTGCTGCTGCCGAAAGCACTATCGCGCCAGGGAGGCACAACCTGGCAATAAAAGTGCTCACTTCGTTATGCTCGTAAACTAAAACCCTCCCCGTGCCGGATGGCCGGGTCTCTGGCAGCAACGAAATGACAGACAGCACCACACGCGCTAGTACGAATGCGAATGGCGATGATTTATGATGCACGCCGTCATTAACATGATGCGCTTTTTCGCACCCTGCCAGCGATTTAATTGCGCTGATTTCCGATGATTGGTGGTGCCCGACCCAAATGGGAGGGTGGGTCGTTTTGGGTGAACTCGTTTGATTATCGCTGTATTACGGCAAGCAAGAATCCCCGCGTCGCCGTCAACGGAAACGAGCTGTTGATTAGAAATCGTGGTCGATCGGTCGGACAACGCCGTGACAAATGATACGGTGCTGGGAAGGGAAAACGTTTCCCTCCTCGCAGCATGGTTTTATGTTTTGCATGAGTGAAAACGCACGTACCCACGTTGTGGTGGTTTTCGTGTAAGCGCGACGAAAACATTACAACATCCATGGTGAGCGATGGGCGGGGGAGAGATAAAATTAGTTGTACATAACTTTTACACACCCCCAATGTGTGTGATGCTCACGCGTACGAGAATAGAAAGCACCATAAGACTGAGCTATAATTTATGGCACCCTCTGATTTACTCGCCCATAATGCAATCGAGATAGTGTAATGAATATGGATGAACGTGTCGATTGGACATTCCACCTCCCGGCGGTGGTGACAATTTGTACCAATTTCGACGCACGCAATAAAAGAGATGAGCCACATGAATATGATAATGGGTCCACTTTTTAATCTGAAAACTGGCAACACACGCAGACACGCCACGTCCCCAACTGTCCCCGCCCAAGAGCGGGTGAAGTTAATCGTATTTTAATTATGCTCTTCCGGTTTCCAACGCCACTGCTTTCACTGCTGGTGCTGAAATTAAATATGTAAATATTTGATAAATGAATGAAAAACTTCCTCCCCTCCCTGTTTCCGGCAGGCGTAGGCGGTCGTGGGTGAAATGAAATACATTTTTAGAACTAATGCCTTTTGGATGATGAACCACCCCGAGGTGGTACTTAAAATGAAACTCGATACCGAGATTCGGTTATGGAATTTGTTGTTTTTTTCTATCAAGAAGGTTCGCTATTGATTTGGGTTTCGTTTGGAATTTGAAATTAAGGCTCAAAAAAACAATTAAAACATTTCAGTGCCAGTGATGTATAATATTTTGATGCAAGAAATAAGTTCATTGAAAAAATGAGATACTACTGAAAAATAAGTTTAAAACCTTTAAATACATGTATATATATTTCTTCTTATTTTTGTATAGCAAGGTTTGAGATATAGAACAGTTTCGTTTGAAACGAACCCTTAAGCAATACTTACTACAAAAATCCTACGTCCACTTCAACCGTATCACTTAATGGACCTCAACATCTTTTTTTGCGACGAGCATAGAATCCTGCAGTCGTTTTAAAATGGACCCAGCCGAAAGCTTTTCCTCGGAATCCTCCAAATTTAGCATATTCTACATTTTTGCGAAAGTAAAACATCTCCCAGGAATTCCCCTACCAACCGAATTTGCTGACTGGTATTGACAAAGCTGTCAACTATAGCTGCTACATAGAGAATGCTGCCCAAAGCCTGCCGTTTTTCTAAACTCGCCGGCACCAACGGTTTAGCGAAATGGCCACCGCTCAAGTGTTATTAAATACTGCGAGGCATTCCTTTCGTTCATCCGGCGAATGTGATGGCATCGTAACGTTTAACGGCTTCATCGATGCCGCTCCTCCTCCTTTAATACCTACGCGTCCGGTGCTCGCTTTATACTCTGTGAAGAGCATTGGCCCGAGAGGATGTGCCTGAGACGTTATTAAATTCCCATGCCCGGTCGACGTCAAGGTGCAAGGCTTTTGCCGTGCGCCGTTAGGTAAGCAAAGAGTCCGAAATTAATGATCAAATCGCAGGCATTCTCCGGCATGTGCTGGAGGCACTTACAGCACTAGGCAGACGAAAGGAAAGCTCGTATTTGAATACGGAAGCAGTACATCATCCGTAACTCTAATCCAGCGCTGGCCATAAGGAAGTGCTAAATGGCATTATTGCACCCTTTGGGGCCGATTCCCAACGCCGACTTGGTTTGAAGAAAGCTCCGGCGTTTTTCCAACTCTCGGAACTCACACTCAATAGAACGGGACTGTTCCTTCGTGTTGGATATAAATGTGCACTAACAGGAATCTTGGGTTACAAAAATATTCAATCACCATAAAAGTACGCTCGCTTACCAACGTCCAGTGTTTAAGAATCATCCAGAGAGTCCTATACAGAGCAAACGTAAGCTCAACAGGACGTAAAAACCGCTCCGAATGTTAATAACATGGAGCTTTAAGAGGTCCATGAGGACAATCTTGTTAGAGTAACCCATCATCGTAAACTAAACTGGCTTTAGTTTCTTGAGCGAGATCTTAAAAAGGTTTGATGGTTTTGTGTACTAAAATAGCACCGTTTGATCCAAGATGGCGCGTTGCTAGGGTGATTCGTTTTGGCTAAGAACTTTAAATTCGAATTCGAAAGCTCGATAGTTGATTTCATATGAACTTATTGAAATATGCTCAAAACTAAAGAAAGCTACCATTACAGCAAGTTTGATTTATGCAACAGTATTATAAACATCTACACATAAACATTCTACTATCGACTTATCACAGGAAAAAAAAAAAACAAATCGTGATAGCAAAATCTAAACAAAAGAGAGCCTTCCAAACTCTCCTAAAAATTGCGCCTCTAGCAAAACGCTCCATGTCACACCCACTTCCACCGGAAGTGGCACTTTAAGCGGAAAGCCATAAAGCAAGCGACATGATTGTCGCACCGGAGTAAAGTTCTAACTTCGCCGGCACTTTCAAACGCGCACGAGGAACGAGCGAAACCCAGCGAAAATGACCCTCTCTCCTGGGGGAGACACGTTTGATGGTTTTACTCTCACTTTCACGCAACAAACGCATTCCGGGCGTTTCCGACGAAAACAATCAAACCCGGAAGTGAATTGATCAAACGGAACAATGCAGCGCCTTTGTTTTGCCTTCGATCGTAAAGTGTTGAGGCGACGCGCGTCACCGCGTGTCGTTTAACGTGCCTCGTTAGAGAAAAAGTGGCCATAAAAACGTGAAATGGTAATTAAAACCGGCCCCGGGACGGGTGAGTTCCTATCGTGTGCCACAGTTGGACGTTTTGTCTGTGCCGACGACGTGCGATCTATGTTGGAGGACGAGCGTTGAATTTCTTTAAAACACGTTCGGTTTCATCACGAACCACTCGCAAGTTAGTCAGTCGCCTTAAAAGATGGATGACGGAATCGGCAGTTGACGATTGAATTTTCCGTCCCATTTTCTTATCGTCGCAACAGGGTCCCGCAGCAGCAAAGGAAAGTGAGAGATGGGAAGCTTCTTATTGTTTCGGTAAGTCCCCGGGTTGGCCGGTTATTCATCCGTCAATCGAAATATATTTCCACCTCGTCAGTCGAAGGCTTCAATTTTTGGCGTGACTGTGAGGTGGTGAGTCGTTTCCGACGAGCGGAAACAACAAACTATGTAACGAATTTCCTGCACCATCTGGTATCGGTCCGGTTGCGTGCCGTGAAGCAACCATCGAATCGCCATTTTGCTTCACAACGAGCAAATTCCCCAAACACTGAAACTTTTTTTCTCTCTCTCTCTCTCTCTCTCTCTCTCTTTCTCTCACCAAAATAGGGTTTTTAACGTTCGACGGTAAAGAATTTCGCGCTTCTTCTTTCCGTGATTGTTTGCTTGTGGTGTGTGATAATTTAGCCGGTGGTTCAAGTTGCCACCTTAGAGCGAGTGCCTGTCGGCTTTGCAACGCTGTACGCCGATGGGAAGGACGGTGTAATTTATGGGCACTTGCGATTGTTCGGACAATTGTTTGAGTCGGTGTTTCTTCAAACCCTTGGGAGATCGTTTTTAGTTACATTGTTTCCAGGCGAATGAACCGAATGGCTGGTCCGTCCCAAGGGACTGAAAGCAAACGTAAACTTCGCTTTGTTGATATGTTGCAACTTTTTCACCAATTGATTGATAGCTGTAATTTCTTTCACCCGCCAGCTTGACGCACATTATCGTATTTATTTCAAAATGAATGTGATTTATTTGAGCAATGTTTCTGTCGTTGAACAATATAATAAGACGTTGTTATAATAAGACGTTGAATTTGCGCCTAAATGTATGCAGCGCTCTACACGTAGAAGGAGCTCCTACAAGAACACAAGCAAAGAAGTACACCTTTTAGTACTCCTTTGTGACGGTTGTCTTTGAGATGCTAATCGCTTCTAACGTTTCATCTCGCACGTGCTTTTTCACGGGCACATATCATTTTCGGATCAATTTTTCTTCGACCTGGAAGGCTTCTTCAATTCACTAGCGGTAATCGTGCGTCACAGAAAGGAAGCCATTTGTCGTTGAAATGACAGAGGTGTCAAGTAGAGCGAGCTTGCAGCACACAGTGCGCCACCCATTACACAAGTAATTGAACCAGGTTGCTGACGTACGTAAAGATAGTTACGTCACGCAGTGAAGCGTATTGAATTAGCCACGGTGCTTTGAAATGGAACAGGAGCTGCCTATCGATTGGCTTGGTACGAGCAGAGTACTGGAAGAGCATAAGTACGAAGATCTGTTTTAAAGGTACAAACTTTAAGGTTGAGAAAAACATGGCAGGAAAGCACAGAAGAATAGCTATAAACGTAGAATCTTATATGCAATGCATAGCGATGCTGATTGAAGACACTTATATTTTGTTCTCTTTAGTTAGTTTCATTCATGTTATATCACTCCCATGTTAGAAAGCCATCATATATTTAGTCGATTGGGTTTCAGTAGTTACTCCTGCTACTGACGTCGAACCAAAATGCACCTGATACAACAATATCGGAGGTGAACTTTTCCACGAGTTCCTTTCAGACGAAGTTTCTGACTACATTAAGGTACTTGTTTTTAGCGAAGAAATGACGACCAACAACATGCGATACTTGTCATCAGCATCGAACAGCACTGGTTTTGAAGATTTCGTACTTTTGACATCTGCATCTGACCTGCAAAGAGATAAAAGGAAACTTTTCACGTTGAAGAATCTCAAGTAGAAAGACGAATGTAGACGTTGAAGATGCGATTCGAACGACATATTGAGGAAATACTTAAATTTGACGATTTGAATGAGTCCTTTAAGAGTTCAGGAACAAAAAGAACGAATGTACCAACGGCTAAAAACCAAATGCGTGTAGACGACATAATTCTAGCTGCACTCAAAATTTAATGACTATTCTACCCCGAAACGGAATGCGAAGCCATTATGCACCTCCATTTTGTATGCATTATTAAAGACATATTTGGTTGAATCTCGGTAACCGTCTAATAATCAGGTGGTAGCAATAGCAGCACTCAGTTACAATCAACGCCTGCGACCATGTGGGCATCCCGAGTGCGTAGTTTAATGCCTCTCCAGCTGCTGTGGACAACGTTCACACTAGCTTCCGAGGCGCAGGGTTTGGGAAGTTGTGGCAAAGCCAATCCCAACTGTACCTGGTTCTGTGAGCAAAACATACCGATGGTCAATCGTTCGCAGAGTGGTGAATTCCGTACGGAGTACTTGTTTCCCCTGCGCTACCATCCGTTGGACGATCGGTTCAGGAACCAGCACTCGATCTTCCTAACGCCGGGAATTCAGTACCATTGTCTGCAGCTATCGGTGCAGTGTTTGCGACGCCACTATAGTACCGCGAGTGCTATAGGTCCCACGCTGATGATGGTCTTTCGCTGCGGGTACTTCGTTGTGCGTTACATACTGACCTACCAATCGTCCGAAAAATGCTACGAACTGGACCTGGATCATTTCGCGCATCGTCTGAGGGGACCCACCTTTGGCTGTCGGTTATCGTTCGCACGTCCCTACCTGCTGCTTGGAGATGGCTACCGGTACCTGATGATACTGTACTGCCTGCGAGATGTTCTCAGTCGCAAGAATGGCAGCAACGGGTACTGGTTGTTTGTGAACAAACGCAACACCCCACAGGAGAATCGAGAGATAATGCGACAGCTGGCCCTACCGGACGCGGACTTCGGATCGGTCAAGGAGGCCGCCTTTAATCTGAGCGCGAAGGCTGCTGCCTGTCGGTGCGATATCTTTCAGCGCTACATTCAAGCGGTCAGACAGTGTAATAAGCCGTTCCTGCCACCAAACTCCGGGCTTGGTAGTGTTGCATCTGAGAGATTGCAAATGAATGACACAAAATCGGAGGACGGCATTGAAGTGGAGGTCGAACAGCTGGATCGGGAAAATTCAAATTGGTTCGTTATTATCCTGGTGGTGGTTGGTGTTGGGCTTGGCGTAACACTATGCGTGCTGTTCATGCAGTTCGAACGTCAAAAGGAGGAACCGCTGGGGGAGACCGTTGCTCCTTTCCCGAAAGACTTACTCAAGTGTAAATTCATCAACGTGCAGGGTTTGTCGGTGCACTAAAGATTTATTCTAGTGAATACTGATAGGGCGTTCTTTGTCATGTAGTAGGGTTTCGGCATCGGGGTTTCTTAATCGCAGTTTATGGTCCTGCATTTATGGTAATACTTTTCCACTACTGTTGCGTACGCAACGATAGGTTTGACCAATTTTAAACTCGTTGTAACTTGTTGTCTAGGTTCGTCATCGTTGGCTTAAATAAAGAAGGATATTTCGGAACGCCACCGATGTACGAGACCAGCGATAAGAATAAGGTGCGATAGTACGGAAAAGCGTAACCTGGATAACGGTAATACAGGCATAGAAAATCCTGAAGAACACCGACGAAACCAACTGCCATCAAGAAGAGCAAACAGCAACAGCAACGCAGGTAGTTCCGATGCCAAAGCCTAGCCGTTCCAACAAGATCTAACGCGATCGCCATCGACAAACGTCAATGATGCACAAGTAGCGACCACCCACAACATGGTGCAACAATTGTGCCTACCCATCGGAACCAGATGTTGACTTAGGATCTAAGGATTTGGAAAATTCGAGAAATTCGAAATGCGATCTTACGGTATGTGACCGAAACCAATACACACAAAAGATCATATGTGCACTTACCGCTACGAAACCGAATGTTAGTATATAAGCTACCCATATTGTAAGAATAAATCAGATTCAATCAGCACTTTGACTGGAGACCGTTTTGTCTTTTGCGTAAAATTCTTTGACCTCTCCCTTAGCTTTTGGTTAATGTCACGCCAGATTCTGCCCACCATCTGATCTGCTTTTGTATTAGAAACCCCCTCTTTTGCGGTATAGGCTCCCAAAATTATTTGGATTCTGGAGCAACTAACAGACAGGGACATTAGGGAGTCGAGTGTTAAAGCCCTTGCTCGGGGAGAATTTTGCTCTTCTTGCTAAAGGCAAAAACGAGGTGCTTGAAGACCACACCTTCGCGTGGTCTGGGCTATGTTTGCTTTTAACAACTTCCTGTTGATGAGATGTTTGATGTGATATCGAAGAACAATGTAATAAAGCATTATTGCCTTTATCAATCGAGCATCAATGTTGTACATGATCAATCTTAGCCATCTTCGACTCTTTCCAACAAATGTACCCTAAAAAAGCCTACCTCCGAACGTCGAACGTGTACTACCTAGTTGTCCCTACTACTGACCTCCGAAATTATCGCCCAGAGCTAATCAACCGGACAAAAATCGACGGTGTGAGTTCATTACTACCAAACTGTCCACGAAGAAGAAGGTAATGGATATTTCGTCAAGGTTTTTGCTCGACGTGTATGTCGAAATTCGTTCGCATCGATTGTACCTTGATGATACATCCTTGTCCGGGGTGGTTTCCTGCTCCACGCAGGCGATCGATTTGGGGGTGGGGCGGATGACATGCCTAGATTACGTTGCGTACCTGACGGCATATTATTCGCTTCCAGCTTCAATCACCCGCTAGCTCCGCACATTCACTCCTACAACCAGTACGAACCGGTTCGAAGGAATCAGAGTTTAATCGGATGTTTATTGAATTTTGGCGTGTCTTCGTCGCTTTTGTTTTCTCGATGACACACACCGTGTAATGAATTGTGTAAGATTATAACCGTTTCGATCTTCCCTTTCCAGGACGTGGGAAGACGCACCACCGTCGCGCTGCTGTTCCGGAAGACAAGAGCCCATGCTCGGCCGATGTCGGCACCGGCGTAAAGCTGTTCGGATTTAATCGAAACTACACGCCACACCAGTACCATGCTTGCGCCCGCCATGTTGTCGATGCTGGAAGGTCGTTCGAACGCTGGCCTCGGTAACGATTCCATCGCGACGAACACGGACGACACCGACGAGGTGTACGGGAGTGTGGTGTACGGTGAGGACGGGTACTACACCGCCTCGATACCGCCATCCACCCAGCCGGCTATGTCCCACCACCCACCGGTACCGGTGAGTGAGTTCGAGCTGCTCGAGGCACTGCTCAACTCGTCCGCCGGTGGACCGCTCGGTAGCTTCTGGAACGCGTCGGCGGTGGCAACCGAAACACCGTACACCCCGTACGAGCTGCGACCGGAGACGTACATCGTGCCGATCCTGTTCGCTGCCATCTTCATCGTCGGCGTGCTCGGAAACGGGACGCTTATCATCGTCTTCCTGCGCCACCGGGCGATGCGAAACGTGCCCAACACGTGAGTGCCACTTTGACTTGTAATTACCTCTAATGTCTCTGGCGGCCGACTAATGCCTGACGAGCTCGTAGGGACAACGTTGAGTGAAATGTTCAGATATCGAGCGCATATTGAAAAGAGCGTCTTATAGGATTTGTAAGATATTTCGGGAACGCCCCGACCAGTTCACGTTTTGGGTGGAGATTGCTTCTCCCGGGTTAAGTGAAAAGATCAAAGTATAAAACCACGCTCCGAGGGCATCGTCGGTTATCTGAGCCACCACACCAGTGCTGGAATTATAAGAACATAACCAGTGCGCCAAAGTATTAGCTAGTTTTATCGGTAGTCTATCGTTAGCGAGCGATGTTGGTGGCTGTTGAAAACTGCGACGTCAAAATCGGCACAAAAACGTCACTACAACAGAGCAGTTTCAGTTTGAGAGCATTGTCCTCTCTCCGCCACCGTAGCGTTTATTTACAACATCTTAAAAGCGTTACTACAACCACTTCTGGTTCGGATTGCCGCCAACTTTTTACCATCAGCAGTGCGGGGGAAGGAAAAAACACCTCTGTTCCGTGCAATAAATCTTCATGTCGAAATACTCCATTTAAATGGCCACCAGCCACCCGGACGGTAGCAAATGCTCCATTTCGGTGTAAAGGGAAAACTTTGCCCTTTTCATCGACTTGCAAACCCATTCAAACGATACGTGCCGCGCCCGTTCAATGTCACCCGCTCCACCCGGAGTGCCACAATTAATTAGAAGCTTCTGTCGCACGCGGACCAATTGTTGGATAGTTTCCAAAAACGTCCCACCCGGCGCGCGCGCTTTCCAAGGCTCGCTGAAGAGATCATTAGGTTTTAAGCCATTCGGGAGCGAATCGTTAGAGCCGTTGCTTGATAGGAAGCGGTGGTAAGAGCATGAAGTCGTGTTTAATTATCCACCGTCGAGTTCAGAACTTTAAGTGCAATGTCAAACAGCTTACGAGGGTATGTTCATAATGGGGTCGAACGAATGCATAAAAGCTGTTTGGATAAGTCGAAAATAATTGAATATTGCAGCCGAGGAGTATGGTGGTTTGGTGTTATCTTATCGCTTTTTTATGTTTCTATGTTCATTTTCAAGCTTAATATTGAAGGTTTATGATTGTGTGTGAAAAACTGATAACCTTTGTTTTAGTATAAGCTACCATGTTGATTGTTTCTCCTAAATTGTAGCTTTTCTTCACGTAATTTGCAACGTAAAGATAGAATCGCATTCGAGGAACAATAATAGGAAATGCGTTCCACGAATGTATTGCCCGTTTTACCCGAATGCGAAATTGAAACACAAACAGGCTTACGCAGAAATTTGATCTTTCTCGGGCGGTTGTAAATCCGTTCGGTACCGTTCGGGCAATCACCAAAAGATCTACGAAGCAGCAAGCCACAAGTTGGAAGGAAATTTGAACCATCTAGTCGAGCAGAAGAGAGCTAAACAAACAAACAAAAGCTAACTAAAATCGTAGAAATTGTTGCATCCTGACTGAGCTGTTCGGTGAACGGAGAAGAAGGTACACCGTCGCCGGAACTGGTGGCCTGCATTCCACGGCCTTTTGATTACTATTCGGAAAACGGAAAAGCCATGTTAAACTTTCTGACAGGTCAATGAAGCCTATAAATATGAACTTTGCTTTCGCGCCAGTTCGCTTACGGGATGCTTTCGGTTTTTATTTTTCCTGCTCGCGCCTTTCACTGGAGATGCGTGGGTCGTACGCTGGCAGTGGTCCGGTAGTTAAAGGAAGTCCCGGAATGTTGGTTGAAATCGGTCGAAGGGAATAACGCTGCTCCAAGCGGCAGCACCCATAAATCATACCATTTCCAGCGACATATTTTCCGAATCAAGACTGGTACGCGGACTGGGCGGGGGAAAAAAGGAACATTAAAGCGAAAAGTATGTCAGATGTTGACGTTGCTAGAAGATCGATGGTCAAATGGTGGGAGGCGGGTGGGGCCTTTGGGTGGGGATTACTCTTTCCGTCGGTGGAGTGGTAGTAAAAATATTCACATTAATTTTTATACACCGTGACTTTTGTTTGCGTTGCAAACGAAGCGAAAAAAATTGTGCTGAAGTTTTATTAAACACTACAGCTTACCCCACCGTAGGATTGAGTTTATTCGGGGGTATGGATTTTATTTCATTGCTTTCTTTTGTAATCCCACAGCCATTTGCATAGTTATTTTTCCTATTCTCTGCAGAAACATGAGAAAATATTTTGCTTCACATTAAATCAATCATGCATCTTGGAAAAATGGAAACACAGTTATGTTCAAGTTGAGAAAAGATAAACTATGAACTAAGTTCTTAAAAGTATCGTAATTAGCTAATAAAAAGCATTCCAATTTCATAATTGGATTATTGCTACCTTCAAGAAATTTTTAATGGAGGTAATAGAGATCAAAATTCAAGTTTAAATTAAATTTAATACTTATTCATATCGAAGATCCAGCTTAATCATTATTGCTCAATATAAGTAAAGCTCTCTCATTCTATCTTCCTCTATCTGGCTCTTTCACAGTTAAATACGTCGTGGAACAAGATGGTTAACAAATGTTAAAATAATAATCTATCAAATAAATAGCATACAATTTACTTAACATTAAAAAAGTAATAATACAATCCCTTACGGCTTTTTCTAGTTTATTTGTTACAATTAATCAAATGTCACTTTGTCATCAGGAAAAAGGTTTCCATTGCCTTACAAAATGTTATACCGAGAAAGGCAAACTCGTTTAAAGGACGTCAACTGAAACGCCTTCCATTTCTTTGAGAAAAAAAAACCTTCTGACCGCTCGGTCGGTCCGTGTGGAAAAAAATGTTCCCGACAGTGCCACAACGACGACGACAACTGGGAGCAACAAAAACACACGATAAAAGCTTGGTTAAGCTGGCGTGGAAGCCGCAATCGAAATTAATGTGCGCTGTAGTTTTAGCTGCCAAGCTGGTCAGGGGTTCTTGCCACTTAATAGCAGCGGTTTCGAATAAACAAGCACGATAAATGCAATTTATGGGTTCCTTCCGGCGAGTAGCGGCGAGTCCGGCTTTCGTTGTTTGACCACCGCTTGCTTGCACCGAAGGTCGATTTGTTTATTTCTTCTTCTATTGGTTCGTTTTCATTTGATACAGTGCATTTCATGATCCTGGTGGGTGCGAAGTTGCATCCGATGCGGTGTGTGATAAGATTACGTTACAAACCGCAGTAAGTAGAACGTGCGGCACAACTTTTATCCATTCGGATCGTGAGGGGGTTAGAATGAGAAATCAAATGAGCGTGAAGCGTTGTAGCTGGACGTGGAAGTGTTATGGCAGGCGGGGTAGATTTTCCGGGATAATGGGTTTTCCCCATTTACGCTAACCACATTTATTTGCTGCGTGATGCGCTGGACGTGCAGTGACAACGTTGGTTCTTTATTTATCAGTTTATCTTGGAGGGACAAAACAAATGCTATTTTTTGTTACAATGAGAAATGTGTGTACGAACGTAATAGTTTACTTGGATTAACGATAAGTTAAATTGTAGATACAAATGTCTTGTGCAAAATCATCGACAACGATCATAAAATTAAAAAGGTAGTAAATATATAAATAAATAAAACTAATGTTATTGTGAAGAATTTTCACGATATGTTGTTGCGATATTGGAGTTTTAGCATTTACGAACTGTCTTTCGCGCCTATCTGTTTGCAACTGTTTGTTCCATAGTCAATTGGAGTAGTACATTCCATAATTCGTGCAGTTATCTAATTCTAGCAGTGTTGGCGTCAAGGATGTTTATACCTATGATTCAATTCCTATTTGTTATCCATGTAAATTCTATTTAGTGCCGGTAATTCTAACAGCTATGAATAGATTAAACATTCATAAAAAGAATTGCAATTGTATACCAATCTTTTGAGATTAATTTAAATCGACTCAACTTTAACTAGATTAAAATGAATAAAATAAATAAAATAAAATTGAATAACTAACATTTGCGAAACTATTCTAGCCTAGTAAGCTACAACATGTTTCTGCACTGAAACTAGGACAGAAATACTAATCGAATAGAAACTGCATTTTCCCCCACCCGTGAGCAAACAGAAGGGCTTCGGAAACGGAGACCCCTTTCCGGCGGCAGACATACCCAACGGTTTGACGTAAGCTCGTAATTTCATCAATTATCAGCCCGAGCGTGTGGAAAAACGGTTCGGTACGGGTAAAAACCGCAACCCCGTCGACCATCCCGTCGCTCAGATGTCGCCCGGATGTTGTAAATGAAATGGTATCCGTGTCACGTAATACCACAGGCGGGCTCTATTTGCGCTGGAACCTGAGTGATGGTTGTTGGGGATTTTTTGTGCCGTATTTCACCACGCTAGCCTATTGCTAAGTGCAACCGCACATTCCGGTGCGATGTTTGTATTAAATTAATTAACTTCTCATGGTTTCCCTTTCTTCATTTCAGCTACATCCTTTCGCTGGCGCTGGCCGACTTGTTGCTGATCGTGACGACCGTACCGTTCACGTCCATCATATACACGCTTGACTCGTGGCCGTGGGGAAGCCTGCTCTGTACGTCGTCCGAGTTCATCAAGGACGTGTCGATCGGCGTATCCGTCTTCACGCTCGTCGCCCTGTCCGGCGATCGCTTTTTCGCCATTGTCGATCCGCTCCGGAAGTTTCACGCACACGGTGAGATTCGATTTGAAAATTTCTTTTCCATTGCATTTTCCTCTCTCCCTGCGTTGGGAATGTACAGAAATCCTGGTTGTTTTTTATCGGTGTTTCAATCCCTTTTGCACGATCCCCGATTGCCTTAGGGGTTCCCTTTTCGCTTTCCTGATTTTCATCATCGAACGCTGGAGGAAATCATTTCATCTCACCTGTTTTCCACTCGATACACACGTCTCTCCTTCTACCTGTATGCCTGTTCCATACATGTACACCCACACACAAACTCATTGCAGTAGATCCATTTCTAGGTGGTGGACGACGAGCTACACGAATGACTATTGCGACGGCGGTGCTGATCTGGCTGCTTGCCATCGCGTTCGCAGTGCCGGCCATCGTCGGATCACACATCAAGGTAGGTGCCTAAAGATGACAATCAATTAAAAGGGTGCTTGTTTTAGTAGAAGAACGTGTACAGTGATGGACAAACAAAAGTTGCTATGTGAGCAAGTGTTTATCTTCCAATCAAAGTGCTGTCTTAACACGCCTAAAAAGTGGAGGTTTGACCACAGATGGCGCTGTTTTGCATAGAATATTTGGAGGAAAAGTTTTTGAATTTACATCATTTTACATCTATTAAGAAGTATATCTTCACAGTGGAGTTTTTTTTCAGAAAAGGCACAACATTTCTGAAATGAAAAAATTTGTTAAAACATCGCTGCAGTAGTTAGTTAGACAGACGGAAATATTCGATTTTTGAGATTGGAATTATTTTTTTATTTAGAGAGCTTTCATATTAAATGCAATAAAACATGTAACATTATAACTTATGCATTAATTATTTGAAAAGCTCCATAATTATTATCGAATTATTTAATTGTGTGTAGAATGAAATTATTTTTTCCCCAGAAGATTATATTCGGATAACATAAATCAAACATTCGCAGCTCATGCTGCTCAAGTTTGTCCGTCACTGTCAGCCACAAGACACATGATTTTTCCCCTGCACTGCGATAAAGGGTTCCCTCCATCAAGTTATCCCACAATATTTTCTCCATGCCCTTCTTTCGCTCATCGCTAACACCGTCCCATCCGCAGACTGTCATCGTCAACAAGGACGTGTCGTTCTACTTCTGCTACCCATTTCCGGACGAGTGGGGCCCGCAGTACGCCCGGGGCATGGTGTTGGGCAAATTTCTCGTCTACTACGCCGTGCCGCTGTTCATAATTGGCATCTTCTACGCACTGATAGCGCGCCATCTCATCCACAGTGCCAAGCATGTGCCGGGCGAAATGCAGGGCACCGTGCGACAGGTGAGTACCGGCCGGCCCCCTCCCAAGGCATGCTATTTTACGGAGCTTCTCGTTCGACCGGAGACGACGGAAAAAATCTCACTTCTCACACGCGCAAATGCTACGGTGCAATATTAAAGAGAAACATTGATAAAATGTGTAAAAAAGGGGCTTACAAAAGAAAAGAGAAACAAACACGGGATGAATATAGAAAAGTTTACAAGTAGTTTGAGCATCTTCTGTTTCTTTTATTTAAAAAAACGGAGCTCCGCTACTTTAAACTCACCTGTGTTGCTTAATGCAATCTTATTGCACCGATTGGATTGAAGGCAAACACGGTAAAGTTGCGCCTTAAGCATCAGACGGACGGTACCTTGCGGGAAAGGAGCAGTTAACTTGAGTTAGTCGACGTATAACGCGTTACCGCTACTTGACGCTGGCACTATCTTCAAAGCTTTTATACTTATGCAAAGCGGTGCGGGTAACCGTACCCTCGGCAAGGACACTCGCCGCTCCTGGCAAAGTAAAACAATTGGCAAAAACTCGACTCAGCTTATTTGATCTGTGTAATGAACTTTTGCCCTTGTTGGCGAAATTGTTTGTGGTGCATTGTTATTCCTCGTTGCACAGGGGCAGCACGGTGAAGGGTAAAGTTGCTGCAAAGGTTTATTCAATTCCGCGCGGTTGCATCTTATGCAACGGGATTCGAACGATACCTTGCGGATGATTGATTTTTTCCGTGCGAAAATAAACGAGTTTTTAAGTGGAATAAAAAATGTAATAAATTTTCATTATTTTCCACACTGCTCGGATCCGTATCGTGAGCCATAAATCGGTAAAGATTTTATTTCCCAAGCAATCGTATCAAAAACGCTACACTTAAATCGCTCTCGATTGTTGCACTGGCTGTAGCGTAAGTTTAACTTTTTCTCCGAGCGGGGAGTGTTTTGTGCCTCGGGTATTTTTCAATCACCGCGGGTTTATTGACCCGCACACCGTTCGCTGGCCTGTACTTTCGTTCGAATACGATGTACATTAATCGGTAGTAAGTGCGTTTTTTCCGGTTTTATGGATGTCACAGCTTCGCACAATGGATTACTGTGTCGAGCGTTTTACTTTCACGTTATGCGTTTGAGTATTGCGGAATGGAATATAGTGAATATGGTTTCTCTGCGCAGCCTCTGTTAAAGCATGTGCTATGGAATCCTGTCGGATATAGAAGCGATACAGTGGTTCAAGCATCGTGCTGCAATAAGGATTTGGAAAGCAATCAGAGCGACAGGCTATGAAAAACACGATAACAGCGGTAAAATGATGATTATGATCGGTAATTTTCAGTTTAATGTAATCGAGGTAAGAAGAATGTAGGGGTTTTCAGTGAGCATTGCGTGTATTAAGAGATTTCTAAATTGTTTATAAAAAAAATACGAGCAAAAGTGTTGAACAACTAATTCAACAAGATTTATTGTGATATTAATAATACAACTCGAAATTTCCTTTAAAAACCGTTTCTGTAATGAAAATAATCGAAGAATATGAAATGAAAATAATAAAGTGAAATATTTATAAAATGGTTTTCACTAATTTTATTATTACAACAATACAGCCCAGTCACATTTACAGATTCATAAAAATTGCTATTCAGCAATTTCCTTTTATAAACCCATTTGGGTTTTCAGTCTCCATTTCAGATTATTGCACCTGAATGGCTAATTTCTGCTTAATTTACGGAAATGAGTAAGGTAGCAGTAAAATGTATTATCTAGAACTTCTAACGCTTCCCGAAGTTTGGACGAACTCATTCAATTCGTTTTGTTTGTCTTAACGAGAAGTTTGTACAAACTTTTAATGCATGTAGCGTTCGTGTTAGCGAAGTTATTTTTAACGTTCCTGCACGCTACAGATACGTTCGTGTACAGATCAATGGGATCAAATTCTTCTCCAATTAATTTGAAAATGTTTCCAGTCCTGACCAAAAACAAATTAAAAAAATAATTGCTCCGAAAGCAAACATCTTTAATACATTTGAACGATCGCCCACGTACTAACGCACCACTCACACGGGATAACATTTTCTTAACATGCTAACTTTCCGTTTTCTTTTTTGTTTCCAACACCACACGCTGGAACGCACGCCGCCCACCGCCCACCGGGACCGGATGACTGACTGACGCATTTCGCAACCGATGATCAACTGGAAAACTTTTACAAAATTTCACGGAAAACGCGGGCGTCTCGGGCCCCAAACCCACCACCGTTGTCGTTGGAATAAAAAATAAATAAATAAAACACCCACAGATAAAAGCGCGCCGAAAAGTGGCCGTCACCGTGCTGGCGTTTGTGGTCATATTTGGCATCTGCTTCCTGCCCTCGCACCTGTTCATGCTGTGGTTCTACTACAAGTGAGTATCCAGTGTCCGTGGGTCGCATTTTAGCGCATCACACATCGCATCATTCCGCTTTCTCCGTGTGGAAGTTGCACACGTAAAGTAAACGCTTTTTGTTCTAGTTTAATTTTGCCCGATCCCGGGCATAAACAGTGCATGAAAAGTTTCCATGCGTAAACATCTCGTTGAGAGGCTGCTCGGCGCGTTTCTTGAATTATTACCACCCACTCAGTTGCCCCATCGCTCGGTGTTTTGTTGTGCTTGTGTGCGCTAAAGTTGACTTACTTCCACACAAAAGTAGCAACTATTGGTTACAGCAACATACCAGAGGCTGGAGCCTTGGCTTCTTCGTTGTGCAATTTTTGTTCCGGGAGTTTGTTTGGCAGTGCACTCGGATTGCTCTGGAGAACTATTCCAAAGGGTGTTCACTGTGGCTACGGGTTTTAGGAGTCATGTAAAATTCATGTGATAAGCATTTCTTGCAAAAATGCTGTGCAGATGAACATGCAAGTATAGTCTGCTGACAAATTTGCAAGTAAATTAAAAAAAAAGATCAAGGTATTTCTATAGGAAGAGTTTTTTTGTACATTTTTCTGTAAACTTCAACATTATCTTTGCCTACTGAGTGTCGTCAGGCAAAACTAAACCCCCGAAACGTCATCCAATAAGTAATTATTTACACAACGCTTCAGGAAACGGACCGCTCCTTTCTTCAACCACTGTTCCGAGGAATTTCGACATCAAAATAGTTTTTCCACGACTTCCGACTTCCACGACGCCATAATTGCATAGCTCGTTTACCATGTAACGACTACGGCCACGAAAAACTCAACTCCCTTCCCCCCATGCCGTTCGCAACGAGTGGTTTGGAACTTTGGGTGAAAAATGGTTGCCCCTTGTGCACGTTTTTGCTTGCTGCGAATCGCATGAATCACTGCCACGTTGGTGCTGTGTACCCTTTGTTTGTTTTAGTGAAATTTCACAATCCGCGCAAGGGCATCAGCTTCAGGACAAGAGGGCCATTAAAACCGGGCGCAAGCGAAGGGTCGATGTTGGTTGTGGCAAGTTTTCGACAACTTTTTGACACTCGTAGTTGTTTGTGCGGGTACGAAAGCGGTCGGTCAGTGGAAAGATGGTTCAATGTTGCGTCCTCGAATCAGTTGTGTAGATGCAAGATAAGTTTTATAATTTTCGAAATGTAATCTAGCTAGCTTTGGTGTATATAATTTTAGACAATATCATCAGTTCAGTTAAAAAAAGGGATGCTTTCTTGAAATATCTCTATCATACTAAAATAATGCATAGTTAAACTGAAATACAGTACCAATCAAATCAATAAATAACTCAAAACGTCTGTAAATTTAAATATAGTTCCTTTGTTTTGTTATAGGTGGCGCTACTGTTTGGTTCATTTCAATTGGAATATGATACTTAAGATAGAATATGATTAAAACTTCACATTTATATGCTTTTTATGATGTTTCGATGCTTTATTGATATAGTCTCATGCTTATCGAAGAAATTGAAAATAAATTTAAAAAAATTAAAAGGTTGGACATATTACTACACTACATATATTTCCGGTGGTTAAAAACTACACTACTAGGCGAGAAATGTACGTTCAATCGTGTTATAAAATATGCCCAATTCATCCTTACACAATAGAAGAATATAATTCATCATCCTAGCCACATTTCACTCATCACACAAGTTTAAATTCACCTTCCAAACCAACCGTGCTGCCGTTATCCATCAAATTGTGCACGAGTTGAGCCGACCAACTCGTCGGAAGGGGAAATAAAAACTGCCTTTTCATTTTAAAAACCCATCATCCCAGCGTTCCTCACCGTTGCGCGAAGTGTGCACGCGTCAAGCTTATGATCGTGATTTGCGGATTCACGCACTGCTACCACGGGACCGCAGGATCTAACGCGAAGAACACACCGTCATCGCCTCCGACGACGTCATTTGTGCGAATGCTTTCAGCAATGAAATTTTCTTAATGTTTTCCCATCCTGCTCGCCGAGGCTGAAACGGTGGCTGAGGCGTTGATGGTGGAGGCGTCTGGTGGCATAAGAAATGAGTGAATGAAAACGATGTTACGGTGCTGCTGTGTTTGAAGTGTTTGATTGGGAGTGGGCACGAGGCGTGGGGACGCTAGCGTAGCTTTGCTGCTTATAATCTGCGAACATTCACGGAACGCTGCCGTACATGTACGCTTATTTATTCGCTACAACTTGGTGTTTAGTGAATTTTCATTATTTTCCACCTCCCGGGGGTATTTTTAACGTGGATTCGCTTTTTTTTTTCGCGAGACGGGCGGTCGGAGTTGCAAACAAAACGTGCACGGGAAACAAATTGGACGCACATTTTTCAAACCAAGTGCTCGTCATTCATTCATGTGCCATTATCAAATTATTTGCGCGCGGGTAATGAACGATGTAAACCAGGCAATTAAATCTCGTGTCAAGTGTTTTATTTGGTATTATTCCGAACGAATCTAAGAATCCATTCTGCTTCGCTATTTTAGGCTATGATTAAAACACAAAAATTATAATTTAAATCTGGCGGAGGTTAATTCGATTCGAAGATGTACCAGACTGGGAAAAGCATTTCTAAGAAAACAAATCCAAGTTCATTACCGAAAAGGTTATCTAGCCGGTCATAAAAGCGAAAAAGATACCACGAAAGGGTGCCATTGACGAACGATTCGTTTTTGTCCACCTACAATCAGCAGAATCCTTCTGAAAGGGTCTGCTTTATCCCATGGCATAATTCATATCCAAAGATTTCCTTTTTATGTTCTCCTTCTCCAGCTCCTAGAATAGACGCTGAAAGCAACATGATTTTTCTTTCGTTTTTTTTTTGTGTGTGTGTGTGTGAAGAACATAACACTCACATCGTCAACGGAAGATGAATTGCTACGGTATGGTGCGGGTTCGATGAAAACCGTACCGCCTATTTTTCTCATTCCAGTCGAGAATCATGAATCTCTGCCATTTGTATGACGCACATGGCGCTCTTTTTTGTCCCCGTTCCCGATTTTCCTGATGTAGCAGTAAAAGCGAGATTCGCTTTAATAATGAATTCAACGCGAGGCTGGGAAAAACTCGTCGCTGAGAGTTAGAATGTTCTAAGCGCGCCTGTCAACCGATTCGTAGCTGACTTGAAACATATGCCTTTTCGGTGTCGTTCTTCTCCATCACCCTCTGCTCCACATTGACACATCACGATGGTTCGATAGCTGGAAACAATCATTCAAATGAAAGCCCAATTCATTTCGATTCATTCATTTGGCATCCGTGTTTTGTTTTTATTTTCAGTCCAAACTTCAACGAAGACTACAACGGCTTCTGGCACGTGCTACGGATAGTGGGCTTTTGTCTTTCGTTTGCGAACAGCTGCGCCAACCCGGTGGCACTTTACTGCGTCAGCGGTGCCTTCCGGAAGCACTTTAATCGGTACGTATCTCACCCGTCATCGGCAAACATTGGAGTGATCGAACAAGTAAAAAAAAAAACAAACAGCAGAATACTGAAACGCTTCGGTGAGATTTTCGATGTACAACGGATGATAGCCCCGGGCCTCCCAAAAACAAAAAAAAATAAAGGTTTCGTAAAGGGTACGGGGCTGATAACGAATCGTGATAGCGTGCGGAACCGGCCGGGCACGTGATACGTCATACCCGGGCCATGTTCTTACCGTCATTGAATTAATGAGGATGAGGGTACCGGGTTTTTCTGTCCACAACTCTTCTGTCCGGTGTAATCGTGTTTGTTTTGAATTGGTTGTTTTTTTTCTTGTTCGGTTCATCCTTTCTGTCTAGGTATCTGCTGTGTGACGGGAGCTCCAGCAGCCGGCGAAGGCACGGAGACAATCTGGCACCGAGGGACACCTCCCTGACCAGCACCATGTCCCGGCGCTACACCAGCAAACGGATGCAGTCACTACGCATGTAAGTGAGACCGGCCTCGGGATTGGGATTAGTGTGCGTCCACTGTGGTGGGTTTCTTTTAACGGGTTGATGAATTCAGTGAAAGGACGTGATGCCTATTATGTCGTGCAATGGGTTTCTTTGGTTTGCTTCAAGGAGTGATGGCTTAAAAGTAGCTAATTTGATTGCATTTTTTTCATTTTATTTGACAAAATTTTACCCATTCATTCAAAACATGTTAAGCGGAAACACATCGTACAATGTCCCTATTCAAAAAACAAAAACATTTTTCCCAAGGTCCTTCGTTAAGCTTGAAAGCTTAAGCAACTAGCAAACAATGCAATATAAATTATGTATCATTTTTACAATTTATGTATTGTTCTTACTGGATACAGAGTCAAGAAATAAAATAAATAATGTAATTTCACAAGTATCAAAATTGAACAAGAAAATTATTCTACAGTTTAAACTGTTAGAGATGCATATAATACAAATTAATTGGCAGGAGACGCCAGGCTTTTTTACTCTTTCTTCTAACGCCTTGCTGGCAAGAGTAAGAATTTTTGAAATTATGATACATTGTATCACATTTCAGTTGTTGACAGTTTTAGTAACCTACCGGGCTTGATCGATGAGCGCCATCTTTCGGGATTTATCGCAATCTGATGAACTTCATTTTTGGTCGAAATGGGCTAATGTCATATGTTGATTAATATATCAGAAGATTTTTCTAACAAAACAATGATGAATGAAGAAACCGGTACTGACGTAGGATACCGAGCGCGTCCAACACATGTGAAAGCCGCTGCTTGGGGTCACTATTATCCAAATCCGTCTCGCCATCATCCTTATGTTTCAGAGACGGGTTTTGCGGAAGGTGCCCAGGCGCCGGTGGAAGGAAGCGATAATGTTCGGATAATGAAGCGTTCGGAATGGAAGGAAGCGGAACATCTTTCAACAAACCAACGCCAACACCATTAATTTAGTGCTCGGCATGTCTTTAGTTAACGGTGCGGCTGGATTCGTGTCGGGGTTTTCTTTTCGTGTGTTTGTGTGTGTGAGAAAGAGAGAGGTTACCCACAGCAGCACTAATCCCTAATGGTATCTGTCAATTTCTGCACGTCTTTTTTCGACTCTCTTACATCTGAGTCGAATTGAGAGGGATAGAGAGAGAGAGAGAGACAGGGAAAGAGAAAGAGAGAGAAACCCTGTGAAGGAATGAATGATATGCTTGCTGTTCGTTGGTGTCGGAATGCCCATCCCCGAGATGGATGTAATTCATTACTCCGATGTCGGCTCTGTGTGCAAATCACAGTGGGAAGATGGGCGGGTGAGTAGTTTCCAGCCAGCGTTAGACCCGGACCCGGTTATTGTCAACTCCTGTTGTACTAGACTTTTGTGCTGACACGGACGGCTGCGTGACAATTGGTACAAATGAAGGAATTGACGTGTAAGAAAGTAAGCGACAATCATTATTATTACTAAGCAGCTGGCGGTAGGGAAAAACGGTCCCCACGATCATCGTTTATGAATATTGTCAAAGTTAGTCTGTTTGAACGTCTGCAGACTAGCTTTTTTTTGCTAGGAAAACTTGTCACCCTGGAAATGTTTGTTCCCGTTTTGAGCTCCCAGAGTGACGTAAGGTATGGGATGCGTCATGGCAAATTTGCGCTTCGATCAGCCACGGCAAAATCCTGCAAGCCCACTTGTAAAAGGCCATTTAATCAATAAGCCATGCATCGTGGCAAATTGTGCAAAGTGTGTTCGCCACACGGTGAAATGAACGATGATTAATGTTGATATTGCGCCGACGTAAGCTTGACGGTGCGGAAATTGAGCCTTGGGCAGGAGCAGCCAAACATAAGGCTAAACGTGTTTCCCATTTGAGACGATGTGGGTTAGTCGAACGAAAAAAAAAGACAACAACACAACATCCTATCGAAAGAAAACTCTCGCACCGGCTGCTACACCAAACGCCAATCTGTCGATCACCAACGAGCGTCCCGAAATGTATCGCCTCTAGTGGCTTATTGATGAGCCAAACGGTGGGGCGATATCTGTTACCTTTTTTTTTGTGAGCGCACACGTTCCTTCGTTCAAGCACGACATTCCTCTTCCGACAATCTGCATGGGCAATTTCGGGTCGATGTAAAGTTGCCCAAGGCCGTACACTGCAGGAAAACCCCTCGAGATCCGTTCTTCCGCCTGAGTGAGGTTTCTATTTTTGCGCGGAAACAAATAATGTCGATTGAAATTCCTGGCCAAAATTTGTCACGTTTTCTTCCGATGCAAGTCGGAGGCGTGTTGGGACAGTTTTTATTTAACTTTTCTTTGCTTTCTGCCACCAATTTAAGGGCCCCACCCGTTTGCTGTTTCATTTCCTTTGTGAGAGAATGCTTCGGTGGTTTTTTTTCTGCTGTCTACTAACTTCCACCTTTTTCTGTTCCGAAAAACCCCATTCTATTGGTGTTTTTGCGCGTCCATTTGGTAGACGTCAGCGTTCGTTTTTTTTTAATTTTTTTTTTCCACTCTGACGTCGTAAGCTAATTTGTTTAATTTATTGCTCAGTCTACAAAAGGCGCACCCTTCCCGGCCCTGGAACCAGTGCCTGATGACAATGGTGGTGACGCTAATTTGCTGACGAACACTGAGCAAAACATTACGAAAATCGCTTTCTCCATTTCCGAACAACATGCCTTTGCCTGCATGAAGCTTTACGCCTTCGGCAGGTAAGACAATTAAACGAGATTGCTACAAAATTGACACCGGCAGACTGTTAATGAACGTCTTTCATCCTATTCTTCCCGGGAGCACGATTTCGAAATTATTGGAATACTTTACTCACGCAGGATCTAAAAATAGGTTGCCTACGTGCGATTGGTAGTAGCGTTCGATATACACTTAATAAACGTACGAAATTTCGTTAGCAAATGATGCCGGTAGCTTATTACTACGAAGGAAAGCTATTTCCAGCATTTGTGTACTCACATCACAAGGGTGTGTATATCGTTACGCAATGGCAACACGATACGTTCGTGGCGTCATCTCTCGGCAATTTTAATTCAATTTTTATTTACTGGTTTTTAATCTAATGTAAATCTTTTCACAAATAGCACTTCACAAAAAGTGCTCGAAAAACATTGGGGTGTATTTTGAACAAACCATTTGATGTGATATATTTGTCATATGTGTGGGAATCAATATCAATGAGTTTAAATTGACGTTCCATCCACGCATGTGCCTTTCACGATTGATTGCATGCACAGCTTGCGTTATCATGCATTCCCCGAAACCATCATGTTTTGCAACTTTTCTTAGAATGTTCACCGTCTTCGATACTGCCAGGTAACCCGCTTGCTTTGATGTTTTCCATCGGGTTGTCATGAGGTACAATCTTAAAGCGCCCGAGCTCTAAGATGATACTACTGTGGGTGGAAAAGTTGCCAGGCTTTCGGTTGCTTTTCGGTAGGTTAAAAACTGATTAAAAAAAAGCAATTTGTTCAATGAACAACTTGCTCGTATCGGCTTGTGCTCGTCGCCTTCAGCTGTAGTGGCATGGCTAGGGCTATTTCTTAATTAATCACTACCAATTAGCCCATGACAGAATGCACACTACTCATCGTTAGATGGTGTAGCATGCGCAACATGCAATTTCTTTTCAATTAATCCTTATACCACAAAATGGATGTAAATCCACCGGTCAGCTGTCCGGTGGGTTTGCTGTGCCACAGACACAATCCAGCTTCCATCCAGCCCACTGCCGGCACTGTCACGTGGCTAACGCCCGCGTAGCTCAGGCTCCGAGAACTTGGGAATATGTGATACTGTCCGTCCAGTGTATATTAAAACGGAACTCGGTTTCCGGAGCGAAGGCAATTACAGTTACGGGCTGATAATTATTTCTTCGCACTCGCGTTTGCTCTCTGTCTACCTTCCTATGCTTCTCTTTTCTTCCTCTCTGTTTTTTGGCTGCAGTTGCGTCCCCTCAATCTCGCCTGTTACGAGGCCATCGGAAACATATGAAACCCCATACCGACATGTGTCAGTCACGGGTAAAGTGCGGTGGTCTTTTCTTGACAGATGGATAAACAATCCCGAAATGAGACCGTAGCTCTGGTTCGCTATACATATCAATGTAGATATGAATCGGCAAACATATCATAACGCATGTTTCAGCTTCGGATATTAAAGCTAGCGAAGCCGGAATGAGTTGTATTTCCGGCCGTTCAGCAAATCACAGATTAAAGCTTATCTTTCTGCGCTCTTTGGTTGGGGTTTGTATTGATGTATCCTATTTCAGATATGAATACAACAATCCGTTCCAGTACATTCCAAAACATAAAAGTATTAGTAAAACATAATAACATTGGCAAAGAAAAACTGCAAACAATGACAGCTGTGTCATCTTTCAAAAGTGACAGCTCCCTCAAATGTCAGTTACTAGCAGCGACACTTAATCTACCGTTGTTCTAAGCTAGTACCAAGTTTTAATTTGTTTACAACAACGGCAAAGATTTTAATTGTTACGAAACCGTTTACACACTCTTTATCATGGGAAGGGGCGTTAATTTAATAATTTCCTGCACCAGTGTCAAAGCAACCCATCGTACAGCATCCTAATAGCTGGAGCTGCTCAACATCTGGTTTATCCCAGTTTTCACACGGCTCCACTGCTCAGAAAGCGGCAAAGCTGTAGAAGGAAAAACTTCAATTAAAGCTACACCTCTCAGACGCACGCTCACGCCCACGAGCGCAAACACGACGGCGAACAAAACTAGTTTCTACCGGGGACACGTACCCGTGCGGGGAGTGAGAATTTCGCAGGCTTGATAAGCTGTCAAGCTTCCCATCAAACGGGGAGCTAAACCCCATCTTATCGGGGATTACCGCTTCGCCACAGGTGGATTACGCCGGGATAAAGCATCCTGTCACAAGCTTGTGGTCCCGTGTTTATGTGTCCGTACGCTTAGAGGACTCTACCCCGGTAACGTTCGGTGTTTGACCTTTCTGACCAACAATACGGCTTGGGCAGAGACCGGGGCGTCGAGCTAACTTTTATCAAGCATAGCGCAAAGCGTAGCATAGCCCGCACAATAATGAACTTGCGAGGCGGTGTAAAAATAAATTTTGTAAGGAAATGTCATTTCCTGCAAAAGGTGTAAGAATAGGGATTTTTTAATAAACTTCCGGTCGAGCGTGAGATAGTATCGGTAAACGAATTAGTAGGTAAACAAGACAAGTGTGCCTGTATATTTAGGCATCTGGCATCATTGGGATGTGATAAAAGGTTTAATAGCAGGAATGAAAATATCACTGTAAGCAATTACCAAGACACAATTAAATTTAATATTAACTGAAATGAGAAAGGCATCCTGTAAATGTCCTCTAGCTGTTTTATACTGTAGAACAATTTTTATAGATTTTTTGCTTTTTGCTCGCTTTTTGAAATGGATAGACATGATCATTGCTTTGCCACTTTTTGCTAGGAGCTTATTAAAAATTAGTAAAACCCTCAAAGATCTTTAAGTCTTCTTAGGTTATCGTCAAGAAGACGATAAGAAACTGAGATTAGTTTCAAGCCTAATCAAGACCTTTAAAAGGTACGCGCATCTCACAAGTTAGTAAAAGAAACATTAGATTGTTTGCTCAAAATACGATGTATTGTATTGTTTATCATTGATATTTTTTGTTGTATTCAACGCTTCAACTCCTAATAATCTTCCAACTGAGCGATTTTTTTGAGCCCACGTTCAGCATTCGCTTGAAAATTAGGTTCGCTGGCCGTCATCCGTCTAAATGGTCCTCATCCACTGGCCGTTACAAAACGCCTCCAACGCTTTCCGCCTCACCGCTAATTCTTTCTGGCTTTAAGACTTTTTCGACACTGTGCGTAAATCGCGATGCTCCTACCAGCGACGAGGGTCGATGTGCGTACCCCTTTTTTGTGCACGGGGTCGCACTGAAAGGCGGCTAATCTTTTTGCTTGATTAAATTTAGCGAATGGCGAACGTTAATCCTTGCTTAATTCGTTCATTTGCTACCGTTTTCCGTTGCGTGCAGGACAACCCCTAAACGCGAAATGTGGCACTAGAAAAGAAGGAAAAACGCCCAAAACGACTGTCATAATGAGGAGCTAAAATAAAGCACACGCCTTCCGGTTTACGTCGAGCTCCATCCGCCAGAATATCATCGGCTCATCATCGAAGGGGGTTCTCGTTTAACGAGCCACACGATGGGCCCGCAATGAATGCACGGAAATCGTGCGGAAGGAAGTTAATGCACCCGCTGCTATCGTTGCCCACTTGGGCACTAACGCTGAACATGGTTGAATCGATTTTCAACGTGGCTCGCAAAGAGGTGGTTACTGGCTGGAGATCGATTTAATCGACACAAATTGCCCGTAATTGTTTCTCGCCGATTAGACCCCGGCAAACGTCTTGCCAAGTCATTGGACTGCCGTGCAATAAAAGTTCGATCAATGATGCTATTATTGCCTTCCTCAGCCAGCGCTTACGCTTGGCGTGTAGAAAACAAAACCCACCGGAACCTAGATGGTGTGTTTTTATAGCAATAAAATCACAGACAGTTTTTATGCGCCGCTTTAAACCGTGCTGGAATGAAATTTCAAGTCGTAAAGCATAGATTACGGTGTAACCATGCGTCGATTTTCTTAATTAACGTACTCCATTATGGCGATTCCTGTCACAACACCCTAAACCACATCGTTATTGCTAGATTAACGGCTTTCAGAATCGCGCCTGCCTAAAAGCCTGCTTCACTAGTAGAGATGATTATGGATTGTATAGACATCATGGATTTGTGCGATGTACTCGTGCGCTCTTAATGTGTCAATAATAATGCACACACCCGTGCATCGCATCCGCAATATTCACCTGCACACAAGTGCTTTATATAATTAATACAAACCGATATCCCAGTAGAGGGCGCTAGTGGTCCAAGATCTGTCAACAGCAGGTTGGAGTAAACTATCGGGTGGGGAAACTGACGTACAAGGTATCTACAGTTATATTTAAAACTACAAATATTTAAAGCAAGTCCAAGTCTCTTTGTCGAGTATAAATTTGGAAGTTAAGATATCGATAACACACAAATAGTACTTTTTATGGTTAACATCTAAATCATCCAATTGTACGACCCGCATTTTTTTCTTTTTCTTTCCATCAGAAACATCCAAGAGACCACGATCGTCATGATACCGAACGGGAACGGCAAGTCCGAGGGTGCGGTGCTCGAGAAGGAAATGGTGTGCTTGTCGTAACGACGAAAGCACCATCTAGCGGACGCCGGAATTCGCACCAAGCGGCGCCCAACGATGCTAGCGACGACGCATGAGCTCCCGTCAGCGGCCGCCGGCGATCGGTGCGGTAATGACGACGAAGGTGGCGATGATCTGAGCGACTACGACCAAGATTTGTGGCCAGCGCATCATCGGAATGGAGCAACAACCGGCGACCGGAAGCTACCGACCGTCGGTTTCCGGTTGCCCCCGGGTCGTTCCACCGTTCGGCCGCGCCTGACGTGCGAAATGAGCAAGGTTTGATTTACGACAACCCGGGCATCCCTATCCCATATCTGTGGCGTTTCTTGTGAAGAGCATCTCTTGGCGAAGTTGTTTGATAAGTTGAAAGAACGACGTTAGGCTTTTGCTTGAAATCCAACCAGATCCAGTAACTTGGCATTGTTGGGTCGGTTACTTCTATCCGCGATTCGACATCTCACAATTCATCCCCAAAAAACGACACTGACAAATGACTTCTAGTGCTCAGCGTTTCAGTTGACATTAAAAGGAGAAATTGAAATGTCAAAATGTCACTTAGTATTTACATTCACTGTTTACTTGATTGATGATTTCTTGTATTATTTAAACAATTTTATTTACCGTAAGAGAATATATTTTACGCAGTTAATAATGTGTCCCAAACGTTTCAAGCCTTCATCGTCGGCGTTTGTTACTAACCACAGCTAACGATGGAAATCATCCCGAACCAAATCTTCAAGCGCTGCAAATTCAACTCAACAAATTTAGTGTTGGTATACGTTACAACAAACATTGTTTATGGAATTCGCAGACCGATGAGAAACTCCGGAAGTTCGTTGCATCAAGCAGTCGCTAAACAATAAATTTTCCACCACGGAAACACAATTTCCCGGAAGCGCCGTTGAGAGCAAATTTGCATCGGCTGGGGTTCGAAGGAGGGATTTGTCTTCATTAGTGAAATTGCTCCGATGGAATTGAAATGGTGGTCTAATTGGTGCGTATACGATTGCAATACCATTACAATTAATTTTCCCTGACATCTTAGCTAATCTTGAAGACTGCTGTTAGTGTTATCATTCTGAATTGGTTTATAGCGCACAAAACGGAGCTTTCATTTGAAATGAAATTTGTTTCGTGTTCCTGACTCCGTGCTTAAGATAATGAGTTTTCATACATCGCTTCAATTTTCCCAAGCCTTATCCCTAACCTTACGCTGTTGTAACACATGGTACCTTCGCCACGTAATCAGGTCCACCTACGCTCTTGAGATTTTCCAATCCTAATCATTCATCGGTGACCGCATCGTTCTCGAACCGAATCCGAATGTCCTGCAAATATGGACACACAAAATGGAAAGCATTTTTTCGTCACAAAATAAACCTAAAATGAATTATCTCAGCTCGAAAGCCAGAGCCTTCGTTTTTCATTTTCTACATGTAGGATCACCCAACACATGGCGCCCAAGGTCATGGTGTTTCGCCGCGTGTAAGAGACATTGAAAGCCGGTCACGTTAAGCAGGGCGTGGAAATAGTAAAATACGGTGTTGTCCGTCCTTCCCAGAAGGCCACCGGGGACGGAATATCGGATCGCCATGCAAAATGGTCGACTTATGCCACTCACCTTGTACGTGCGGTGGTTTGTTGCATGTTCCGATCCCAAAACGCTTACCGAGGAGTGGAGTTTATGATTGAATTGGGCAAATATTGTTTGGAGTGTGTTTGAGGTGATATCCTTGTGGAGATACATCAACCGTACGACCAGTGAAATAATCCATCCGCGAAAATTCCCTTTGTTACGAAACAATCGCAATCGGTGAACATCACAGGGAGGTTTGATTGTACTTAGATCAAGCATTTCGTAATCATGGGTATCTTTTTTACGATGTTTTATGATCAAATTTGTTACCCAACTTAAAACGCTCTTGTAAAACATTCAACAGAGTATTTTGTTTTTGTTTCTAGAGGACACTCGAAAAGTTGAAGTAGATGAAAATTGTACAACGATTAACGCTACCTTCCACCTACCTTCCATTAGTGAATCGCCTTGTAATCTAGACGTTCATGCCAAAAAAAAAAAACCGGACTACCAGACAGTAGCTGCCGGCACATTGCACGAAGCGAAAAACATTAAACCTCCGGTACATCTTTCTTTGTGCTTATCTTTCTAATTGCGTGGCCCGGACTTGTGCTAAACGTGCTAAAACGAACCTTGTCCTCAGCAGCGAACGCAGGACGCAAGGTTAAGGAGACATAACAAATTATCCAAAAAACCTTCACCACACTGGAGTGTAGGAGTTTGGGAGTGCACTTTCACCAGCCTGGAAGGGATGAGCGGACCAAAACGTAAAAACTAAACGTTCCAGAGATGTCTCCGAACTCCAAGTAAAGCTTTATCTGTCGCGCTTAAGATATCTCTAATAATTAGAACGCCAACAATAGACCAAGCGGTTAAGGCAAGCTCGTTGGGTTGGCGGTAGAAAATAAGGTACCTTTTTCAGTAAAATGTCAAATGCACAGAGCTGGATTCGTTTATTGTGGGGTTTCCTCTCGGTGAGAGTTTTTGCCCTAAGTAAATGGTAGACGTACGATTTTTTCACTGGTTTCTTATAACAGGCAGTATGGAAACCATTCGCTGCATCTACTAGCAACCATCTGTAAAAGTACGCAACGGTAAAAAAAACTGACTTTTTGTTCGTCTTCAATTTACATGTCTATCAAAAGATAAAGATGCTTCATTATCATGTGGATTTTTTTAAACATTTGTTTTTATACTTTTTTATTCAATCTTACAGATATAACACAGTGACAACATAACAACAGAAAATTCAATACATGATTTAAAACATTTTATAAATACTTTTTGATTATTTGAGGTTCCATAACAACATGGAATTAACTCACTACAGAATTCAGCTCTTCCTTAACTGTCCTGGAAAACTTTACGCCTGAAAGTATGCTAACATTTGTTCATTCGAAAACTTAAACCTTTGCGAGTTTATCCCATTTTATTTATATTTTTACTTTAATCGATCAGAGCAACATCCATTGATATTTTTTCTATAAGTTGGAACTTTTATAAATCAATTAAGTAATAAGTGTAGGATAGCCATCCCATTTGACTATCGTTTTGCGACTTATTGGAATTATTTATTCCATCGTAATTTTTTTCAAATTTGTGTGCTTTATAAAGAACAATCAAATAAAAGCGTAAATCTCTTAAATCTTAACAAAACTTTTGTTAAGAATACCGAACTCAATATAAAAAACAACGTTAGTCAAGCAAACGATTGCATACCTTTGGGCGGAAATCTAGCCAGGACTCCAACCACCATCACCATCAAGCAGATACTAGTCTACTTCAGGTGGTTTGGTCGTTATTTTAACTGATATTTCAGAAAAATCCTGAAATTATTAATTGATAAGGGTAGTATCTTAAATAAAGGGTTTGACAAAATATTAATAACGCATACCGTTCAAACATCTCGCTAAAGAAAACTTTACAGATGTGGGTTTATGTTAGTGTCAGTTTTCAGTTTTATTTACTTCGTACATCTCAGTAACTATGCACAGTATACGCTCAACCCAAGGAGTGCCCCGTTACGCTTCTTTACCAGAAAACCACCCTTGGTTGGGATGCCTGCAGCGAAACTAATTTACAGTTCGTACCAACTGCTGCAGCGAGCTTTGCATGCAAATGAAGCTATCGTACTGCCGGATCGGCGCGGGGAAATGGGAACTTTGCTCAATCCGTGCCAGTATCCCGGTAGCATCCTATAATAATAACGTCACGACATAACAGCGACATAGCAGCGTGCTGCGACACAAAACGGGCTCCACTTGAAAAGCGCGCCCCGTGAACAGTGCGTTTAAACGTTTCCGGTTACTGCTACGCTTTTCGCAGCACGTTTACAGACTTTTCCCTTTCGTTGTAGCATGTATTGTGTACCGATTAAGATCGAATGAGTCCATTTAAAAACGGTTTTTTTTCTCGTTTATCTTTCCGCCGCAGTAAGTAACTCTCATTTGCCGGGAGAAAAGAGTTAAATTATTCGTATGCGTAATTGAAATTTAATTGAAATCAAATGGCATCGTTCGCTGAAGCACGTGGCAGCAAACGTATATTTGAAAGCCTTATTAACGTGATCCGAATGTGGGCTGCCTGATGGAACGGTTTGATGGAACGTAAAACGGAGTACAAGGCGACCAATTTCCATTACGTTGCAGAATTCCGCAAGTGACCTTGGAACGCAGTCTGCCTACGGAAAACCACCCGTTTTGGAAGGGGAAGCAAACCGGCGAAGAACGAAATCGTTGATCATGAATTTTTCATGACTTTCTTGCCGGCGGTCTCCACAGCTGGGAGGAAAAAAATCGTCAACGCACTCAGCTAGCCAGCCTGGCACGTTTTATCAAATTTTTTGGCCAATCAAAATCTAATCATGAAATCATGTTCAATAATGTGCGAATCACCGGCATTCATTTATTCATGTGAATTTGCTGATCCGTCCGGAAAGGGATGAAGTGTGGAAAATGTGTTGATAAAAGAAAATGTACACTGAATTGAGGTGCGTTGGTTTTTGTTTAGCATGAAATGTAAAAGCGCCATAGATTTCATAAATATATCATCCAATACAGACAAAAAACATGAGTGATAAGAAGCATCACCCATGCGCTTGAAAGTGCATTCTGTTTCATAACAAATTTCTGCGTCAGCTCGTACACTGAAATGTGCTTTATTAGGGATGCTCATGTACAGTAACATGAACCGAAAAAAAAGCTTTTCAATAACGAAACACACTTCGAGACAACTGTCCTTTCAAGCGGTGAAAATTTTCCTCATCAGATTTCCATACAAATGTGTATCTATTTCGTCGTCCATCTGAACAACAGTCATGTTTTTGTTTTGTTTTACTCGATCAAATGTCTTTCTTCTCTGTTGAAAGACTTGAAAGAATCAGCATAAATCACTTGTTGGATGTTGGTACGAACGAAGGTTTGTTCCTATTTTCAGTCGTCAATCTATTGTGCTTCTAAATTTTCCATATAAGACTAGCAATAAAGCGGGTGACGATGAGAATAGAATATTGGATTCCATACAATAATCTTAGATCTTTGATTCCCATACGCTCAGCTCGAGATCATCCGTAAATGAATCAATTGTGTTTGATTGCATGTATATTTTCGCTTCTGCGTCCATAGTTCTAAAACTTTATTTAATTTAGCTCACAATTTCTGTGAAGCATTGTGTGCTTTGTTCAAAAGAAATTTTCATGGAAAACGATGTATGTGTGTTCAGTGCTATTGGAAACAATAGGTGAATCAGTAAAATATGTTTCCGTAAAAGGATTATATACATTGCATCTCTTTTGAGTCAGGATTCACTGAAAAAGGCAAGCACATTTTTATGTTAACTTAGAAAATTTCGAATATTTGCAACCATTTCGTCTGAAGGCATTATTTGAATTGAATTCAACAGCAACAAAATCTTCCAAATCGCCATCCACATTGAAATGGGATAGGATTGTTGGGATCACTTAAATGAAACCTTAGCTTCCGCACAAAATTGATAGGGAGGATGCTGGCTTTCTAGCTCCGTTAAGAATGTGTGTACATTTAAACGAAAATAGAATCAATTACGCTTGACGGTGGATGAATACTGTACTGTACCACGAGTCGGCACTCCCCAGTAGATCGTAAGCTATAGTTAAGTTGAACAAAAATTTATAATGCGGCATGTCAGGATCGTGCGTGTTGAAAATAATAGCGTTTATGAAGTGCACCACCAGCAGCAGAACCATTCGAAGCCAGCCCATCGTTAGGATCTAGTTCATTGATAAGGAATCATTAGTCCCGCTCAGACGTGCTTATGCAGAAAGAGCTACATAGATTTATTAGGAAATTTGTGCCGCTGTACAAAGGAGCTAAACTTATTGGAGAAAAAAAACAAGGCGTCGATTTTGTCCGCTTAACGTTAAGATTCTAGTACTAGGGATAATTTATAAAGCCGACATATATCCAAGTCGCAACGACTTCCTACCGAAAACTCATAACAACACAAACACATACACACGCACAAATCTTCTAGGAATAATGAAAACCAAATAACACGTCATAATCCTGACTTTTCCTAAAAGGAAAACCAAATTCTAACATAAGGCATTACGGGGACGAATAAACGATCTCCAAATGCGAAAAATCGATTTTCTCATCAGTGCTGTTGAAAAGTGTAAAAACATGAATGTAAAAGTGAAGTGAAAGCAAAACAAAAAAAAACCATTCGCGCGATTTGCCGCACCGGGTTCGGTGATAATGGTTTGCAAACTGTACAGTGTTATTGGGAACGATATAAACCCTCTCCCACCCCTCCCCCCTCACACACCTCCTCGACCCGTCCCCCAAAAACAAACAAACCAGAATCTTATAAATCACGTTGAGATCACGAATGTAGCCGATTTCTAGCGAATGCAAACATATTTTTCCGATGCGTTAGTATTTACAGCAGATACGAGTTTGTCAATGCCGGCGGTTGACGCATTAGGTGCTAGTTCGAGGCGAAACCCTCGAGGCGATGTATGTAAAAGAAAAGCAAACTCAAGAGAATAAAACAAAACTATTTGACAAAAAGGTGCTAAAACGTCGCATCAACTGCCGTTTATGTTTAACGAAAGAAACGTGAAATAATTCGCCTAAAGGTATGCAACGTGCAGTACTTGTTTCACGTAAACGAGTAGCTGCGTTCCACATTGAAACGTACGCAGCCAACGCTACTGACTATTTAAAAGGTAAGAAATCAAAGCACGCCACGTGTTTCATTTCGACCGGTTATTTAAATGTTTATTTAGCTTTTATTCCGTTATCGAAAAGCTACAGCGCGCATCGTTATTTTTTTAATTATGTCTTACTTACCCCACTGAATTCCAATTAGAAGCACTCTTCCTTAGAAGCACTTCTTATCAGTAAGCTTATTACGCTGCGAAGAACATGCCTCAGTAACGTCCCGCATTTCATGCAATGCAATGTTTGACCGGGTTCTGTTTGCGAAACACTTTACACAGCTATTTGCGGAGAAACATTGGAAAAGTGCAGTACTTGTAGGTAGATGGTAGCTCACAGTGGTTTCCCCTTGAAAGCGGAGCAAAATGCACTTCAAAAACAAAACATCTTCTTTCGATTGTATTAAGTATCTTGTAAAAGACCATGATTTATGTTTGAAAAGATCACTCATTCAGACATTGCATCTTTATCAAAGTATTACACAATATTGATGCATATTTGGCAGGTAATATAGATGTGAAACATTTTTTCATCACCTTTGCCTTGTCATTTCAATGTAATTTGATTGAAAAAGGGTTTACATAGGAATAATAGCTTAGTCACATTTTTTTATATTTAAATTATGACTACAATCTATCGTATCAATTAAACACCTTATACCAAATTTTCAATATAGATTTTTATTTTCTATAAAAAGCTTTGATTTCAATATTGCCTAAATATTGCCTAAAACGATTATTTCTAGAATGTTCAATAAATTAATGGTGTTTTTAGAAAATAAAACACAAAAAGTAATAAAACTGTAAAAATTGTATACAATAACATGACACATTGCAAAGTAAACTTAAAAATAATCAATTCAAACAACCAGAGAAACGAATAAAATAAAAATAAGTTGTTATTTAAAAACAAGATAAAACATATTAATTGAACAAGTGAATAAAATGTAGCAAAAAGCAATAAATATCGAGAACGTTTAGTTGCAACTGTGGTAAAAACCGATAATATCACCATAAAATACTATTATTCACGCATGCCCATCTCGGCAACGACCTGTAAACAAAAAATAAGAGTTCAGAATGCCTTCACTTTATTTTCGAAACATAATTTACACGCACCAGAGAGCATTTACTCGAGTGTTGTGCACCAGTGCTGCTGCTGCTGCTGCTGTTGTGTGCGTATTGGTGACTGCAAAACTCGAGTAAAAACGCACCTGGCTTTATATTGTCCACAGCCCCTTTCCGTGCCGTGCCGTTATCGCGATGCTCACCTTGCCTCCCGTTCGTGTACCCGTGCCGGTTGGATGTGTTGTCTTCCTCCGTGCTGCGTTCTTTGCCGGGGTCACGGTTAACGAATTTAACGGCAGCCCATGGTACGGGCCGATGGTACGGAATCGCGTGCAAATGCCGGTTGGTTGAGGCACATGCTTTGTGGGGGGAAAAAAACCATCGGTTGGCTCGTGACACACCGGGGGAAGCAACTGACGAGCTAGGAGTTTGTTTGTGTGCGAGGAAAATTCGTTTATACCTTTCATTCGAGAACCTTCTGCATACGGAAGCGTGTTCATCGATGCGTTTACATTGTGTCACGAGCAACAGCAGCCCTTCATCTTGGTCCGAAATCCGGCTCGAAGGACCAAACGGTGGGTGGGTTTTTATCTCGGCGATATTTTTAGTCAAACTACTCTTTAATCACACTTTGCAGGATGCAGGTGTTTGCTCTGCAGCTTTACCTCAGCTTGAACATCCGCCTGGAAATCGGTCATACACAAATGGTGGCACATTAGACTATGCAAATAGCGGGAGAGAAAAAGTGAATGATTCGAACGTTTGGAAACGGAATAATTCACCGATGGTGTCTCCGATACCACCAGTGTAATGCATTCCGGCACGTGGAATGACAAATGACTTTTATGCAGTTTTCTCCGTAACGCTTCGATTGAATAATTTGCTTCCATTCTAAGAGACATTTTCCCAACCAGCAAGGACTGAGGTTTGTCTGTGTGACTTTTATGCTAAAATTCCCCGTACACTTTCCGTGTGCGGTCGCTTCCGATTCACCGGAAGGTAAGATAGATGAGATTGGATAAAAGTGTGATTTGTTCCGAGCGCTTCCGCAGGATGCAGGGACACTTTTGAATAATCATGAATCGATGGTATCGGTGGAATATGGGTACGGAGGCACGGCAACAGGAACGGCGCTCTTGAGAGTGAGCAAGAGTGACACAGACTGTGACCATCAACTTACGGACGAATGGGAAAGATAACAAACTTTTAAGTAAAAATTAAACACGCATCCCGCAGCCCTAATTACAAGACCCTCCGGAAGTTCTCTCCCCGCTGAGGGCTGGTATGGATTCACTTCAGGACTGTCGCTGCTGCCGCTTTCTTCTACCGTTCTTTTGCTTTTCTACCAACGCTGAGCATACATCCGCTGAATGCGATCTGTCGATGAATGCGACGCATCTGGTGTGGTGCATCCAACATTCCACTTCTCTACCCTTGCTTCTCCTTCGCCCCGAGCCGTGTGCAAAAAGGAACCTCAACCGCATGTCCTTTGCCGATGGGATGCCCGCAAGGAAACGGTTCTTTTTTTCCGCTGCCATCTTGCGCTTGTTTGGAGGATCCTTTTCCTCTCCGCTTTGGTACGTTCGTCTTGAGGGTTTTGGTGATGTTTGTGTGCTGCGATGGTGTGATACGTTCGGTGTACGGGTAGCCAACCGTCGCTGCTTGCCAGAAGGTAAATATGATGTCCTGCGTTTTTAGCGGCTTCTCGCTCATTGCTCTTTGCCGGAAGGGGCATCGAAAATGCAGGGTTAATAAAAATAATAAAAGAATAATAATTGAATAAAATCTAAAAATGAATGATAAGTATTAGAAATGTTAAAGAAAAAATATTTATTATCATTTAAATATAGCATAACCAAAAACACAGTACCAAAAATTAAAATCAGTTATCAAAGTCAAAATAAAAAAATAAACATAGAAATAACTAACATAGAAATAACATAAACATAAAAACCACAATGAAAACAAGGAAATAGATAAAAATATTGAAGTAACAGATGAACATAAATAATAGTTGTTTGAGTTTGAAGAGTGCTTTCAAATGATGAAATGGGTAAAAAATATATAAATATATATCACCCAGAAGTATTTTATGTTATTTGAAGTTATAAACGCAGCTAAACGTTTACTATAATTTATTTATTGCTTTACGTACTTTTGATACAACAAAATTTGAAATATGATATGAAAATTTAAAAACATCGTTATTTGTATATCCCTCAACTTGTGCTTAAATCTGAAAATAAAAGCTAAAACATCGTTCTATTTTTTCAACATGAACATTAAATCTTGCTTAGAAACCCAGCAAACGTAAACTATCAAAAATTCAAGCAAACTCTGTGTAGAACGAAAGAGAGCGAGAGAGAAAGCAAGAAAGAAAGACTCAAAAGCAAGCACCAACGAACCAGCGGCACAAAAAGCATGCATGCATGGCAGTAGATCGGAAGGGTAGCAAAAGCAGAGAGTACAAAAGGAACAAGCCAAATGAACAAAAAAAAAGTAAGGAAAAAACTACTCCATGCACACCCGAGGCTATGCTGCCGTGTGCGTGTGCACGCGGTGTTGAACCGATCGCGCAGATGTTCTACCCCGGAGAGCCCGGGGGTCGAACCGAGCCTACAGCAGGCAACCGGCACCAAACCGTCGTAAACCAGCGAACCAGAAGGAGCTGCCCGTTCGTGTTCTATTCTGCGCTGCTTCAAACGCGTCGTGACCGTGCGCGTGGTTCGTGAGATGCGAGTGAGCAGAGAGCGATCGCGAAATTTATGTGCGAATTTGTGTGTTTTTTGCTTGTGTGAGTGTTTGGGAATTTTATTAGCCACCGATTTTTTTGTGTTGCCATTCGTCATCTCCCACACGAGAGTGACGATTTGAGGCGGTTTTTTTATGTTGATGCTCGAAGCACCCTGAGTCAGCTATTACTCACCGTATCATGCCGTGTTTCGCGGGCTGTTTTGCCGGTCAGTGAGTGTATTTTGGCTGAACCGTGCTGTGTGAATAGTGCGCGAATACCAACCTCATCGGCCTCGAGAGTGTTTGCCTGTGCGTCCTTCTCCTTTTGCCTCTTTCAACAAATCCAACCCTCCCAATGCCCTCCAGGCATCTTTTTCTCACAAGAAACACAACCCAGAACGGACTCTGCGGAAGAACGTGCAAATAAAAATCCGAGATTTGCAGCGCTTTGTCGCGCCAGTGAGTTCGTATGTCGCGTTTTTTTTTTCATCCGCCCGCCCCGCCATCTCCACCACAACACCAGAACGAATAGTCTCACCCGGGGAAGAACGAAGAGAGATAGAGAAAAAAACACCCGAAATCCGCGCGCGTCCAGAAAGTGCAGCACGCGGAACGCGCGGACGAAAAGCCGGGGCAAAAAAAATCGCAACAAGTTTCAGTTCCCACGGTTCTGACCCCCATGGCATACTACGACGAATACGAATGCAGCTCGGGAAGAGAAGAAACATTTTCGGTTGCCAACTACCAAACCGCTTCGGGGCACGGAAGACAACCCCATTAGCATTTCGTGTGAGATGTCCCTGTCTCCTATGGGGCGTGTGTGTGTGTGCGAACCGTAAATCGTTCTAGCCCGGGCGAAGTGATTATAGCCTTTCAATACACCGGTCGACGCAACGTTCGAACCAATCGCACCGGCCATTGATCAAACGTCAACGGAAACGTTCGGAGCGAAGCGTGTTGTCAAACTGTCAAACCGGTTTGAGATTTGCGATTAGCCTACTGTGCGATTCGATGGAGTGTAGGCCGGCGGGCGATTAGAGTGGTACGAAAATTTGGTGGCCCACACACCCAGGGCGACGAGACGATTTTCTTTTCTATCTAGGGAAACCGATTTTCGCGCGATAAAAAGAAACAAAATAAAACAAAAAAAAAACGAAATTATTAATTTGCATACCGACCCCCTTTTCTTTCCATGGGAAACAAAAGCTTCCTTTCCTGGATGGCCCGAATTTTTCATCTCGATCTACCCTTTTGTTGTGCGTTTTGAGCGTTGTTTTTTTTTTGTTTCTCCCAAAACTAATTTCGCCCCTTGCTTGCGTTCTTTCAGATCGCATCAAATAAGGCGCATCAGATAAGGCCTAATTAAGGCCGCGCGATCCAGAAAGTGAATAATTCGACGATACCGGCGATTATTGGGCGCTGGTGAGGAGCAGTACAAGAATTTCTCGCTGGTGAAGTGGGAGTGTGTAAATTATTGTTGATGGTATAATTAACGAAAATAGTGTTTGATTATTATCCCTTACCTGGCCGGGAGCGTGAAGCAAGCCCGCGTGAAATGTGCCTTGTGTGATCGATTGGAAATAGTGGAATAGTGGAGGCAGAAAAATAGCACAACAAAAAAAAGCTTATTACCCGTGTTGAATCGGCCCTTTCGCGCGGGCCGATTGTTTTAGGTTTTTTTTTCTTCTTCGTGCAAGTTGTGCAGTGAGCATGGTGTGGCGTGTTCGTGTGTGAATTTACATTGTTTTTTTTTTAACAACAGAATCGTTGAAATATCAAGTTCGTATCTTAACCGCGAGCCGAGTGTTTTGCAAAAGAAAAAAGAAAAGGCTCTGCCCGAGGGAATCATAATGGCGCGATGTATTGCTAGTGCTCGCGAGGATGGCTACCGCAGTCCATTAACTAATTATAATCGGCCCTTCCGACTGAACGCCGTGGCCCTTGCGGTGGTGGTGGTGGTTGGGTTGCTACAGCCAGCTGCTCACTACTCCGCGGCGCTGACGGTGAAGACGCCCAAAATCGAGCCCGTCCATCATCGCTGGAGCCGGTCGGAGGCGATGGACTCGAACGGGCTGTACACGCTCGATTGGCACATCGACCAGAAGGACATCGTGTTTACGGCCACGGCCAACACGCGCGGATTTATGGGCCTCGGGTTTTCGCACCGCTCGGAGCACATGGCCGGTTCGGATCTGGTGCTGGTGTGGGTCGACGATCGAACCGGGAAACCGAACGTACTGGTAAGTCGGACGAGCATTTGTGCTCCTGTGAAGGAATTCCAAGGGGAATGGGTGCCTGATAAGATTTTTCGTGGGAAGGAGAAAAGCTTTAGATATTTTTTTCAACATGGATCTTAAATTGAGGCTTCCAGTTTTCTTTCCATTAAATAGCGAATTATAAATCAAAAACGAAATCCGAAGAATATTAGAAGTACTGCTTTTAAAAGTTCACACTGTTTTGATCAGTTTCTAAGAAACTATACAAAAAATATAGCACCCATTAAATCCAGCATAAATCGATTGAAACTTGTGAATATTATGAACAATATTATAATCTTCAACGAAACACAACAGTTTTTAAGATTTTATTTTATACTATAATCGACTAGTTACCTTTAAAAGCTGTTCTTGCTATTCCAAATTCAATTGGGCTTGTATAATTGTATATTGAGTGTTAATCGGTTTGATAGTCCCTTTAGACAGTCTTCAAAATCGTTTCTTTCTCTTTTTTCCTGGATCTTAAATTGAAGCTTCCAGCTTCCTTTCCATAGTGAAAGTTTATTAAATTAGGATTTGTAAAACAAAAACGAAATTGGATGAGCATTGAAAGTATCACATCTAAAAATTCACACTTAAATCCAGCATATATCGGTTGAAGCATATGGACAATATTATAAGGAATAGGAATTCCTTGTCAATAACGTAATATGTTCAACAAAACACCTCAAATGTTATGGTTTTATTTTATACTACAATCGACTAGCTACCCCTAATAGCTGTTCTTGTATATTGAGTGTTAATCTGTTTGATAATCCCTTTTATGACAGTCTTCAAAATCGTTTCTTTCGTGAAGAAAAAAAACGTATCTTTGATCTCGTTTTAAAACGAAGAGAGGAAAAGGAATTGTATCTTCCAAAAGTTTGAAACATTGTAGTGAATGATAAGCTTTCATAAACTGTGCATCAACCGTCCAAAGTTCTGCTCCACATTTGATCCTATTGCCGATGACCTCATTCAGCCCCGGAATCAAACGAAACAAGATCTTCTATCGGAACCCAAAAATAGACTACAGGCTTCTCTCATCGACGGGGCGCGAGAGCACGGAGTAAGCTTCGGGTGGAAAATGAAATGAAATCCCGAAATGGCCATATCTAGCCAATGTCCGAAGGTCAAAAGGCAGATGCAAGAAAGGATACGCTATCCACTACTATCGCAATTTCCATTGAACCGTTCAAAAAAAAAAAGGGTGTAACCATGGGAGCCGTCAATCGTTCGATAAAGCCGAACGGTTTCGTTAGTTTTTTGCCCGGGATTTCTCCAATCCCGGAAGCGGAATCTATTGCTTCGGTAAATGTGACGATTCTTGCCATGGGTTTGTAAATTAAATTCATCCCGAGTGTTGCCCGTTCTCGTTGCAAAGCAGCAACGGCACCCAATCGTGAGATTGGGTTACATGGCTTTTTTTCCTTGTTTCTTTATAACTTGTTTTTTTCCACAATGGTCTGTCACCGGTGGTGTAGGCAATCCTTCGGGAATCTGGGAGGATATCAAACAATCGCTTCCGGGAAACACGAACCGGAGAAACAAACGACACAAGAACCAAGCTTCCCCGGCCCAGCGAGACGCCCAACCGTTTCTTGGCGTGCCGGGCAATCGTTTAGCCTTTTGTGTCCTTTTTCCTTGTGGTCGGCGGATGCTGCGGAGCGTACACTATGGCCTATTATTTGTTTGCTTATGCTTCAGGGTAATTTTCTTCGTTTCATTGGACGGTTTTTGTCGGCTTTTTCTGATAGACAGTAAAGGGCGAATCGAAGTTTCGCTTCCGTTTGTGGACTGCAATGAGTTGAAGTTGGCTTAAAGTTGTGTGATCGATGCTATTTTTATGCTTTATCCATTCAAGGTAGAGTCCTGACCGATACAACACTAATTAAATATCATAGACAAATTTGGTAGCTTAGAATTCTGATGCTCTATAGTAACCTTATGATGATGAAAATGATGACTAACAAAACGCAAAGAAGAAAGGAATGACGGAGTGATGGCCTTGAAGCACCAAACTGAATTTCGAATATGTATGCAATTCACCACAATCCGGTTTGAAGGACCAAAACTTAACGAAACCAAAAACATATCTTTATTTATACATATTTCGTTAACTTTTTTCCCTCTTTCTGTTCATTATAAAATCGGTTAAGTGAAGCGATTTGTAATTTTGTGTGATTTTTTTTATTGTACTATTATTGGTTCAAAATCTAGTTTCTCTTAATTATGTTTTTTTACTTTTTGTTATAGTTTGGATCTTTATTTTTTATTATAACTTCTATTTTTCATCGAAGCTGATAAACTAACTCTCTTCAGTTTAATCACGCCATAAAAAAATGATTACTTTTCTTTTATTACTTTATTGTACTCTCTACCGTCAAGATGCTTTCTTACGTTTTGCAGCATCTCAAAAGATGTAGGTTTTATTTCAGTTTTAATTAAGTCGTATCTTTATCGTAAACTTGTGCACATTTTTTTCTATTGCAAAACCTTCTTACAACCGTTAAATCTTCTTTCCGGCTGGTTTTCAATTGTATGACCGGGCACACGCTTATCACGCAAACGAAACAAAGCTCTGATTCATTAAGATGCTTCCTTGTGTATAATAAGTGATTCATAAAGAAACTAAAATAGAACAAAGCGTAGCAATGTGGTTCCACCAAACGCACTTGCCACCACCGGGGGGTCTTGTTTTGATTCCGAAACGTTGACTCAGCGCATTCTGTTTATCTTCCTCTGTTCCGTTCTGTTTGGCTTCGTTCTGCTGTGCCTTCGTTCCGGCTCGCTTTGCACTGTCTGGTAAAATCTCAGCCTTAATTAGTTCGTTACATCTTTCTCCGCATCTCCGCGGAGGAATCAATTTCGTCACACGCGTGCTCGACGAGCCCGTGCCGCGATTCCGGTTCCGGTGCCGCGACGGAACTCAAGTGGAACCGACGCGATCGGATCGAAAGCAAACACGCCGGCGTCACCCGTGCGAGACATTAGCGATGCCGGTAAAATTTATTCTCATGAAAATCAAGCCGATTGCCGGCATCGAGCTGAGGCCGGCATAAAATTGGAACTGGTTTTAATAAAGCGGAATAAACGTAGCTAATTTAAAATTATTAAAAATCTTTTTTCGTTTTTGTTTCCATATGTTTTCTTGTAACATTTTGTTGCTTTGTTTTCTTTTCAAAAAGACACATTTTCAACATCCTTCAGAACGATTGCCACTCTCATTTGCGAATTATAATCAACTCATCTTATGAATTTGCGTAAAAACACTTTTCGCCCCTTATTCACCATTCACCACTTTTCGGCCGAAATTTTCTCCTTCAAAGCCAGCCGACAGTGTCTTTCCTTCGATTAATAAGCTTCAGCTGAAAAACGAAAATGAAACAGCCGTGCAGCTGTACGAGAGTGCCTTCTTTTTCTCGACCCCAAGATATTTGCCTACCCACCGCTCACATTACCCAACCATCCTTACCTCGGCGTTTGTCCTCCACATCGGCCCCGTTTTCTTCGTCTCTTATCGTTGTTTATTCTGATTCTCGCAACCATTCACCACCGGCTCAAGGGCTCAAGGGCCCGGTTTTGCGGTCGATGCGCGCGTGGCAGCTGCAAAACGGCCCGATCAACGCACGGAAACCGAAGCCGAACAGTGTACATAAAACGCACCACGTGACGGGCGGGCGGGAGGGATGCCGTAAAGCGGAAAACTTAACGCGTTTAACTCTACTCTACGGCAGCTGGTCCGAGTTTTCGGGGCCCGCGTGTTCGCAGGGCCGCGTCCGGGGCTGAGTGTTTGTAAAGCTTCCGATGCGAAACCTTTCCGGGGTTGCTTTCAGCAGCCTCGTACTGGTGGAATGGGGTCGTTGTACGGAGTACCAGGACTCCAGGACCATGCACCGGAACACGTTTGGAGAAACGTTTCTGGTGCCAAAACGATGAAGCCACAGAATGGTGACGAGAACACACTTGCACGAGAGCTGCTGCAGCTGTTGGTGCAAAATTTTTCCGGATCTTTCTTCCCCATCGCTGCTCCAGTGCTGATGTTTATGCGCTGCATATTGCGGCTGGTTTTAAATGCCCCCAAAAAGCTTCCAATCAACCGTCAATTATGCATTTTACGATCGTGCTTTGTGTTGCAAATGAGGCGTCCTCTGATATCGGCGCGAAATAAAATTAATGGATTCAGCGATACTCTTCCTGCTGCTCCGAATTATTCATACAAAAACCGGGCGCCGTAATCAACAATTCCGCGGGGTGGTTTATAGCGAAATAGTTAATCGATATTTCACAGCGTGAGACACACTGCCGGACTTAATTCGAACCATTTTTTTTCTTTATTTTATCGATTGTGTCTTCATCATCTCGTTTCAAAGATGCTCATGCCCAACGGTCCTGTATAGGAAGTCAGCAAAAAAAAGTCATTATCACCAGTGTCAACCGTTCACCGGCGTGCCAGCATCTGACATCGATCGATCTGCGTTTGATTGTGATCTTTGGCTATTGGCAGCAATATTGATTGGATTGGCTTTCTGAGCAGCGAGAATGATTGACTTGCCGCTGGGCTGGGCCTGCATGGGCTTGACGAGCCCCACTGCAGCTCCCAGAATCTCTGGTTGGAACGTTTAAAAACCGGGCTTCACCGTGACATTACCGGGATGAAAAATTATGTGAAGCTAACTATGGTGTCGTGGCGATGCTTTACAGTGCAAATTTAAGGATGTCTAGCACTTCGTGTATTTGCCTAAAAAATCTAGGATGACTAGATCGATGAAATATTTCGTAAATATGAAATATTTCGCAAGGACCCACACGTAGATGGTTGATTTTTGGCTTACGCTCCCAGATTACATTAATTCCAATGATGGATCCAAAGCATGCGCGAGCACTTCCAACTTTCTTTTAGATTATCCCTGAAAAGCGGGAAACCATAAGGAAAAAAATAAACCTCCTGAAAGCCACATCCGTTGCCTGCAAGGTGTGCAACTTGTCAATAGAGCCCCAACGACGTGACAAGATGAGGAAGTTTAAGAGAAATCTTGTCCATTGCAACGCCCTGAGCGTCTAACAAAAAAAAAACAAAAAAAACTGATAAAATCCATCCTACCTGTTAACAAATTCTTCCCATTACCATCCGAGCATGGCAGCGGGCAGCTTGTTTAGCTAGATCTGCCCACTTCTAGGAAACGTTTCGCCCAACAAATCGCGCCTCGACACCGCAATAAACCACACCGGGCAGCGGGTCGGGGGGAATGAAAAGAAATCTCAAGTGCGCGTTCCGGCGTACTAACGCATCGACGCTACTTAGCGCCACGAGGCGGCAAAACCCGGCACCTACACCTAACCGGTAGCGCTCGTTGAATACTAAGCGCGCTCACTGCAGAGAAGTTTTGTCGTGTCGACCAAAGCCGAACCCCTAATCGTTGAGTTCTCTTAGCTTAGACTGGTGGCGAGCAGCAAACAACAATAACAAAACGCACGAGAAAAAAAAAGCCGCAAAAGGGCATTGTTTTCCACCGTAGGTTCGAATCGAAAGCTTTCCTCACGCGAGTTCCGCCACCAGCGGTTGTTGATTGTTGAAGCGCACCGTTCGCGAACCGTAGAGTGGGTTGCTTGTTCTACGCAGTGTCGAATTCCAGTTGCTGGCAAGTGGATTTACAGGAATTTTTATTCCTCCAACACCGCTGACGGGTGAGCTACCTGTTTTTCGTTTGAAGGAGCCCGAAAGTTGGATACATTGCCTGGAGTGAGCCCCGATGGTGGCCGGAATATTAATGTGGCTATCTGATGGTTCTTAGTGGCGATGAATTGGAGATAATTGAATTGGAGATGCGATTTAATTTGTAATGTAATTTTTTTTTTATTTTCGTTTATCAAAGAGAATATTTACATGAAACATATTGCACATTATTATTGTTTGTTTGTTGTTGCTTTCGTAGATATTTGACAAATAAACAGCACACACTCAATAGCGCCATCTATAGGAAAAGTGTAATAATTATTCTAACAAACAATGGTTACTAACGAGACCAAGCAAACATCCAAGCAGTCCTTGAACTAATTTCAGTAAAAAAAAGCTCTTCAAATTATTATTGCATTTTGTGAAGTACCTGTCCTGTCCAAATACGTAAATATTAACCAACAAGTTGAATAAAATATGCGCATTAATTACTCCGAATTCTTTTCGGAATCTAACTTGAATTTAAATAAATGGTAAGCCAGCTAGCAACCTCCGTTGAAGTATTAGTTATTGCGACAAATGGAGCTCCCAAAAATAACTCACAAAATAAACACATTTATGTAGATTATCACAACAAAACAACCGATAAACTGAGGTAATCCAACGAATGGAAGACCCTTATTGCACCATCACACGTATGTTGATGGTTATTTAAAGAAGGGAGATAGAAAGAAGAGAAGAAGATAATAATCACACTGCCAAACTGCATGATAATTCGGTTAACCATCGCCCTTACAGAGCCTTCCCCGTTCGCAGTCAGCGACATCCATAATTGATTCCCGGATCTGTGCGCACTTTGGTTGCGTTCGTATCGGCATCCTTCTCGAGGCTCCCGTGCTCGCCTTTGCAAACGTACACCGAATTCCAGCTAGCTCAAATCCTTGCGAAGAAGCTTCTTTGCGACAACAAAAAGAAAAAAATACAAGAACCTTTCTCAACGCCGAAACAACACGCCGTAGGAAGTAATGTGAGGGAATTCTTCTACTGGGCATGGTAAGGTGGCAATAGCACGACGCTGGAGGAATCCAGCAGCGTATTCTAAGGCTTGTTGCCTTCCGTACCGTGCCCCAAAATTATGCCATACAGCGTTCGTGCGGTGCATACGTAAGCGGAGTAAAAATATGCTACCACAGCGACCTCCAACAGTATGTCTGATTTGTGCGAAAGAACGCCCGGTTAAGAAGAAAAACGCTTCAAACCCAACGCATCTGGAATGAATTGCCGCGACTGTGTTGTTTTGTTTTCTCACGATACCGCGGATCCGTTTCTTCTAATCTAATATTCCCAGCCGTTGTTGTGGTGCCGTGTCGACTTGAAACGACTTTTCCACTCACATATTTGTGTGTAATTTTCAAGCAATAACAAACTCGGGATTTCTCTCACCCTCGTGTAGTTTCGAGAACGTAACACATTAAAAAATAAAGCTACCATAACAAACCGGAAACCAGGAAGCGTCCGTGAACAGGTGCTTTTCATTTGCGGCATTTCTCGGCGCTTGGAAATCATCTTTGTGGCAGTCACATTGAGAGGCGTGAGGCACGCTGGTTACATTTAGGCGAATGTTAATTACGTGACAAATTAAAGCCCCGATTCGCTGGGGTTAATTGCTTCCAGCGTGTTGTAGATGAGCTTTAATTAACGTCCCGCGGGCAGATGTGTTACATTTGCTAACTTTGTTCGAGAGACGTTCCAAGAGGGTAACGCTTGAAAGTGGGCAATGCGGTGAAAAAAGTTAAATAAACAAATTACACTTTACTTTTCAAATTACTCTTAATCATATGCTAACCTTTATCGATTGATATAAGCCTATCTGCCATTCAAGAGAATCCCGAAACGAGATTGCAAACGTATGCTCAATAAAACAAACGATAAAAACCTGTTCCGGGCGCAGAGAATGGAGAAGAAAAAAACACTACCAGAACGCGCCAAATTTATAGCCTACTCATTATTGCCCTTTTACCATTCGTCCCGGAATCGATCGAATCGCGTCCCCTCTGCTCTGGGAAGCGATTATCGCAGGCGACGTCGCAGTTTGTGGAGCTTCCAGTCCGATTAAGTCCCATTCTATCTAAAGAAGACCCCGAGATAGGTTTGGGAGGATTTTTTTTGTTTTTTGTTAGGACGGTAGAGAAGCGCACTGATTTACTTTTCGTGTTTCTGATCATCGGCTCCATTTCTACGCTAAACCCTTTGCCGTCGATCATTCTGCAAAACTGTGGTTAGATAATGCGACGCACCAAGGCGCCCATACGAACCGTTCCTTCGCGGACCGGAAATTTGAAGAATGAACAAGAGAGAAGCAAAGTTTGAACGGATTTTTTTTTTTTTGTTTTACTAACCGCCGGTGCCGTTGCAAAGGGTTAGTTCCGCTCGAGAAGTTTATAGACGTGTTGAGGGAAAAAAAGCATTTATTTTTTGGTTCCATTTACCATGGGAACTACAGATTGCGGTGCATTCTCTTCGCGGGAAGCGATTCCATCTCACTGTCCTGTCCGAAATTTGGCTCGAAAAAACACGTCGAAGATAAAGCGCTGACATGATTTATACGAACGGACGGGTTTATTGACCAGACGGATAGTGTTTAAGATAATTATTGCTTTTCCAACTCCGATTGGAAGCATGCTGCGTACTGTGTGGATTTGTTTGGTGTAGTATTATATATTGATGTAAGCTCTCTTATTTAATTTGAAGAAACATAATTAAATCAATTTTGAATTTAATATCAATTTAGCATTAAAAAAACATATTCTAAAATTAGGATTAACAAAACCTGGATTTTGCATTACAAGCCCTGAATACGCTACCCAAGTAAAGTCTATTTAGCAATTTCACTCGATAAAGCTTTTCAAATTAAACGCAACCACACGCGGTGCTAGGCATGGGACGATGAACTTTTCTATAATTTAATAACAACATATCACCCACGCCATCCAGCGTCGCTATCATTCGTGACGGAAAGTAAACAAACCATCGCGAAACACACGCCTCTCCGCCTTATTACCGCTGGGACTAGGATAAAGCAACAACACCGCCGCCACCGGAACGGCCACCCTAAATCCTTCGTTTGAATATTTGAATAAGCTTTTCCGTTCCGCACGTTATCGGGCGCCACCTCCGCGCCGGCGCTGCAACGCATAGCAATTACCGTCTGCTTCAGCAACTGCATGCAGGCGGTGGTGTCCCTAAAACTTATCGGAAGCGCTTGCTCGACCGTGAAGAATGTTTGCCTTGTATTGGGCGACCCGCCCCCACCGACGACTTGCCAAGGATAAAGTCACGCCTCAAAAGGATCATAAACACTGTTTTGCGCCACGTGGCGCGGGCGGGTGCGTGGAAAATGGAGCTTGATTATGTCTTTCCTGCGTAATGAAGCTCAATCACTCGTGAATGTAAATCCGTCCTTAAGCTGATGTGCGCTCGATTGGGGTGAGTGTGTGAGACGGGAGGCGGATTTGCCAGAAAATAAACAACCGGAAGGAATTTGGGGAAACGGAAAGTATCGCAAACGTTTGTCCCTATGCGTATGACTCATCTAACCAGCGCTAGCGATCGTTATTGCGTGAAACAAAACGAGATAAGCCTTGCGGATGTCATCTAGATCTTTCGTATATTTTTTAAAAAAAGCTTCCCCCGTCCCTAAGTGTGCTGTGTTCAGTGCACAAATGTTGAACCGAATCGAAATTCCCGCTAGAGGTCACTAGTGAGCACCATGCGACAAGGCATAAATGACAACTAAAAGTTGAAAAAAATGTTTTATTATAATCGAAAATATTTTTAAAAATTTCTTAAAATTCGGTAGCAAATTGTTTCCCCATTCTATCAAAAACCCCTAAATGACTTCCCCATTCTATAAAAACCCACGCAAAGCGTGCTACTATGCCGCAATAGTAATCGGGCGCGCTTAGCAGAATGATTGATGCGTTAACGAACGCTGTGCTTTTTTCGTTCTCGCTCGCGTCGCTTCACTGTCACATAATGACACAGTGCCATCGCCGGGAAAATGCTCAACAAATCCGATTATGCGTGAAGCATTCGTGCGCTCGCGGCAAACCATTCAACTCCCCACGCTGATAGCTAATCCCAACCGCAACAGAGCACGTCCCGGGTTTGCCAAAGGCATCCCGATAAGACCGTGCAAAGGAAAAACCATGCGAGGAACCTTAAGTTATACGTATGTGTATGTGTGTGTTCTTCATTAAGTCTCCATAAACAGCTTGATGGAAACGGATCCTGGTAGGCGTTTATGCATTGAAAGTACCCAGTTTACCGAAATACTGGATAAATTTCGTTTGCACCACAGCACCTGTGTGGAATTTCTTTGCATTGATTCAGTGCCGGCGCTCACCGATCCAATTTGAAACGATATTTCATCGATTTTCGGTACTATTTTCTACATTCCAGACCGAGAGCCACCTGGTGGTGGTAATGCATTCATAAAAACATAAAGCAGTATTTCCTATTCGCCACTTTGTTCTCATCATACTTCCCACCCAGCGCCGTCGTCGAAAGCGGCGCAAAAAGATGTGATTCTATATTTGAACAATTTCTGAACCTTCGCAGCCCAGCGTCGTCTAGGTAGGCGAGCCACTTTCGCTCACATGCTCAGTGCATTTGCATACGCTTACTGGAAGATTGAGTTTATACCCCGCGCGTACCGGCCGCTAACGTACATTTTGCCTGTGGGATCGATTTTCTGATCGAAATAGTTTTACATGCGCCACGTGTGCGCTCTCGCAGTGCCGAACCGCGTCGTCGCAACATAGCAAAAACAGCCCTTCTTCGCCAAAGGGCACGTTTCTGTTCATGTTCGCTTACAGAAAAAATAAGGAAAAACGTTAGGCCGAGATATGGCGCTAAAAGCGTCTGAAGTAAAGGCGTCCCTAATGGAACGATTCCAACGTTGTCATTATGTAATGGATTTTTAAATTAAAATGTTAGTATCATAGCAGGCCTGTTGATGTTGCTGGCACATGAAAGTACAGTGACGTTTCTGTATTGCAGCAGGAACCGAGTGCTAAGATCAACGTAAAACAACAAAACTAGAATTACTGTGTTCTTGTCGATTTTCGTAATTTACATCCTCGGAATTACATCCAGCTTCCTGGCTACCCAAGTCCACCGGAGCTTAGCACGGCGAGGTAACACTTGTTCTTTGACGACTACGGACGGCAGATGGTTCTCCATTAGTTGAAAAGCAAAAAGGAAGCGCCAGGAGTAACAATAACTTCCCAAAACGTGTCCGGGACGTTAGAGAGAGAGAGAGAGAGACCAACATTTTCCAGCCCACAACGCTTTCAGTCACCAGCGGTTCGTTAATAAATCATGCGTGTTGATAGTTCCGCTGAAATGTACCTCTTTTTGGAAGAGTGAAAATATCATTCCATTCCATACTTCAAATCAATTTGGTTAAAGCACGATGCTGATGGGTTTGATTTAGCCTGGGTTGAGTTTGTCCGGGTATCATTTTGTATAACAACGAAACATTGTCCATAACGACCAGGACTGGTGGAATTATTATCAGGAAACGGATTTTTTGTCCATGCGTGTTGATGTAATTTCTAGTACAAGTTTTGATTTTGTCATTACAAAAAACAACTTGTTCAGAATTTGAATCCACACCAAGCAATCCCGACTTTGCTGCACGTTTAGTTTCTCGACATCGCGGAAGCGCCAAAAGCCAGTGACTAACGAGGCTACTATTTGCCTTAGACCAAAATCTGCACAATTCAGCAAATCTCTCTCGGGTGGGACCAACCTCTCGGTCGTTTTTCGACCATGTACACCGACATGCCTACGTTTTTTTGTGCGTTTCCATGCCGTACACTCCAAGGCCATCAGTTAGAAACGCGCGGATCTAGCTGAATTTAGCATGCGACGACGTGCTGCTATGTGTTCCCAAAGAATAAACAACACTCCGTGCGAGCCCGAAGGGTACAATCTGTCCCAGATCACGGATACTACGGGGACTATACTTTTGTATCGAATCGCACCCAGTCCAGCCAACCGTTCAACCAATAGTCCACTGTGCTGTACATCCTTTGGGAGGAACGTTGGCATACACAAAACGTTCCGATGTACCGAGAGTTCATCCACGGCGGAAAGTGACTGCGAGCGTCCAGTGCCAGCTGGTGGATAGCTTCCGAAGGCATGACCTAACCGAACCGAATGCATCGTTAACACTTGCACATATCCCGGCATGCGCTGAGGCATTTCGCATGGGCTGCTTAATTATCCTTTAGCCTTCGCAAACTACTATCTTTCCGAGCCTCCGAGAGCACCAGAGGCCAACGTTTGGGTCTTTACCATTGTCTGAATCACCTATGCGTGTGATTTTTATCTCCAAAAGCAGGAATGTAGTAGGCTTTGATTTTAATAGCACAGTGACTTGTAAGCCGACACGCGAGTTGGCGATAATGTTTAAGCGAGTAAATCCCATTGGGAAGAATGTGAAAGATTGGACATTTGGACATTAGGTCTGGCCTAATAAATTATTTGCTGAAAACGACTCTAGTGCGCACGTTACGATACGTAAATAAACCTTCTTCAACACCCCAAAAAGACGGTCCTATTTACGGACTGAATCCTTCACATCACCCTTGCCCTTCCCATACGTTGCATCTTCGCAACCATCCTGCCTATGACTTATGGCATCCAAAAACTAGCACAATAAATAGGACATCTTCGCACGTTCTGCGAACATCGGCCACGCGATAGCTGGCGTGAAATATGACTAGTGCCTTGCGCTGTTGTCCGAGAGCGTAAATAAACAATACCAGAAAAAGCTCTTATTCCCAGCCCCTCCCCCCCGGGAAACGGAACCCGGTGGAATGACACGAACGAAAACACTAATCAGTAAACTTATGTCATCGTTCATCACGCCGAAAACCCCAAAATCGATATAGGATGTATGTTGGGGGTGGCGATGATTAGAATCACGGTTGTGTCCGCCGGTTGTCGCCCATCCCAGTGACCTTCGGTAAATGAACCCGAATCGATGGGGATGAGCGTGAGCTTCTTTTTCTTTTTTGTTTCTTTTTTTTTTTGGTAACTTGCGTCAAAAACAGATAATGTTCACCTTCTATTAATATAATCACTGTGCTGATAGCAATTTCCGGTACCGGCCAGAACACAAATCGATCATCATTTGCCTCGCTTTCTCGGGTCACGCACCACAGAAGGATTTGTCTATATCGACCTGTTAAAGGGAATCAGGACAGAGAGAGAGAAAGGAAGAGCTCTTTAACGGCTGTGAGGTGCCCGAAAGCGGCAATACCGGCAGCTTCGCTAATAGCCTTTAGGATGTTCGGAGAATCATCATCCTCCCCCTGTGCCGATGCCGCCAACACACGTCATGCGACATCTACGGACCGTACGGAGGACAAATAGGATTTTTCGCGGAACTATCGAGTGTAGCCCTCGTCGACTCTACCGTGTTCAACAAGTGTTCGCTAAGGACTCCGGGATAAAAGCTTTCCAAATGGATGCCCCATTTTTTAGACCGAAGCAACTCGTCCCCAAGTGCCACTTGCTCTCGCTCTTCCTCGCTCGCGTTTGGAGTGATTGTGTTAGTCACCTTGCCCGGTACTTTTAGCCGGTTTTGTGCGCTTCAGGGCATTGATTTTGCTGCCAAATCTCTCACCCAAATGATCCGTAACCATACAACCAGCGAAAGAAGGAAAAAAAACACACATTTCTGTACGACATAATGGCGGCGGCGACATTCATCTAAATAATTCAATGGACTTCGTACCGTTGTGGAGTACCGAGTACCGCCAGCATCGCCATTGGCAAACACAAAGACAGTCGCTTTAGTCGCGCCATTTCACTTCGCTTCGCTCGGACCAAGTGACCTGTGAATGTTTTCCGAGAAATCTGCACGAGAAATTTCGCACGAGTGCTTCGAATCGCATCCCCACACACCATTTGGTCGCACTTCTTAAAGCAAATTGGAATTATAAAAGTCGGGGGAAAGTTAGTGGCGTTTGCGAAAGGAAATTTGGTTTGTTGTACAGCAGTGTGTAGCGCATGCAAACAAAAAAAGGAAGACATTAATCAAAAACAGTCAAATTTCGCTAACGTCATCGAGAAAAAAAGGATACCACGCACAATGACATTAGCTATTGCGAAATTTATTCCACGAAGTTATCACGAAAAAAAAACGATTGTAACACGTAGTAAGGGAAATATATTCGGGGTCATTAAAATCGGTACATAGTAAAAACGGCATTAAAATACCGTTAACGGAACGATACCGATTCCGAATCTCCCGAGAAGCCATTGGTTTTTTTCAGAAATCACGGACTTCCGACGAAATGTTGACTTTACTCAACCACGCGTAGGTGATGAAGTGAAGCTTTGTTTCAAGAAAAGCTTCAGCACACTTTTGTACTACTTCCCAGCTCTGTTTGAGAACATTGCTAAACATTTTTGATAAATTTCTTCAGTCAATAATGGTATTATTCTCCCAGTCCCATTGGTTCGCGTTGAGTTTGAGATGAAAGCGAAATACATTGTTCAGTCGCCGGTGGAATAAACCCAAGCACATCAATCGTTAATACGCCTCGCAGGATTGCGAAGCCTTTAATGAACATCATACCATTTTTGACAAAGTTCTCATCCAAGCAACCGGTGCAGTGCGCTAGGTGATGGTTAGTTAGGGCGAATTCTGATAAATTCCTTACGCAATAGAACGCTCGATTCGCGGAAGCGATCGGAAAGTGGCAATACAATCAGACACCGCGACGGAGGCGAATCTCTGCTCCTGCTAGCCTTTAAATTAGGTGCCTTCATTTTCTTTTCATGATGGACGCACCCGCACGGACCGGCTTCTCCCGTTGGCAAGCCTTCCCCAGGATGAAAAACGCGTTGAAAGTGCGAATGATGCGGAGGCTGCAAAATTAAAATGTCGCCCCGCGCGAATCATCCACCGGGAGGCGCCTATAATTGCCTTTTCGCTATTAATTGCTACTTTGGGCGGGAACTTTACAGCCCGGTTGAGGCCCACCGGCCAAGTTTCGTTCATCCATCCGTAGCACCTTGCGCCTGGAGCGGGAAGGAACGCTCCCGGGAGGCGAGAACTTTCGCCGTAAATAATCTGCTTTGGAGATTAATCCAATTAATACGGTTTGAACTCGTTGCCCGTAGCCAACTGTAACCTGTATAAAACGTGTTGTGGAGATGAGGACAGGTTCGGAGGTACCCAGGAGTTGGGCGTGTTCTTAAAATTAAAACGCTTTCTATTATTACCAGCAGCGAAAAGACAATGAGCATATTCGCTCTATGGCTGCACACTTTCAGCTGAAAATATTTTCAAAATATTTAGTTCACAACCAGGAACAAAGACTTGAAAGACGCTTGAATGTCGATCATGTCGCCGTACAAAGTCCTCACCGTCCGCTGAGCTTCCTTTCGAGAGACGCGAATCGGGTAAAATACAGAAAAAAAGAACCCACGGCTAGATTTTTATCACACACCAGCCAGTCCCTGGAAGGTATGCCACCCATTTTACAGCGGAGAAACCCCCAGCCCTAAGCGTTCCGTTTTATCTACACCCGAGTCTGCTCGGGGAGGAATAACGTTTTATAGGTTTATTTTTTCTGCATTTCGCGTGCCTTTTCAACGCATGCAGCCCGACTCCTGGCTCACCACCACATACGACCGAGCAGACTATGAAATCTTTTTGTTGCCATTCCGCAAGGGCAAACTATTTCCGTGCTGCCAAGAAGCTGCCGAAGGAAATAAAAAATACCTTAAAATAGCTCAGTCAAAAGCTCGACGCTAAGATTTTGCGTTTCTTGCCATTCCGACCGGTGCACGTTTTAAAGTACAAATCCACCGCGATGGGACAACGCCTCCAGGGGACGGTTCACATCCGAACCAAACGTTGTGCGAACGTCCCGGGGCCGCGCAACATTGCAATAAAAGATTCGGGATGCGAAATTGATGAATTCCATTCGTTACTCTTTACTCGCTGGAGGATCCGTTCTGAAACAAAGATGGAAAGAAGTTGGCAAATATCGCTTCAGGATCAACCTTTCCGCGGCTGATCGGATCGGATCACCGGCCGTAAATGAAGATTCGTCTGTTAGATTTGTGTATTGCTTTATTCGTTTGGCAATTCTCTTTCTGCTCCGGTCGCAAACAAGCTCGGGCATTAATTCTCCGGCTTTTTGGAGTCTCCACAGTCAGCCAACAGAGCATCCTGACATCCTGACGAAAACGCCGTTTCCGTTCGTTAGTTCATTATCTCCCCTTTTCCTTACTCTAAGCCCTCGGTTTAATCGGGCGTGCTTTTGGTGGTATTTTTCCATACGTACCATCACCTCGTATCAGATTTCACCTGGTGTTCACAAAAGATGGTTGCTGCTCAGCCGTCGATAAGAAGAATTTATGGCACTCCCCTCCCGTTCGACAACGTGGCACGGGCTGGGAATTCGACGAATATTCGACGAGCTCGTGAGCAAACATGTGGCCGCGAGGTTTGCAAGTGTTTGCAAATTTCATGTAAATTGTTTGCCAATCGCTGCGAGGCTCTCGCAGGGCGCGTTGCGTTATGAAACGTACATCCGCGAGCGAGCATCCGAAATCGCAGGTGTTGCCAATCGGGATCTCGGGGAATTAGAACGGATTCGCTGTTGCGGATGCTTGCAGCTTGGAATGGAGCAATACGGAGAAATTTTACTCGGATGATCCTATGTACACACAATGGGCCAACTCTAATTGGCAGTTGTCGGCGATGGGCACAATCAGACACGTGGAGATGGAAAAGGCGAGAATTTAAGTCGAACAAGGGAGTGATTGGGTTAGGCAAACATTAGCTTAGCTATCCTGTAAGAAGGTTTTAATGGAAAAAATCATTTCAAAAAATTTTTGAGCTTCTGACCAACCTGTGATATAGCGATTTTTGTTGCCATTCTCCATCAAACCACCACCACTCGTTATGCCGTTAAGCGACGAGTTCAGAGTTGAACGTGAGGAGTATTAAACACGGTTCAATTGTCATTCGGTACTCGTTTCGTTCGGATCGTTATGCCGCTACTGATATATTTATTGCGCTCCTTTCGCTAACGTTCTGGCACTTTTTTTCCTCCTTTCTTTCGTTGTAGGTAAGTTCCAAGTGTGATACACTCAGCCCGCCGCCAGCTTGCCAACGTGAGAAACACGGTATGATAAAATTCTTCAACGTTTCGGCTTTGCGTGCCTCCCCAATCGCTGAGGCACGTTGTGGCCAATCCTTCGTCGGATCCGTCCAGTTGCCAGACTTTTAATTTAAAATTCAAAATCCATTCCCCGCTCGTAAATACTCGATTATTGGATGGGGATTTGGAAATCACAAACTCAAACTAACCTGGTGCAGACGGTCGTGGGAACGGGGAGGGGGAGAGAGTCAAAAAAATCTAATCAACGCACAAATTGGCCCCCCGAGGAAAGTGGAACGTGCGTCCGCAAGACCGCACCCGGGTGCGAGAAGTGTGCACCAACCGTTCACAGGAGCACCGGAAGAGAAGGAGCAGCTCGAAAGGGAACCCCAAAACGAGTCGCCGCAGTCACATTGCATTTAGCTCCAAGCAAAGTTGGTCGGAAAACAAAGCAACGCCATTAGATGCGAACGGCTAACGAAGGAATTGTAGCGAAATGTCCCCGAAACAGTCTGCGAAAACACGCAATCATCGCTCTTGTTCGATGGTTCTAAATGTCACGATTGAGCAGACACGGTCCCTGTTGGTCAAGTCATGCCTTTCGCCACACAAACATTTGCCTGTTGCGGTGGTACTCGTCATCACAGAGATAAAAACATCCCATCCCGATTTGGGACATCAAGAGCAACTCGTCAATATCTCAATGTTTCAGATAAGAAATCCAGATCCCATTTTGCATGGCGCAATATTGAAAATAGTATCAGGCAGCTTTAAGTTCTTATCTTACGCCGGATAAGTATCAATCCAGATCGGAGACTATGCTAACCTCCCTCCGGGCAAGATGTTCCTGAAAGACTCTCTAATCGGTATCCATTTGGTAGCCACGGTTTCTTGTAAGCCTTATTTGCTATAATCCCTTAAGTGACTTTCGTTACCGACTTCCCCCCCCCCCTCCCCGGACCGGCTTTCGAGGACATTCGCAGAACACACCCTACACTTAAACACGGCCATTTACATCTTGTCCTTTTTGCCTCTGGGAGGCATAATATCTCAATCTCGTTTCAAAACGTGTTTTTTCTCCTCCCTCCTGGTAACGATGCGAAGCCATCGACCAATCTAGTATTATTAGTAACTGCACAAAATCTCTCATGTTCCGTCGGGAGTTTCATAAGTTGGCGAGTATTGACTTTTCCGTGTGACGTCACCCGAAAAAAAAATTGGAATAAGTTGCCCCGGTAGCAACATTAAAACACTGTTCGGAGACAACGAAGTGCAGAAAATATCGAAACACTCTATCTTCAGTGGGACCTATCCTATCCCGTCGGTATTGCTTCAGCTCTCTGCGGGCTGTAGCTGACGTCAATGTGGGAAAGTTTGTGTTCACTGAAATGTTCCGTTTTCCGTGCCAATGCACGCGATGATAGAACTGACCATCTGACTGGCATGTGTCTTCCCGCCACGTGCTCTACTGCATCTCCCGTGCTGATGAGTTGGATTATCACGTAGTGCTCTCTGTAAGAGATACCCTGTCCAGATCATCACCGACACACTTCTCCCTACAATGTCTCAACTTGCTGGTCCCGGATCGCTACATCCGGGAACATGTACTCTGCACCTCGTCTGTTGGTCGCAATCAGTGCAAAGGGAAACAAGTTTGAGCTAATTTATCTTCACTTATATTCCTCCCTTTTGCTAGCTTTGCGTTGGACCTTAACCACCGAACGATTTCCGTAGCTGAATACTTCAATCCCCCTTTCCCCAGCGGGAGTTCCAAAGTTGATTATCGTTGGCTGCATTTTTAGACATCCATGTATTCTCGGAACACATTTGCATACCCAAAAGGGTGGGTGGTCACGTGGTGGGAGTAATTTTGGTATCACATTTTCTCTAGTTGTTGCTACCGAAAGCTCCCAGACATGGTAGTTTGGGGAACGTTTCGAGTTTTTGTTTTAACAGCAATCTGATACATGTTCGGCTAGACTAAGAAATTGTACAATTAATGCCAAAAATATGCCACAAAACATTGCTGACAATGTTGCTCAGGAACCGGATATTAATTACTCTTTCCAAAAGCTCCATTCGAGGTCATCGTTGAAATTTCATCTCCCAAAATTCGTAGTACACCTTTCAATCATAATTCTACGTTTAGATGATGTACTACTGTAAATAGAATGTGTTTTATGTTGTTTAAATCTAAACATATTTTATTTCCAAAAGATAGATCACGTAATTTTTGTCTCAGACTTAACTGAAAAAATAAATAGGATTGATCCGCACTAAATGTAAGAGTGCGTAAGCTTACCGTTCTGTGATAAAGTCATTACGATCCAGTTTTGTTTTTCTCACTGCTCTACCACTTCTAGACCCGGTTTCGATTGCAATTGTTGATATTAGAAGCATACAGACATACAAAAAAACACCGGTGGCATCCCTTCCCTTGGCAACCATGTTTCCACGCAATAACAAGACAAAGCAGCCTGGAGTACAAGCAAATGCCACGAATAAATTTCGAAACCTCCCGCTCCCCTGCTAGACTCGCCTAGCGCAGGCTTGGTTTTGGCACGCAACCACTGACGTCGGTCGGTGGTCGACTTCTTCGGAAGAGTCTCTGGCAGACAAGAGCAAACGCAACCCTTGTACCAGTGCAGTGAGATTCCGGAGACCGGCAAAAAGTGCTTTCAAATAGTTCGCTAGTTTGCTTTTGTGCACTGGGTTCATTTAAACATTGCTCCTTGAAGGATCGAAGCAGTGGCGCCACCATCGGCAGTGGTTACACTTACGTGAATCGGAAGCGCGGTCACATTCTACCCATTGCTGCTGGGATGCTTTCAGTACGTGTTTAGATGCAACTCCTTGACTGTTCTTACAACAGCGTTCTCACCAGCCATGGCCTACTATGCAGCGCGGTGGAAACCTTGGAAGAGGTACTGAAGTTTTTCTTCGTTGAATATTTCAACAGCCCACTGGCTGCCGTTGTTACACAATAACCCCGATTCTCGAATGCTGTGCCGGTGCGTCGTTCACCCGCCGCCAAGTTCACGATCTTTCACGTCGTCCGTCTCCATTGCGCACCGCAGGTGATTGATGTGAGCGACGAGTTATTTGTTCGGAAAAATTTCTCCCAACCCAAGCGGACCTAATGCCTGACCGCCCGGGCTTCGTCTGACGATCTCCGTGGACATGTGTTTGCTGCTACCGTGTTGCTTCCCCATTCGGTGGGCCCTCGTTCGCGTCATCATTGATATTCAGTGCACGGAACTTCACACTAAACCCGCCAGCACAGCCACCTGCCACGGGCATTTAATCAACGCCCGAATGATCTACCCGGTGGCGTCGGAAGCGGCGCATGGGAAAGGAAATGGAAGGTGCTGAAAGAAATTAAAATTAACGAGTCAGAGACGTAGGTTCCGGCGAAAGGAGCGACGACTCAACATGGTACCTGGTAATTGCCTAGACGAAGAATACACCTATCTTCTTGGGCCTCAAAACCCCTTAGATCTGCAGCGTTCGTAACTTCCTTCAAACGACCTGCGAAAATCACAGTCACAAACTTTTGAGCAACACTCGTCACACGTTCGCACTATGTTGCTTGAACAAAGTGAAAATGAACCCTGGTACACCTTCACCACAAACCGTGTCGAAACGTGTGTGAAAATGGACTAACACTTTGGAAGGTGTTTGCTCATCTCATTAGTACAACAAGCAGCAACCATTGAACAATTACCCAGGACCTTGGAAAACCCCGGACGCGTAATAGCATAAGCACAAAAAGAAAGAGTTAAAAAGCAATCCAACCGTTGCATCCATGACGGTTAATGAGCTGGTGGCAAAAAAAACGGGCACAAAACGTCCGGTAGGAAGGTACTATTTCGCGATGTACTCATTCGTATGCAACGCGTGGCTTCAAAGCTAACAGTAAAAACTTGAGCGCTATTTGAGTATAGTTGGCACATAGCACTGTAGGAATTTTCAAATCATCCCATCTTAGAACAGCGAGCTAAGGAATATAGCAAAGGTGAGAATCGTTGCGATTGGGCGTGCTAATTGTGCGATCAAGTTGCAGGTTCCGTACTATTCCCAAAACGGACAACAGAAGGCGACGTATCTAACGCCCTGATGGTGTACTTTAAAAGTTGTCCACTCAGAACGCTGTGCTTTAATTTGTATCTTGATACATGATTTTATAATTAGGTGTTAAGCTCCTCGCTTTTATGAACACCCAAGCACAGGCAAGCGAGACGCGTAATGATAAGTTAATGTATACACAAAACTCGCTGGAAGCCAAGCCGGGCCTGTCTAGACACCGGTAACAATTTTACCAGATGGCGCTTTTTCTTTGCAGCACTCACCGTACCAGCATCTTGCCGTGCCAATCGACAAACGATAAATAACAGGAAACACCAGAATGGATCAACGTTTCATGTCGCTCCTTCCGCCTGATCCCACACTTGTTCCCACAGTTGCGATAATTCGCCCGGCACAAACAATCGATATCCTTCCTGTCACGTAAACATCTTCAGCGCGGCTACGTTTTGTTGCCCGATTTTGCCTCGGGCACCATGTACACGCACGGAAACAACACACTTCCGGTCTCCGGTTGAGGGGCACCTACCTACGAATCCTAAGGCAGAAAGTGGAACTGATGCTCCACTTTACACCATCATCGGTACATCTTCACCAGAGGGGAAGTTTCACCCCTGGTGGTGAGGATGTCGTGATTTTTTGGAGCAACCAGTCAGCAAAACCCCTTTTAGCAGTTGTTGCTGTCGCTCACCTGTCGCAACAACTGCTTGGCAGCAGTGACAGGATAATAAATTGTGACTGCTTCAAGGGCAAGGACGGGCGCGTTGAAGACTTACGGCATAAATCACAGCGCTGCACGACTGGGTCGACAGCCTGACGACCCGATGGTAGTAATGTCTTAAGTTTTACGAACGAATCCGGGATCTAATTGATAGATTAACGTAATGTATTGCAGTAAATCAATAAGTTAAGACTAATCGATGCTTTTTTGGATGGGCTAAATGATTTAACAATGATTTATGGTGTTGCTTTATAATAAACGACAAAATTATTGCGTATTTTAAAAGATATACTTGCCAAAGAGATGTGTTTTAAATGGCTTGGTAATAAATACTAACTCGTAGAAAGTGTGTTCGGAAGCGTCCTATGTACTCGAATTTTTACCACTACTCGAACCTACTTTTACTGCAACTGTTCCGCTCTACCCAACCCTCTATTATAAACGAGTTTGCTTTCGGCTCGGATCAAGTTGACGTTACTGTATTGTTTATAAACGACATTTAATACTTCATTATTTTTCTTTCCGATTAATTGTTCTAGCTATAAATGTTGGTAACTTTTTTGACGATATTTATTATGCCTTATATTCAATTCATCACTTTTATTTGTACGAATACACCACTTCGCCGCTGGACGCGCTTTTTCATTACTGTTTGAACGCTCGTTTAGCATTTATGACGCGACCGGGCAACAAAATGTTCCCTTACCATCACGATCGCTTGTTATCGGGTGGGAACATCGGTTTCGAGCGAAAATCGAAACAATTTTGCGTTGTCTGCAAACGAGCTGTTTACGGGGAACACATTTCGACGTTATCGAACACCGATCTCGGTTGAGCTGCTGTGCTGTTGCTGCGGTTAAGGCCTGCAGGCCGTGCCAGAGTTCCGGAATCCATTGTTTTATTGTGATTGCGGTTTAATTGGAGGACATCGGTGTAAATGTTGTGTCGTCGCCTTCCTCCTGGCATCCTCGAAAGCCCCTCAACGGAGGTTTTGGAGGTGTACTTTAATATGCCCGGCTGCAGTAAAATACAAAAAGCGAAGCGGCATAAATGTGTCGTAAAATGTAACCCATTCCTGTTGGAAAATAATGAAACTTTGACGGTAGAGCGTCACACCGTAATGCGATCCGTAAGCATTCCGGCCGGGATGTAGCATTTCTGGAGTAAAAGTTGTGCTCTGGCTGGATCAGAGCGCAATTGATAGGAAAGGGTGGTTTCAGAACCATCAGGCGTATCCTGTGACGAGTTTGGACACGGTTGAGAGGTAGCTGCATTTTGCATAAAATCTCGGCCGCGAACACTTAGCCAGCGGGTGATGGTTCATTGTAATAAGCCACCGTACGTGACGGTTTCATAATGATGGCACTGCGGTCCGGAGACTTAACTATCGCTCCGACGCTCATCATGTGGTGGAGATGCTTCTTTTTTTCTCTCTCTCTCGTCCCTGTGCATTCATTTCTCGCCCACAGGAGCGTGCGAGGGAAACGATTTTGCAAACAAAAGCTTCACCCAGCGCCAACCGGAAGCACGCTTCCATGGCGAGCCAGGCAATGACCCGACGGTAGCAGCCGGAGGTGCGAGACGCGGAAACGACCAGAACGACATATGACGAAGTGGGTTTGGTGTGCGGTGAGAATGTATCTACTCAAGGGATTTTTAAACCGGGCGAACCGCGAGCGGGTGCGAGGAAACGGAATGTTCTTTCACAATTTTGTTTGAAACATTGGGTTTGCATGCCGAAGCGGCATGCGGTAAGCCAACAGCGCGGGGTCGGAAGCAGAAGTTGAGGCTTTGGAATAGAAGCAGTTTACGGTCTGCCGGGTTTGAAGCTGATATGGTCGTTCGCATGTGAGCGTCGAGCTAAAAATTGTTACCCTCAAAGGGTACTGACGTAAAGCGTTCGGACATAACCGCAAAAAAGGAAGCTTCTGGTCGGCAGAGTTTTACTGCGTTCAATTTAATTGTTGACAATGCGTTCCATTTGAAGGGTTAATAGCAATACTGAAAACCTCTGTTTGTGGTTTCCTTATCGTCAGTCGGTTTATGAGCTATCAGATTGCCTAATCTCACCTGTGCATTTTTATCTAAATCATAATCTTAACAAACGATCTTACCCATTATTTGGAAGTCGGTAAAAATAGATCTCCCCACATCCTCGAGAAATGTATCCTTCGCAAATAAATCCAACACATGCATGATGAGAAATAAAAACGTCAGATGTGATTGAATTTGCCCTTCGAGCGCAGCTCCACAATGGCAAGGATTCTTTCGCAGAAACCAAATTTGATGCGTCACAAATACTCCAACTTGAACCACCGCGTGACTGTCACGTGGCGTTAAATTGCCCCGAGTTGATGCTGCCGCTGATGTGTGTTTCACAGTCTACTTTTGCACCCGATGTCGCCATTTCAAGCAACCCAAAATAGGTGACAGCGATGCCTCCTGGAACCATCGGTTGCGAAATCTTCACACTTGGCCCGTGTCGGTAATGTGTGGAAGAATTTTGATTTGTTGTATCCGTTCCCCGAAACGGTTCCACTGTTCGGAGTGGCTGGCTCCTCTGTTTACGTCATTTCAGCCAATCTATGCGTTGCCGTTTGGTAGACAATCGTGTCGTTATTTTCGATGAGGTAATGTATGGCTTCGAGGAAGAGTTTAAAAAAAAACATACACGCCAAATTGTAAATTGCATTAACGAGGTGTCGTTACGTAATTCAGTCAAACGGTATTAACGTGCCATTATTTGTAGCTATAGAGTCGTGCGTCGATCCTGTTGCTATAGCAACTACTAATAAACGACATATTGGATTTTGACAATTTGATGTACTTCACAATCGATAAGTGCCGTACAAACTTTCATTTGTGTTGTTAAGATGTATGCAATATTATTGTATCTAAACTTCTCGAAATTATTTCTACATACTCATTTACTACTTACTACTTAAAACTAACTTGTCTAAAAATATCCTGATTGAACGCGGATCCGTTCAGTGCCTTTCGCACGAGGTCTCAGTTTGACAGCTGTCAAAGAGATGTATCCTATCCCAACAATCAAACCATTCCGATTATTTTTTTCCTAATGTCGTTCAACATTTCGACACGTACCTCGTCGTAGGATATCAGCCCAACACTAATCGCATCGAGCAAATCCAATCCGGAAAGGATCATTCGATTACTCAGGTGGGCTCAATCGGCGGTTGATTTTTTGTTGTTGTGCGGTGTCGATGTGCCCCATCTTCCTTGCTCCCACGCAAACATAACCCGCAGCACGTCTGTAGACCACTTTAAAAGGGCGGCTGTTCGGAGCGTGTCAACGTCTCGACAGACGAATTGGATTAAGGCGAAAATCGTTCCCAGCCATTGATTTTCAATTCTCGGCTTTCGTGCACAGTCGATAGAGCCGGGTTAGAATGATGTGTTTTGTACGATTTCCCATGGGAGGTTCCTTCTCCGAGCGTACGTGCTGTCTAACCGAATACCATCAAAACTCACAATCGCAGTCGATACAGCTGAATGACGCTTGTTTACGATTTGTGTTTGTTACGCAAAAACTATCAACAGGCTGCAAGGCCAGAGCAGCTGGATTGAAGTTTACGATATCTTTCCCGTGCCCATTGACTTGGCGTTTGATACGGGTATTTGCTTAAAAGATGCCATAGCCAAGATTCATCGCGAAGGAACCCTTTTCCCTTTGACGGGCCAGCTCCTATCTACCACATAACTTTCGCATCGTGACTTGTTCCGGGTGATAGCTGCTGCGGTCCTACCGTCAATGGTAATCCTCAAACACGTGCGCCCACAGGCTTATGATGTGATCCTATATGTGTACCACACGCTAGATATCGTTGATTTATGAGCAACCGATTCGCGCGTTCAACATAGAGTAAAAGTTTATCACATCCAAGCTTCAAATAACTTGAAAACAACCTCGCACCTGAAATTTCAAAATGTTTCAGTGAAGAACATGACCGTACTCTCACTATTTGCCAATGGCATGATTTCAGTACTAATGAGATGCTTTTAAGTTCGCTAGTGTAAATTTGACCGCTGCTTGATCTGTGACACATTTCTCGGAAATAAAAGAGCAATACCCATCATTAGTGTGATATAAATCATTTCATATCGAAATATGTGGCTTGCATGGTTTTTTAAACCGTGAAAATTTAAATACGAATCGCAACATTAACTATACAGTTCAATCAATCAGCTGAAAATGTTATAATTGCGTATGTGACTTGTTCATTTTATGTTTGATAAATGATTGATAGGTGTAATGAGAACTACAATATTGTTTAATTATGTTTCAATATATCATCGGTTTTCCTACAATGCAACAAACTTTAAAATATGTGGAATTTCCCTTCAATTCGGACTCCCGACGATGGTATTTTTGAAAAAAAAAAAACAATTTCATTCTGCTGAATTTTCTACATTCCGGACATGGACATTAATTAAAATAGAACGATGCACCGTACATTTCATAATTAGAACTTTACAAAGATATTTCTATGGAAAATTTACTAGAAGTAGTTAATCAATTCGACAAACATGCAAAAAAGACTCAATAACATATTTTTGATTTTATTTTTATACAGCTACAGTGTGTCCTCATGTTAGCCCGAACACATTCATCGATACTCCTCTAGCATGAATATTCGTCATAAAATAATTGCCCACAAATTCGCAAAACGTTCACCATTCCTCAGGACGAGTAAGAAGAACGAGCAGCAAAGATCAAAAGCCGTTCTTTTAAAAACAATCGAACCAAACTGTTTTTTTTTTATAAAACCCCATCACTTCGTGCGGACGGAACGCTCGCTAACATTATCTCCAGTCATCTTTTCGGTCATTGTCCTTATCGTTTTTTAATAATCAACATTTTTTCTGCACCTTTTCCTGAATTTTTCAAGCCAAAAAAACGCAAAATTGATGGGTACTCTCCGATGGTGTTATCAGGCCATAATTACTGCTTTCCCTTCGAGCGCGATCTCCTGCCCTGATCGTTACACTTGACCGTAGAAAAGAGCCTTCAGTTCCCGGCGAGATTGGGTGCACTCGAAATTTGGCAGGCCCCATTCTGATTCGCTTGCCTGACCGGTTGTCCCCATTTATGGCGTGTAGGTCAAACCCGGGACCCTCGAGCGCACTTCAACAAACGGACGATGCCGTCCTGAAGGACAACTACCGTTCAATTGCCAGCAGCGTTGTAGCACCCCCTGCTGCTGCCCTTGCCGGTATGCTTTAATTAATATATTAAAAAATGCCCCAATGTCCATCGGTGGAACCGTCACCGGCCCCGAAGGGGATTGAAGTAACGGTTAATACACATTTTACTGTAGTGAGCCCTTGCCCATGACGTTTTTCCCCTGTACTTTAGGTTCCCTCATTCTGCACATTACCTTCACATTTTACGGATGTTTTGCAGGGCACGCACACACGCACACAAAGGGTGGAAATCAAAATGATAATGCAAACAGAAAGGAACCCGGTGATGTTGGTGAACCTGTTATTCAAACGAAACCCCAAACTCCTTCTGAACGCCGGCCCAACTTTCACCCCGTGCTGCACGACGGGCGAGTTTAATAATTTCCGTATCCTTTTTTTTTCTCCAATGCACGAAACGAACCGATTGCCGGAGAAGAAGTTCCTCCAGTTGGGTGCTCCGTGCAGAAACCGTTATCATAAAGTTTGATCGATGAGACGGTGGCAGAAAATTGACAGCTTTTCAGATCAGAGTAGGCTTGCTGCACTGTTGTTCTTTAAGGTATGTTTTTCCATGCGCCCGTGAAAGGGGCATCACTTTTTGGGGAAAACTGCGTGCATCAACACCACCCGTCCTCGGGGTTCGATTCGATGTCCAATTTCGTCCGGCCAGCGCATGCTGAGAAAGACGATGATCAATGAATTGTGCCCCAACTGTGTATGTGTGTTGCTCTAAACTGCGGACCGGTTGTCCGGACGATGATGGATAGCTTCGTTGGAAAACGTAATTAAAAAAAAACTCGTCCTAACTTCGAGTGCTGAAGGGTTATTTTTTTGCTTTTAGGAAAAAAAAAACAACTCACTATGCGGGAATGTTGTTGATATCTGACATGAGCATGAGCAGCCCAATTTTATCGCGTCTTTTTGCTCGGAAATTTGAACGTTCGGCGGAAGGCTGGGAAGTTTGTTTTGTATTTTGGCGAGCTGATCTCGTGCAGTACGGTGGAAAAGTAGCGCGAGTACAATTATTTATCCAAAAAATAACATTGCTCAAGGTATGCTTTGAACTTTGGGGATGCTTTAACCGTACACGATATTTACGGAAATTTGCAAACGGCATGATCTTTCGTTGGGTAATGCGTACTGTAGCAATTTAATCGCGACTTTAGATTTAAATTTTCAAAAAGAGTTAATATTTTTACCTATTGCGTACAACAGCTGCAGTTATAATTTACTACAATGAAACAATTGAAGAATATTTATTTGGATTTGTTTAAATTTTATAACTTTAAAAAAAATTATTAATTATATTTATTCTTGAAAAAAATTCAATTATTTAGAAAAAACGTAACATTTCAAAATTTATTGTTGAAAATATTAACATCAAATCAGTCACTGTTAAAATGATAAAAAAAAACAATCAAGGCTCCTACAAACAGTGCAACATTTACAGCCACCACTGTAGAATTATTCTACATGTTTCCTTTGTCGTGCTACGAAATGAAAACGCGATACAAGCTCATCCGCACACTGCCCATGACAGCGATGTGTAATTGGTGCGTTTGATTGATCTTTAGCAGTAAAAACAATCACCAAATTGCACACAGTCATCCGCCCGGTGGAAGCAGTTCTGCATCACTTCTGTTCCACTTTTAAGTTCGCCTTTTCGTTTCCGCTTCGCATCGGGCAACGCTCGTCTAAGCGACAGGAGCGAAAAATAATAACCTGCCACATCCAGCTGAAGCGCCCCGGCAGCAGCCAACATCAACAGCACCAGAAGCAACTCCGGTTGTAAGTTATTTTCGCCCATCTGCCACAGCGCCTTTTCGGGGTCCGGTGTGGAGGGGAAAAATCAACCCTCAATCCAGGATACCGATACAAGAGCTGGGCAAGGTGGAACGAAGCGGATGTGTAAAAAAAAACTCGGTTACAAATAAATGAGATATAAACGGAACGGAGCGAAACACGCTGGACGCTAGGCTGCTGCCTCCGTTTCACCCATAGCTATCTTACAAATTTGTTGTACCCGGTCGCAATTCATCAGCATCAGCAGCCCCGTGAGCGGTGAGGTCTGACGCGCAGAACCATTTATGAAAAGCATCGTAAACCCGGTGCCCACACGGCACATAAATGGCGCACACGGGGAAGAAACACATGCGCCATAAAGTGGTGAAGTGGAGCATAAAGTTAACGAAAATGAACTCGCTCCGTGTGTGGATGGATTTTTAAAATAATATTTTGCTCGCCCCAAAAATCAAAAAACGAACAAAGGACCACAGTCCTGGCGGTGTGCGTCAGGTTCATTCGCGTTCGATTAACGGTCGCCAGGAGAGTGCTTGGGAGGAATCTCCTCTGGTCTGCCTTTTTATTACGTTCTGTGCGTAATTTGCGGTTCCAACGCACACTGCGATACTGGGAAGAGAAGGACAAAGATCGCTTGAAAAGTAATGGATCCTGAATGAATCTTCTACAGCTTCCACCGCGTCTTCTCTGTCGCCGTGATTAGTTTCATTTTAATTGGACACTCTGAGATCGTGTCGGAATGGAAGCGCAATAAAATTAAATCATTTCTACATTTACAGGCTTCCGTGCGGGGTGTCTCTCTATTTCAAACCGGAACCGAATCGAATCCGACCAAGCGCTCAATTGCCAAAGTGTATCTCCATTAATGGTCCATTAGCGAGCTTAAAAGGCGTTGCAATAAACGATCATCAGCGCACTAACAGCAGACGTGATTTATTATCGCTGCTTGATTTTTTTTGAGATGGTGCTTCGCTGTTGGAAAGATCCTAGAAAAGTATTAGTTTATTTTTTTTATTTTTATTTAATTTTTATTTTTTTTGTTCTTGACTTTTATTATTTACAAAAAATCACTACACTTTAACAGCGCCATCTTTTAGAAAAATATTGCGTCATCTCTGTTATGACATGTCTGCAACGTCACTCTCCAAAGGAAAAAATGTAAACACACGCCGAATACATGTGCCATTTATTGTATTTTTCGCATTCCCCGAAGAAACTGAGCAACGCCGGCACTTTCTGTCGAAAATAATAGTTTTAAAGCTTCGTTTGATTCGTTTTCCTCAGCTTCTACCATAACCTGATCGGGGTTCAAATTACGAACCAATTTAAGTCTATTTTTTCCCCAAATGCTCTAGCGATTGTGCTCGGTTCGTGCTTATTTTAGTATGTTTTTTTAAAAGCGCCTTTCATTTTCCGCATTCCGCACACTGGTAATTTGATAATGGTACCAATGGTGCCAGTATTCCCGAACAGCCAAATCGAGGTATCCGATCTCATGCCAGAGCTCCGAAGGATAGGAAAATGGTAGGGCTAAGGTTTTTGAACAAAAATCGATCGCAATAACTAGCACATTCGAAATCATCGCGTTCAGATAGGTGATGGCTGCACTAACATTTGGCTAGAAATTATTCATTTACCATAATCACCGCTCACCAACATATTTCAGTTCGTTAGTGCTACTCAGCCGGATAAGTGTAACGCTGTCAATCAAAAATTACAATTTAAATCCAATTGGCTCCAAGGAAAATTGGCTACACAACACAAACCACTTGATGGCCCAAAAGGCCAAACGGCTTCTGTTTCATTTGCTTTAAAATGTTTACCGTACCAAACCAAATCAAATCCAAAAGAAAACAAACCCGGTCGCAAACCCGCTGCTTTGACTCTCGACTTTTTGCCGATTATTTGTGGGTCAACCAACCGGACCACCGATAGATCACTGTAAAATGAAATAAAATTCTCCCTCCGCCCGCTCGCTCGCATCCGCCACATCCATCACCGCATTTTTCCGATTCGTTTTTCACCGAGCGCCCAGCCATCGGGCAAATGGCACTTTCCTTCAACCCGAAGCGAACAAGACGACGGCTCGAATGGCTGCAGGAAATTTGCTTCCACGATCCAATCGTGCTTTCCCGTCGCTCTCGTGCCTGAGAAAGTATGATAATAATATTGTAAATATGGGTTTTTTCTCGCACCCCCCGACCCGCGGAAACCCGACCACGAAACTAGCCCTGCCTGTTGGCATCCTCGGCACTCGGTGGATGTTCCCCAAGGATGCTCATTTTTCCTGTCTCAAGAAACCGGAAACGATTGGGACTGCCATTTAATTTATGGGACCAAAGCGAGCGGGGCAACCAGAGCAACGAAATATAGCGCAAAGTTTGCAGAAGATTGTATGTTTTTTGTGGCAGCAGCAAGAGAAATCTGTTTTTAGTGGCAATAAAACAACGACCGCAATAAGGGTAGCATCACTGGCGGAACTGAAGAACACACTGATCGGTTGGGCTGTGTGCGGCGGGAAATTGTGGTTGTGCTTGTGATACTTATCTCAGCTTGGGTGTGTTTTTATTTGTGCGATAAGAAGTTCTCAATCCTTGTGGCAAGCGGCAGGCGAGCTGAAAAGTTTTCCGAGCTGAAAGCTGAATACAATTCATCAACAAAATTCGTTCCGTTCGAGTGATTAATCGAAGCAGGCGGGGCGTAAAGAATTCTGAACTGATGTTTTAGTTTTTCAAATATGAACCCTCAAAGAGGGCAATCTTATCACAACGCAAAATTGACGCTCCGTTTGGAGTTCGGATAAAATTTCAGTCGCAAAAAGCACGTTTCCTGCTCGGTACGGACTGACTCCTTTCCTCCTCAACGGACGCTAACTTCGCGTTGCACAATCCTTCTTTCCCCACGCTGCCGCTCTACACTCACCTGGGCACGAAATTGGAAGGTGCAAGAAAATTGCTGATTCCATCCGAAGATCTCAAAAAACTTATTACATCTCCCCGGGTTGGCCGACCGAGCGCTTGTTCCTGTCGCGATAAGATCTTTCACAGCCAGCAAAAAGCGCGCGGTAAGGAAGAAGAACAAACGATGCGTTTACGTTTGCACGCAAGATGCACATTTCTGCAACGATGCAGCCTGATTGCGCTTCGCTTCGTTTCGTTTTCGTGCGAACGAACGACAATCATGCAATCAGCGATCATTTTTGGGGGCAAGTTTCGTTCGTTCTGTTCGCCGGAACCGTTCAGATGTGGCACGTCGGACGATGTCGTCCTCCGGGCGATGTTTCGGGAGGCATTTAAGCCATGCAATTTTCCGAAACCGGCTTCTGCACTCGTCATGACATATACTTGGCCGGTGGAAGCTCGCTCTCGTCAATTACGGTGCAGCTCACCCGAGCGAATTATGGTGTTTTATTTTAATTTCGCTTCTGGACGTGCGCTAGATGATTGCGTCTGGAGGGAATAGACTCCACCCAGAACGCATGAATGAATTGTGCAACGTTTCAGTTCAGTAACCAATGGGGAAAGATTTCCAAACAGTATGATTTTAAACAAAATTGTAAACCAATCCTTAATAGCGTAATGTGGGATGTTTATAAAAAAAGTTAACAGTCTTTTCGAGATGTTCCATGCTGAAACGATGCCGGATTTCACACTGAAATAATCTAGTTGATTCCCATTTAATACACCTGCTTGTGGTGGATACCAAGCTAGTGTTGGGAACGAAGCAACAAACTACCAAACGATGGAAAAAGCAGGTAATTTAACCGATGTTACTAAGACGTCCAGCCACTTTTACCAGTAACTAGTTCGTCCTGCTCAGAGAAACATCAAAGCATCTATTGTTCTGCTAGGTGATAAAATGTCAGTTAACAGAAGATGTAAAGCTCTTCACAACTCGGCATCTTTTCTCCAAAAAACAATCGCACTAATTACGTAAATACTGTTATAGGAGGAAAGTATCCTTCTACTTATGATCTCTTCATTGAGGAAAATTCTTAATTCTTGATTTGAATTCTTAACGATTCTTAATTTTTGAGGAAAACTTCAACAATGCTACAACGCTAGGAAGGATTTATTTAATTTTTACAACGATTAGACTCGCTTTTTTATAGTAGCCTTTTAATTGTATTATTTAAAAAGAAAACGTTCCGTTTTCCAGTTTCCAAAGCTTTTTTTTACTATATAAATAAACTCTATAACTCTTCTCTTTACTTCATCCTGTGTTATGCTCTTATAACATTATTTAATACACCCATTTTTCAAATTATTGTGTACCCAAAACTATAGCATAATATATGATTACAATTCTCCAGTTCAACTGAGGTACGTCCTAATTCATAGCTTATCAAGCGTGTTTAATAATCCACAAGCTTCATTAACCCTACGGTAAGCGAATTATTCCCAGCGCGCATAAAGTATGATGAAGCGATCATCGGTACTCTCGACTCCCGCTCATGTGAAAGGATGAATGAATCCCCATCCGGGGGAATGCATCAATGGCTCCCAGCGAGGCTACCAAACTTCGTACGTTCCGTAGCGTTCACCGCATGCCCTGCCGGGACAATCGATTTTTATTCATCATGACGGTACTGCATGAAATCATGAAGTCACCTCAGAGAAACTTTTAATTGCTGCTCACACGCAAACCACTCAAAACTCTCAAACATCCTCTGAATCAGATCAGCTTAAGAACGTACGAGCTTAACGGGAGACTTTGGGAGCCGGGAGGTGGCTTTGCGTGCGTGGAAACAGCATCGTTGGTGTTTGCGAAAACAGCAGCATGCAACCGGTTTCGTTAATAGTTCATCCTGTAGCATCCTGTGGCTTGCAGAGTTGTGCCAACTATTTCGTGCAAATAGGATTACACCATATTTCATTCCATTCGTGTGTGTTTTATTTTAATCTTTCACTAATTGAAGGTATTTTTGATAAATATTATTTTCCAATGTATACCTTTATCTTCATATTTCAGTTTTGAGCTAATCGTTGTGCCTGGGTTAAGCAGGGTTAAACATCCACTTACAAAGTCTATTCCACATCCAATCTCTTTATTACACATAACATCATTTCAACCCATCTGATTGTTTTTTAAACTTCATTAATTGGTTTCCCGGGCGCTGTTTTCGCGAACCGAACAATTAATTATACACAATTCCTGATTATGATTCAATAAATTCCACCACGAGTTATAAACTTCTCGCACCGTAACAAGCCGCCCACCTCGGAGATCCACCCGGCCTCCGGGAGCAAAATTAGCTTCGCAAACTTTTTTCTACACCATAAATTTCCTCCTACACTACACAACTACTGGGAAAGGTGTTGTTTTCTCTCGTTCCGGTTGCAACGGAAAAACTTTCACCGCATTCCATCAAACGGCGCGGAAGGAGACGTACAGACGATCTGCTCTTTAATACATTTTCCACACTTTTCCACGGTGTCCCGGACTCGGTGTCTTCGAAGCATGGGACCCAATTCCGTTTGGTTGAAATGTGTCCGTGCTATGGGTGTGCTGTTTCTGTGAGGAATTGGCGGGCAAAACGGAAAAATATATCCATTAGAGAAACTTTCCACTTCGGCCCAGTTTCAAGGCCGGAAATCGTACACCTAGCGAGGTTTTAGGTTTAAGTTTGGTTATTTATACTTCTACCCATCTAGAATGCGCCTTTCAGCGTTCTGCTGGCGTCCCGGCTAAAGCGCACTTTGGGATGAAACCGGTCATAAAATATAAAATAATGCTAGGGAGCATAATGTTTAATATTAGCTGATAACTCTTCTTTCAGAGAAAAGTTCGGTTAAGAAAATAAGAGATTTTATTAGAACCCATTTGTTATTAGAAACTTTTTTTTTACAAAAATCTGAGAATAGCATATGTTTTCTCTTCCAGCTAACGAACTTAGTAAGATTTCGGCGTATTAAACAATATTTTTTAAATTTTTTATCAATTCATATAATTTGTAATAATTGGGTTAAAAATTGTATAAATTGAACATTACAACTTGATGTCACTCTGGTAAATTTTCAGAAATGAATTTTTATCCTCATTTTAAAAATGTTTAGAAAGAATTTGTAAATTCTCTTATAAAAAGTAAAAAACGATCCGACTTTTCGTAAATATTATGAAATCAAACAAATTTTGAATTGAACTCGATACAGCGGTTTCCACAAAAAAAAAACACACTTTATCCTCACTTTGTTCGAAAATCTCCCACGGTGCGACCCATTCGTTTATGCTTTCGGGAAAAGAAGTACGGCGATTGATTGGTAAAGCAGAGGGATGCAAACCACATCCTCCAAATGGGTGCACATTCCCGTGGATCGAATGTGCCAAATTTTCTTCTCGCAGCTCTTAATTTGTTTTCCAAGCTACCACCAAGGACGAGGACGAGTGGCGAACCGTTATCAGCTGCTACAGGAGCTTCCTCTCCCCAATAGCACACTAACACACTGTTTGCTGAATTGCCGAGAAAAAGTTGGATATAATATTTCACAGTCGAGCGGGTAGGAAAAGCGTAAGCCATGCTTCGGTTTTCCGCAACTGAAACCAATTGGGATGGTAAAAAAGGATTGATTTTTTCCTGCCGGACCGCAAAAGTGGGTGCTGCTGGAACAAATTTTCGATAATATTTGTATGATCGCAAAGCGCGTGTATTTCGCCGCTCAATAAACAAACGGTTTTCAGCGAACATTAAACACGACCGCTGCAATAATATTTGCATAAAATTGTGTTAAATTGACATTACCCGCAACTAGCTGGTTCTGTTCTGCCCTATTCAACAGTGACTCGTTTTTTAATTGCTAATATCGTACAAACTTCCTACGAATTGGGAACATGTTTTCTGTCCGAAAGTCCGGCAAACCGCCATGTTTCGAAACTTTAACATGCAAAACAATTTCAATCCCAATATAGGGACACGTTTCCACAAGGCACTAGTGTGTTGGTTCCGCTGAGCATCAGGATCCAATTTGCCCGGTGATGGTCACTCACCCGCTGCAATTACATCCTAAAATTTATCCACCCCATCCACTCACGATATGCGCTGTAAAAATGGTGGAAAATTAATATCAGATCTCGCAGAAGCTTTATGCTGCTGTTACGGTGCTATAATTGAATTCTTGCAATTTCATAACCTACGGGTTTTCGGGCATCTGTATTTGTTAATACGATATGTACCGCGAATCTGATGCTCTCAATAATGTGTTTTTTTTTATCCTTTGCGGAATTTTGAATAGGAGAATATACACCATCTATCCAAACATCCGCAAATACAAAGTATTAAATGAAAAAATTGACGTTGCGCTCGGACGGATTGACGTTTATTGACGTTAAATTCACATAATTAGAAGATTAACTTAAAGGAAAGGAAAATTCACTTTCGCATTTCTCGATCCTAAATCTGAGGCGTTATCAATGCATGGAAATGTTTAGATTTTTTGGCTGTTCTTTCCTAACTTGTTGTTATCGATTTTCCACAAGTTCGAATCGTCACAAAAATAGTTAGAGTTAATTGAATATTTATATAAAAAGCAAGGACGGACACTATAAATTATCCCCCCGTTTATTAAACCCTAGTTGAAAATAATGAAAGGATTATAAGTTTCCAGCACAAGGTTGAACTAGGAAATGTCTACGAGCGCAGCTTAAATAAGGATTTAAAGATGAAAGTAGACTTCAAGTCCCAAACACGTACACTTGAAGCTGAAGTAAACAGTTCATGCCAAGTTTTGTGTCATGATATCGCTAGAAAGGAAGAGCAAGCCTAAAAATAGTCTAAAAATGTAATATACACCGAAGGTGTTCCGGTGTTCGCTGACATACAGCATATTTCTCCGCTGGAAAGGATAATGGAACAAAGAGGAAAGAACGTTCACTTCTCGTGAAAGATAACGTTATTCCCAAAATGAAGCCACAAAAAATACCCCCAATAAAAATCGAAAATACATCTGTAGCAACATGTGATAGTAAAGGACGGCGGGAACGCGAAAAAATGTTGCCCACCGCCTACTGTGGCGATATTTTATGGTCGACAAATTTATTTCCGCGCTCCACCACGGTTACGTTTGGCGTAAAAGTTTTCCCGCGTGCAACCAGGAAAACACCACGGCCAGGACGCCAGCGATATCGGTTCGGGGTAACCGAACAGAAATAAAGGAACTGGAGAGTAGGTTTCGTACGTTTGTTTTTCACTTCCCAAGCGGTGAAAATGACTGCAAAAACAACACCACCGGACGATCGAACTTTTCGGAAAAGGAACGCGAAATGGTGTAAAAGTTTTCCCATGTCTCGTGCCTTTTTTACGGGCGAATTTTCCGCATCTCATAAAAAGGCGAACAATTTCGAAAATTAAGTTAAATTATTGTGATTCTAGCTATGGAAGTTGGAAGGCAAATCCACCAAAACTACAAATGTATTTGGTGGAATTTTTCGATTTAATTTAATTTAAGAAAAACATAGAGGAAACATCGTTTGCTTAATAAAAAGACGAGAAAGAACAGAATAGTTGAATAATTCAGTTCAAAAGTATGCAATTAGCATAAAAGATGCAAAGTTAATAAAAACTAGTAAAAAAAACTCTGTAGAATAAAATTATTGTAATCGGTTGAAGGGAATGTTTAAACAAATGAGAGAACAAAAGAGTGAAAATATTTGTCTAAAATCATGGAATTCTGGCGAGCACGTGAATTTCTTGCACTACGTTAGTTTTGGTTTTTCTTCTAGAAAAGCATTCTAGCAAGCACAAAAAAAATCAATTCCAAATCTCACCCACAGTCACACAATTGTGTGCACATTCATTAAAACTTGAATACATTCACAAACGCGAACACACACACAAACAAAAAACGATGGTTTCGTAAAAAACTTGTTGACTCTCGCGATCGAAAATCGTTCTGCACTCCACGAAAAGTGAACTTTTCCGGAACCGGATGGAACGGGAGCGGAAAAAAAACTTAGAAACGGCAAAGTCGTCTGCTACCATGGCGACGATGGTTTCAAAGTTTAAATCGCGCGGTACCTCTTCCTTCTTGGCGCTTTCTGGAATCCGCTGTACGTATCCCAGTACCGGAAGTGTCGGTGTGGTTGGATGCTACAATTATTGGAAAACTTGTTTGCTGCACTTGCTATGGTGCGAAACGATTCGGTGTTGTTGTTATGCTGGAACGGCGGGTGGATATTTGGGAGATTGGGCATTCAAGGTTAGAAGGTTAGGATTTGGCAGATACAAAGAGCAATTTCATGAACTTCACACTCAGTTTTCGAGGTCGCAACAATTACCATTGAACTACTAAGCGTACTGGGCGTACAATTATAACAAAACCAATACAGTTCCTTGAACATTTCCGAAGAGCTTAAGTGAAAGCCTCATTTTCATACACTAAGAAATTAATTCGCTACGGTGCGCTCTGATTTGACCGGAAAGCCTGAGTATACAAACTTCCCGAAAGCAAATGTGTACGCGTGTGGGAAACGTTAAACCAATTATAGCATCCAAAATCGAGCAGTTCCGGGCTTGACGGAAGTTTCCCCTCCATTAGGTTTGCTAATTAATGGCGGTACCGAAAGCAGCAAGTGGGTAGCTTGAAAAGGTGTAAGGTTGGATCACTTAGGATGCGAACAAAAAAAAAACGACGCCTCCTTCGACCTCGTTCCCGGAAATCCCTCATATTTTCTACGGTTTACATCGTGCAGAATTTCCGTTTTTAGAAAGGACAGTGAGGCTCCACACTAGGTTTGGGAAAAAGGTTTGTTTGTTTTGGGGATGGTTTTCCTTTTTTTTGTAGAAGGCAAAACTCAAACGTGGGGGAGATTACATAAAGTTTGATGCGTAAAATTTCCGGAAGCAAAATCAATTACCATAACATGGCACCCAAAGCTGGCTGAAGTGGCGTCTTCAACTACGGTGCTGCCCAGCGGATTTGTGGCGAAGCTGGCGAACCATTTCACGTTCGTGGTTGTGGCTTTTGAGCATGAAAATCTGTGAGCCCCGGTGGTCAGCGTTTGATTGGTTTGATGCTTCGCCCACAACAAACGTCCGCGATCAATAATCTAATCAACGGCTGCGAACTGACGCTTCACACCTTATTGGAGTTTCTCGGAAGAACGTGCGGCTAGCGGTTATTTGTCATTTTGTGTGACAAACATTTCATTTTGTTCATTTTTTTTCTGCGTTTTATTTTCATTTCAGGATTGCCACGGTTCGAAGGACAATCACCATATGCCGGTGCAGGATGATACGCAGAACTATCACATCGAGAGCGGGTTCCAGAATCTCACGCACACAAGCGTCACCTTTCGGCGTGCACTCGAAACGTGTGATCCGCACGATGTGATCATTGGGGTTAGTACGATAAACTGAATACTCACTCATATGGCTCTGAATTGATTTGTTAGGTGAACCGGAATTTTCACTATCAATACCAAAAGGAGCGAAAAAACAACAAACATTCAAGCAATAAATTCCTGTCCTGTTCCTACTATTTTATTTTCTCCATTTTGTTTTTAAATTTTCGCTTACTAATGCATTATTGTATTTCTTTAGTAAATTGTACCTAAAGTACGCCTACTGTCACAGTAAAATAAGCTAACCTGTTCCTTGCCATAGTTTCATTTATTTAACATAGAGGTCGCTAGCATTAAATAGTGCATATAATCGAACAAAGTGACAGAAAATAACCTTTTCTTTACAAAAATTATGTGGTCGAAAAAAACAGACCCTCCAATACCATTTCTTTATAAATCTATAAAAAGAAAATGTTACACATTACCTCTAAGATTAGGTACATGTAGTATCTAATAATATCTAAGGCGCATTTGTACAAACATTTACATTCACCAACTAAAATAAATACAAAAAGCATTAAATGCTAACTTGTGTAAGGAAAGCAAATCTGTTACATCTCTTTTGCTAGGAACTAAATGACATAAAAAGTTTCTCACTATCATATGTAAACAACTAATAAATATAAAACACCATCTCCTGTATGAAAACCAAGCCATGGGCTTAAAAGAAAATTTTTCTTGCAATATCCACATTTTAACACTCCCTTCCATCCACAGTTACCTATAAAACCGTAGTACATTTCGGACTTCAGCACGTCCATTTCCGACATCACCAATTGAGTGCACTCCACATTGTGCACTCGGATGTTGCATACCTTCTGGTTATTTGTTTCTGCAACCTCCCTAGCCCTTAGTACCGGTCCCAAGCCACCAAGCCATGATGGCCCAGTCGTTTATGTCGGTACCATTCTTTTTACTACTTCCACTGCAAACTCCCACACGGCATGCGCGCTGGTTTGCAAGCGGCCTCTAGTACGTTCGCTTTTGCTCCAGTTTCCGTGTGCATGCCAGATGGCACTACAGATCCTATGGTCTGTAGTGTGGAACCGGAAACAACCTTGGAAACTTTGGAGCGTCAAAGTGTCCAGCATCCGGAGCACGGCCCATGGGTATTACGAATGTTTGGTCTAACTGTCTAGCCAACGAAGAATTGCTAGTGAATGGGTATGCACAACAAAAAAAAAAACGGAAACAATTGATGGTATTGAGCGGATTTCCTTTCTACATATTTTTTTTCTTGCTTGCTTCTTGTTTCGTCTCTATTGCAGTCCCTTTTGCGACATGCAAACGTATCGCTTCTATGTGAAAGCCGTGACCTCAGGGATATAACCTTAAACCTTTAGAAGAGTCAAATAAAGTTCGTTTACAATGGTTAGTTGAACGCTTGGCAATGCCTCGTCCACTTGTTTGCAATAGCACAAAAGGTCGTGTACTGCGCCCAAAAAATGATGTAAAATGTACAACATTAACTCTCTGTGTTTGCTTCAACTTCAAACACGATAAATTTAATTTAATTTTTATAAAATGATCAACCACCAAATCACCATTATTCTGCACCATCATTCTTATCGCCCAACGCCCGGTGGCCACTGTCTGGGGGTGTTCAACACCAAGCAAATGTTATTTTTACCGCGATAAACTCCACTTGTTGCGTTTTCGCAACCGCTGGCGGAAGGTTTATGAAAACCCCATCAGATATTGGCGTTGCGAATATTAAAATAGCAGACGGCGAAGAAAAACTTTCCCCATCATCACCGACCCCAACACGGGCGAAACAGGTGGCAGCAGCGCCAAAGTGGAAAACGGCGGGGCGGAGGTCGTGAAAATTAAAAGTTTTCCCTTCCATTCACCTCAATTATAAACTTGTCGCATGGGTTTTTTTTCCTTCGCTTAATCGTCTTATTCATTCCTTTTTCTATATTAATAGCTCACAGAATTAAGGTTTAGCCTAAAGGAGTCATGAATGCTCCGCTCGGAAAAGGTTTTCGACGACAGTTCCAACGCCGGACATTGTTATCGGTAAATTGGGCTCTTGTAAAGTTTGGATTGCTTTCATATTTGCAACAATAAAGCGATCAAAATTTGTACATTTCCTTATGAGGCAAAGATTGTGTTAGCGGAATAGCAAAAAAAAGCAGCAGCCATTTGTTTTTTAATAAGAATTGCTTATTACAAACACCCTAAGAACCGGTCTCCGAAAGCACTGATAAACTCATAAACCCCATAAACATAATCACGTTGAGGCTGACAACACCGGTGCCTTTTTGAAGAGTAAGGTATTAATTGGGGCTTCGAAAGTTTTCTAGAACTTATCGGCCATAATGTAGCTCTAGTCTATCATCGTACTAAAAGTGTCGAGTGTCTAAAGCCAGATTCATAGTTTCTAGGGGGCAGATTTGCGGGAAGTTTCATAAGTTTCGAGGAATCCATAACGCTCTACCGACCTCTCACACTCGGATGAAACTAGCAATGTTACGTGTCATACGCGTGAGAAGCTAGGTGTGAGATTCATTCATACTGATTTGACTCCCATCATCTCGTCTCGTTGAACGTTCCTTATGAAAGTGGCATGAAAATTTATTTGAGGAACTTTCCAGCAAGCACGTGATTCTGTTTAAACTCCGCAATTCTAGCAGACAGACACGGCGCTTAAAGTTAGGTTAGCGTACCTCCAAGAATCACGATCGATTTATTGAAACGCTCCCTGGAAGCGTCTCGAAACTTGTCGAATACATTCCGACAATAACGTTCACAGCAATCGTCCCAGACACGATTCCAGTTGCCGGAATCGGTGCAAAAAAAATGTAGACTCGGTGTAATAGCTTATCGTTTTATTTTTTCTCCTCGTTCCCTCTCTCCCCTTGGCAGGCGGACACGATGAAGATTCTCTGGTCGTACGGTGACCGTGACCCGGTGGCCGGCAGCCTGAAAGGGCACAGTGCCAACCGGGGCGTCCGGTCGATCCATTTCCTCGGGCCAATGTTTCGCCGGCCGGCTGATGCCCAGCAGCGGGACGACCTGCGCCAGTGGGACGTCACGGTGAAGAACGTCTCCATCGACGCGAGCATGGACACGCTGTACTGGTGCAAGATCCTGAAGGCACCGACACTGCGCGACAAACATCACATCATCGGCTACGAGGCGCTGCTGACGAAGGAAAGGTAGGTTGGGCAAATATTAGAGCTATTACTTTTTCGACCTGGAAAAAAAGCTCCCTCCAAACAACTTCAGGCAAATAGAACAGAAGACCGTGATTGTTTTGTTCCTAACTCTCTTTCTATGCGCTCGAGCAGCCCGATTTGCATAACAGCTCCTCCACTAAATTAAGCAGTAAATCAAACCCAAACCGGCAGAAGTGTTGGGAGGACGCGGGAAACTGCCTTCCTGCCCTCCACACTCCCACAGCGATTCCGATTGCCTTATTAACTGAACAAGTGGGCACGGTTGATAATTCTTTCCTCCTTACGCTTTGTTTACCTTTCGTGCTCAATCGCATCACCAGCTATCACCTGCAGCGACGGGCCACTCTCGGTATGAGATGTTATCAGTAGAAGCCGGTTTTTCGGTATCCCGGCCTTTCGGGGGCTGCCCCGAATCGGACGATTTGCTTCGTGCTGATTGCGTACGCAATCGCTGTTGGAGCAGCGTCTGAGTCTTTAATCTTTTAAGCCGTGTTTATCGGTTCGATCGATCTGTAGCTTGCAGACCAGGCTAGAAATGCAAATTCCAGCCACTTATCTCATTTACAAATGACCACTGTTCAACAACTCCGCATTTCGATACTTTCCCTACGAGCATTCATTTGCCTTTTGCCCCTCCAATAATCACTAGCATTAAATTTCCCGCCACGCGTTTCGACGAACCGAATCGCACGATGATTGATGCGACAGTTAATTAGGAAACGTTATCTGCTCCTGCTCGATCACATTTTTCGCAAAACTCGAAATGATTCGCGATGATGGTATGTCATATGTATGTGCCTCCCGCATTGACATCAAATTATTTACCGAAAACACAACCGCAATTGGCACGGAATTTAAATAAATCATCACCGAACAGAGTAGAAGGCATAATTAAGCAGTAGCGGGAAATCTTTTCCGAGGTTATCTGACACGATGATTGATGTGCGAGGTGGACTTTAATTTGCATTTGAAATGCAACTAAATGCTACGGGTAGAGTCATCCTACCTGAGTTAGGAGCGTTTAGATTTAAGGTTAGGCTTTTTCCGTCATATTTGATACCTAATAGTAGGCTATGGAAAGCAAAGGACGCAAGATATCGTGAGAGAAAATTTAGTTAAAAGATAGTCTGATAGTCGGAGATATAATTTCTCCGTGTGACATACAGTGGCTCAAACACTGAATGGGACACCTCAGAATTCAATGGAGTAATGGAGTAATGTAACATTAAAACCAAAATCTATCTTTTTCTTGCCATATCCCACTGAAAGGGGCCAACATAGTCGCTTATCTGAAACATCCAAATCTGCAAGTTAAACTCCCTGCACAACTCCCGATTTGTGTGATAATTGATACAATTTCAAGAAATTGCAAGACATACGGACTTTGATTGCCCTTTGAAACTTACAAACATCTGGCAGAAAACATGTTTTATATGTTTGCAAGCTGTGCTGAAAGCGAATGGCAAGATATCTTGAATGTGTTTTACATAATTAAAACCAATTGGAATATTAAACGCGAAGGGAAAATAGATGTCTGAATAGATAGATGTGATGTTTGAGTTGGGAGATATTGATTTTTGGCAATGTCTCTATTGGTGGCCATTTCGGGTCATGTTTTTTTTGTGATTGCATTAATTGAATGCTTATCAAGAGAAAGAAATAATACACTTATATCGATCCACACTACGTGAAAACTCCACGCAGACATTAGAAAATCCTTTAAATTTGATGTGTCCTATTTAACGTGTGAGTTAAGCCATTTTAGATGATCCGGAGAATGACTCTGACGAGAACAGTATCTCGTTCGGAGAATTTTAACTGCGTTATCTGATGTTTTCACGTTCCATCACATTTCAGTTCAACCAAGCAACCACTGGTCCACCATATGACGCTGTTCGAGTGTTCCACCAACTCCTACCCCGGTTCGGATCCCAACTCCTGGGACGTTTGGGTGAAAAGCAGCGGTGCGGTTTGCAACAGCAACCTCCTGACACCTCGCGACTGGGACTCGTGCATCACGCCCGTGGCGACCTGGGGTGTCGGTGCGTCCGGTCAGTTCCTGCCCGAGCACATCGGTATCCCGATCGGTGGCGATAAGGGCGCCCCGAAGTACTACATGCTCGAGGTGCACTACGACAATCCGCGGGCCAAGCGCGTGCTGGACCATTCCGGCTTTCGCATACACTACACGCGCCACGTCCGGCCGCACGATGCCGGCATGATGATATCCGGCGTGTCCGTGTCCGACACGCAGATGATACCGCCGGGCCAGAAGCTGTACCGGAACGTCGGCATCTGTGGACCATCGTGCACGGGTGCGGTCTTCCCGGTCGAGGGCATCAACGTGGTGTCCGCGGCGCTACACTCGCACGTCGCCGGTCGGAAGATGAAACTGCGGCACGTGCGGGAGGGCAAGGAGTTGCCGCGGATCGTCGAGGACGATAACTACAATCACAACTTCCAGCAGGTTCGCCAGCTGGAGAACGAAACGAACGTACTGCCGGGAGACTATCTCATCACGGACTGTGCCTATGAGGTAGGTGTGCGAGCCCTGTTTTTGCTAGTAAGCTCAGGAAATAACAGCTTTCTTTTTTTTACTCCCCACAGACTGTCGGACGACGTCGGCCCACGCTCGGTGGATACTCGACCAAGCAGGAGATGTGTTTGTCGTTCATCACGTACTATCCGAAGATAGAACTGGCCGGCTGCTACAGTATGACACCGGTGAAGGAGTTCTTCGAGACGTTCGGTGTGTTCAAGTTTTACGGCATGAACATGACGGACGTGGAAAATCTGTTCCTCTACAACGGCAACATCCTGGATCTGCTGCCGACGACGGTCTTTCCCAACTTCGCACCGGGCGGCGACGTGGATGACGAGCAGAACCAGCTCGCGATCAGGGCACTGCAGAACGCCCGAGAGTACAGCATCGTCGACGAGGAGGACCTCCTGTACAAGGAGTCGATACTGAACAAGCTGATCATCTCCGATCCGGTCGAGTTCCACGATCGTACCTTCCTGTCGCATCTGAACCAGCTGCCCTGGTCGGAGCCACTGTTTACGCGGCGCGTCGAACAGAGCATCCTCACCGGGAAGCACATGACGTTCTGTCGCGTGTCCAGTGACTCCATTTCCGTGGTAAGTAGTGTTTTTTTCATTTTTTATTTTTGTAAAAAATTCTAATCCACTTCGCACTTCCTCAACAGGCTTCGGAAATATTCAAGTACCCTGTGTTCGACACGTACGTTAAAGCCCCCAGTCAATGTCCGTTCCATCTGTTCATGGAGTTTGCGGAGCACACCTCCACGGCGGCGAAGCGGATGTCCAGCACGAAGCTCCTCATGCTAGCGCTATTAATACTGTATCGACGGCTCTAACGCGTCTCGCCTTCGGAAGGACGCACGCACCATCACCGTTTCGCCATCCATCATCGGCGCCAGCAACAATGAGCGCGCACGTGGCAAAGCTGACTCCGCGCGATATTTTGGAGGAGCCAAAATTACACCCCTCGAAATGGGGGTATGGCTGCAAGCGCGGCTGGGCGTCCTCCCCTCCCCTTTCACTGTTAGCTATACTATTTTATTTATTACTAAACATTCGCCTTTCGCTTAGCCCGTTCGATTGCGGTGATTTTTCGCGGACTTCTCCCGCGGACGCGAGTATAAATCACGCCGCACGTGGCGATACCTGCCTCAGGCTCACCTCCGCGTTCCTGCGCGACTGCGTTCGAATGTAATTTAATAAGCTTGACGACGGTAATTTTCTCTTATTTATTTACTGCCACTATCGTCTAACCTCTATTGTGTAATTCGCCTATGATTCTAACGTATTATTGGCTCGCCACCCGTTCTTTAACCTTCCGAACGGGGAAGCTTTCTGCGGCGCGCCAGCAGATATATTGCTTGAATCATTTCCGTTCACTCGTAGGCAATGTGAGAGTGAGGCGAAAGAAACGGGTGGTGACCTAGTAGACCGCTGCCACTGAAAGCGGGGGGCTGATTTAAGTTGCCCATAATCTATTGTCCATCAGATCCCTGCTGTAATCCTGCTTTGATTTACGCTTCGAGTGCTTATTGCGAGCTATATATTGTTCCACTTTCTCGAACGATTAGTTTGCGGAAATTCTTATTTGATTCGTATCCAATCTAATGACTATTCCATGCAATGTCCTCTGCATAGTAGTAAGGCGCAAAATACTGCTTAATGTACATTTTTGAACATTTAATGTACACAAACCAACCTCCCCCGCGCGATAAAGGGTGCTTGTAGTTACGTTTTGCTTCAATATAAAATGCCAAAGTTTTAATCATCACTCGATCGATCCCGTGCTGTGGATGAGTTTACATGTTAGGAACGGACTTAAGTTAATGTGTTCTTTGTAGTCGCGGTTTGCGAAATGTGTTGAAAATTGTTAGCTTTAAGATCTAACCTACTGCTATATCGTTATGATGAACGCTGATGTAGCACAAGCCAGTTGATGTACGTCGTGACAGATAATGAAAAAACTCATAAATGCAGGCCGGACACAAGTGATACGGTTCTAAATTTGCTACTCTCAACATCACGCTCACAAAGGTGGTCGTACAAAGTCAAATCATTCATTGATGAAGTCACATTTAACTATTGTAACATAATCTTTATAATGATCCTGATATATTTAAGCTAGTGTAGGTTTAAGTATTGGAAAATTGTAAACAATGATCGTGAAATAAATTCTCCATTTGTTAAGAAAGGTAACAGTCGTATTTAATTTAATTAATGTAAAGACATACATTCATTTGCATAGTGTTTAATATGCGGATTTAACTAAAAAAATTGTTCTTCACAATAAATTGTTACCATGACAACATTGGTTCTTTAATACTCATGTTATGGCTCTTGTTGTAGCGAATCGTCAAATAAATTTAAACTGAAGATATTTAATAGTGAGCAGTGAGTGAGCGAGCAATGAGCGTAATGTATGCGCAACACGTGAGTAAAATGCTTTCAAGTTATTCCAATTGCATACATTCCACTCACTTCTGCCCATTTGGAACAAATCAAGAGGAAAGTATGCAACTCGCAAAGAAGTGCCCAAGTTTATGCAATCCGCTAAACAAGGGACAAATGATGTTTCGTAAACGTCAAACGGTATGCGAAATAAGTACCATTTTTCGTGACATTTTTCGGACCGTACATGAGAACAGAAACAAACCCAGAAAAATGTACAGAATTGATCATTTCCGTACGATTATTCCATTTTATTTTTTATTTTTTTTACAATTCTTTGAGAAATCATAGCAAAACAATGAATTAAAACCACAATGATCACGAGAAATTGCAAACGAAATCTACCGATCCAATGGAAGTAGAAAATATTCCTCACGAGTGCGAGCAGGATAGAAATAGACTAGCCGGTCTGTCACTGACAGAAATTCTGATTGGGTGTCATGCGCCTGACGATTTGTTGTGTTGTTTGTTTACGTGCAGCTCCAAGCTTGTAAAACGTTTTTATTCTACTTAAATAACAATGAAAATGGATTTACTAAAGCCGAGAACTGTCCCACTATCGGAAGAAACTATATTGTGGTTTGAATTCCTGCTGAAACCATCACTCTTGACGAAGCATTTGGGCAAACCGAATCCTGGTGTGTTCTTCGCACGAATGCACGCCGTTGTTCCAATTACAAATAACACATGTTTGTTTGCTTATTTGCAGATCCCTCACCGACGGATCTTATAACACAGTTCCTCTCGAAAGCACCGGAGGGCCAAAGCCAAACCACCGATGTAGCACCGCCCGATTCGGACGCGTCCCACAAACCGGACGGTTTGCGGTACACGAAGAAACAGCTCGCACTGAAGATCCTTGCGCTCAAAGTGGCCGCCTACATGCGCTGGGACCTGGACAAGCTGGAGCGAGCACTCTCGGTGTCTTTGCAGATCCAGTTGCTGGCTGATTTGTGTAGCATTACAGCTGGCAGAATGATAACGCTTCCGTCTTCCCTACTGCACGATTCCACCACACTGGGTCCGGAGGGTTCGAAGCATTCGCTTACCTTCGCGCTCACCCTTTACCACCGGTGGGTGCTGCGGGCACACGTGCTCCGTGCGGCTGTCATAAAGAACATGAAAACATTTGCAAACCATGGGTAGGTATTGTCGGGAGGGATAAACCGATGGCGCTTATAACCTCTCTCTCCCTAAACTCTCGGTTCCAGTCCCACGATATCCGATTTGGCAACGTTCGTATTGCGTGACGAAAGTTCCATTCCCGCTCTCGAACCCATCACCCACCTAAGCATCGATTTTCTCAACCAAGTGCTGATGGAACCGCAGGCATTCCGCGTGCTAACGTACGAATCGTTCGTACCGCTCGATTCGAACGTCGAGCACACGCAACAGCGCTTCGATGCTGCCATCGCAATCAAACCGTGCGAGCTGCGAGCCCAGATTCACTACGATCTCTGCCAGTACTACCTGTACGTGCAAAAGTACGACCTCGCGCGCCAGAACGTTCTGCTGTGCAAGGAAAACTACGCCCAGTGGCAACGGGAAGAGATTGGACGGACGGGGCTACCGCCCGCGTACTGCACGGTTAACGCGGAAACCCTGCAGGGCTATCTGCTGGCCTGCGGTGTCACCGGCGAGCCGGATGGGTTGCTGCAGCGGCTTCACGAATCCATCCTCAACCACTACTCCGACATCGTGCTGATCCTGAAAGAGGACAACCTGCGCAAAGAGATCCCGATGACGCAGCGCAAACTGCTCGAGCTGAACATCGAAGGCTACAATGCGATCGGCAGCACGGACGGCAATCTGACCGAGCAGAACGAGCTCGTGCTGGCCGTGGTCGCGCTCAACATCATCCGCTACGTGATGGACGGTGAGAACATTCTCAGCTGCAACGTGGCCCTGCAGAAGTACAAAGCGCAGCAGGCGAAGCTGATCGAATCGCTGTTCCAGTACGCGGACGAGCAGTACGAGCAGTTTTCGCTCACCGATCGTGCGCTGCTGAAGCAGTACTTCTACCGGATCATAACGCTCCACGGGGCGGAAATGGTGCCACCGTTCGAAACGCTGGTACAGACGTACTCGAAGGTGGTGTCTCTGCAAGAGCTAAAGGATTTTCGTGCCCAGCGCACGCCGAACGAGACGCAACTGGGTGGCATTGCGACGCAGACCGACTGGTTGATACCGGAGACGAGAAGTGAGTTTAAAGTTCTTGTACTTTCTGTGAGAGAATGGCGAAAATGTATTGTTTTTTGCTAGGAATTTTTCGTACCCTTCAATCGAGCCTTTTGTAACACACCAATTACGCTTTTTTTTCTTGCACAGATCATCGCTTGGAAATGGGACATCTCGAGCGTCAGCTCATCTCCTGTAACAACGCATCGAACGTCCGGAAGCTGCTGGTAAAGATTGCCGGCAAGAACCCCTCCAAGCCACTGTTTACCATCAACCCCAACTGGACCATTCCCACCGCTCTCGAGCAGGCGCTTATTCCGGTTCAGCGTGGCTTCCTGCAGGACTTTGCCTACATCCTTATCGGCAAGTCGCGGGAGCAAACCGCCCGGAAGGATTACGCCACCGCCATCGCGCTGCTCACCGTGCTGAAAAACGAAACTCAGCGGCAGGACCTTCGCGACAGCAAGTCGCCCTTCATCAAGATCAACAAGCTGGTCGCGTGGGAGATCCTTCTCGTCCAGATTCAGCAGGTGCTCGACGAGTGGCCCCGTAAGCCGGCCGATCAGGTGCAGCTCGTGCGCAACAGCAAACAGTGTCTGAATGCGGCGGCCGCCGCTGCAAGCAGCAACGGCACCGATCCGATGCCCCATGCCAAACTGATCGAACATTGTGCCGCGCTGCTGCTGAACCTGAACGAGTGGAGCGCGCTGCTGATTCCGCCCGTGGACAAGCGATTCCCCGGGGTCGAGCTGTGCAGCGCGCTAACGCAAGCCGTGCACGATATCGAAAAGTTTAAAGGCACAAAGAAAACGAACCGCGAAGCGTGGGAGCTGGTGCTGCCGATATTCCTCAACCCGCCCGGCTCGCGGCAACGGCAGCTGGCACCGGACAGTCCGCTGATGGTGCTGATTCCGATGCTGCGCGAACCGCTGGTGGTTTCGATTCTGCTGTCGCTGCTGGCCAAGCTGCACAACATCCTGCGCGACGAAGCGAACGCCGATCTGAACGCCGAGTACATGTTCCTGTGGCCATCGAACCTGAACAAGTAGGTGAATTCGTTCGGGGGAACTCTCCCAATTAGTAAGGGTATTCCCTGCGAATTAGCTTATTTTACACATTTATCTATCAATTTGATATTTATTTTACATCGATAAATAGTTTCGATTGTGCATAATCATCGAATTGTGAGTCATCGATTGTGCATAATTATATATTTTTTTAAATATCCGCGTTTTCGGGAAAATATGCACAAAATCCAAGAAGCGTTTGTGAATTGGTCCGATAAAAGTTGTCTTCTTTTAGCTTCTTTTATTGACAAAAATCAAGGTTTTGCTTCATTAAGGCTCTACAGTTGGTTCACTAAATTAAATTCTAAACGAGATTCACCTTACTCCTCCCCAGCACGTCGATCTACAACATCAAGCTCGTCAACGAAGCGCTCAATCTCCTGCTCAACCAAGCCCTGCGCTACTACCCGAACAACATTCCCTGGCTGAAGCTCAAGGGTGACGTCGAGTTTGTGGCGAACAATTTCGAGGCCGCGATGCGGTACTACGTGACGGCGCTGATCTCCGGCACCGAGTACTGCACCGTGCACCTGCAGCGCCCACTGTTCGATGACTTCCTCATCCGGCGGATGGTAAAGTGCAGCACGAACCTGGGCTGCTTCGTGCAGGGCGCCGTGCTGTGTCAGTTCTTCGACGAAACCGACTACGGACTGTCGTTCAAGAGCATCAGCGAAAAGCCGGCCAACTATGCGGACGCGATGGATTCGTACTACAGCTGCATCTGGGATCCGACGCTGCTGGAGTTTATCGTGAACTGGCACCACAAGCGGGGTGAGCACAAGCGCCGACTGCAAGCGGTAAGTTTGCGTTTATCCGTGCTCTTGTGGCTGGGTTGCTCTATTTTCCAAGCGCATGGCACACTTTGCTACTAATTTCATCAAACGAAAGGTTTGGCTTTCTGGGCCTTTGCCACTCTTTTGTTCATTGCGTCAATTTGAGACGAAATTTTGCACACAGGCTAGTTAGTTGTGCATTTTTTTAACCATCTCAGCAACCATTTCTGTGAGAAGAATTTCATCTCTTCCTAAAAAGATTGTCTACATGAAATCCTTCAGAAAGTTTTCAATTAATAACTAGAAAATTTGCAATATTCACCGTAAATTAGCTTAGCGTTGTGTAACCGATTTTCTTACTTTTACTCACACCACTTCCTACTTTCAGATCTCGTTCCACTCCCAGCTGGAACTGAACGCAAACAACAACGAGGAAATCAAACGAGAGGCTGCCGCCGTTCGGAAAAATCGTTTCCTCCGCTCGCTTGCCAAGCAGTACATGTGCTGAAACCCGAACTCAAGCCAGATCCCAATCATGTAAATTACAATAGTATAGTTTTATTACGTTATAATAAGAAAAAGAAACACGCTCATGTTACTGTCGCCGCGAATGAATTGTGGTAGTAAAACAGAAAATATCATGTTCGAATTGCTGCGATTGCTTTTCACTTATTTCGGCTTTCTACCCCTCGGCGCACTACCACCGCCCGTTTTTGCCTTCTTCGCGGCCGACCCGGTCAGCGGTTTCTTCTCGTCCACCTTCCGCTTGGGTGTCCCGGTCGAGGGCAGCACTTTGAAGAACGAATCCAACCGGCCCTGGGTGGCGGTGTTTTTCGTTTTCATAATTTTCTTTGCACCCGCTCGGATGCGATCCTCGTTAAACTGTCGGTCGCCGCACATGTACTTCACCAGGCCCTCTTCGTCCGGCTCCGTCCACTTCAGATCGAGCGATTCGGCATCCGCCACTTCCGGCTCCTTGAATAGCCGGCGCGCTTGCTGATAGTTCCAGTCTTCCGGCACGATGTACTTTTTGGTGTCGAGGTGCTCGAGAATCTTTTCGATCGAGCGGTGCTTGTTGATCAGTTCGATCGCTTTTTTCGGCCCAATGCCGCGGATCGTGTCGCAGTAGTCACAGCCGAGCAGGATGCACAGATCGATAAACTCGTCCTGCGTCAGCTCAAATCCTTTCAGTACTTTATCGTAGTTAAATTCCTGCACCGGCATTTTGCGTGCCTCGCTGAACGTTAGATGGCGCAGCAGGATGGAGGAACCGAAGGTCAGCGCGTCCATATCTTCGGTGGCTGTCGCGTACACTTTTCCGGTGCGGACTAACGCTGCGCACTGTGCTTCCGCTTCGCACGGGGCCTCCACGTAAGGGACGCCCATCAAACGCAATAATTCTTTCGCCTCATTGGCGTGCTGCTTCGTTACCTTCACCAACCGACGGTTGAACTTTTCAATGTCCTCCACTGCACCGGCCTCGGTCGCCTTGTCGAGCGCTTTCTGGGCCTCTTCGCGTCGCTCCGCACGCTTGTTCAGTTCGCCCGACTTCAGATCTGGCGGCTTGCCATCGAACACGTATACCGGCTTGATGCCATTCTCCAGCAGACGGATCGTACGGTAGAAGGTTCCCATCAGATGCGAGGTCGTCTCACCGTCGACCGACGTTAGTTGGGCTCCTTCAGCACGCACGGCTATCAAAAACTGGTACAGACACATCGAGGCATCGATCGCCACTTTCCGTCCTACGGCAAGTACATAACAAGGGTGAAATAAACATAAACAAAACCATACCGGGAGCAGAAACATACCGAAAAATTGTTTAATTTCGCCTTCCTTCACTGCGAACGGAGCTACATCGGCAATCAACTGCGAGAGTCCTTTAATTCCCATGGTAGTTTTTTGTATAACGTATTTAAGATTTTATACGAAAATAAAATAACGATAGTTCCTCAACTGCCGCACACCCAAAAAATCGCGCGCTGAAAAACACAACAAACAAACTCGCGTTTGACAGTCGTGCAAGCAAATTTGAACGATCAAACAACCGTAGTTTCATTGGTGGCTACTAGCGGCGCACATTGATTTACTATCAAACAGCGTTGCACATCCTTTTTTTGTTCATCGTTTTACCTCGGCAATATACTATTTCTTTTTCTGCTTCTCTTTCGCAAGCAATAAACGCTGTTGAAAAATTTGGTTTTATAATTCGAACTCATAGTTCCTTGCATTTTGATTTCAACTGATCTATAACCGTTTTACTCCGAGTTGCTATCGTTTAAGGTGAGTATCAAATGTAATTATACGAGCTGCCAAGCAATTTCTGTGCCTCCCTCTGTTAAGATCCTGGTTAAGTTTATTGAAGTATTATAAATTATGTAGGGTTTGTTTTATTACTTATTTTTTATCGTGCTTACAACTCATGCTCAGCTATGCCAGATACTCTTCAAGGCAGCGATGGTGATCCCGTTGGTGTGATGATATAAAATATGCTGTTGCTATTTGAAAATAATAAAACATTTTTAAATTCTACTCTTGTAATATCGTTGGAAAAAAAATATAAACAACGTGTGGTAGCAATGTATCTAACTGTCACGGAATTTTTTAATTTTTCCATTTCCAAAACGTCAAAATGGCATTTTTCTGCAACCTGGTCTCAAACTGACTTTGCGTCACGCGCTGGAAGCCATATTGGATTTTTCGGAAAACAAAAAAACATGTCGGCAAAAAACGCCGTCGATGAAGAGAAGAAATTATTATCGAAAATGGTACGTGTTTTCATCAAATCGTGTTACAATCGCAGGCCGATGGTGTCACTCATCAATTGAAGCATCGTTTTACACCGGTTGTGGCGTGAAATTGAAGTGCATCGCAGTTTCGGAGGTTTTCCGAATCGGTTCGTGTACAACATTTTCCACCGCCGCGCCGCTCCCAACGCCATCATTCTGTCTCTCTTGTGCGCCGCATTCCCCTCTCGTTCTCTCCCGATGGCGTTGTGTTTGTTTTCTCTCGGCTTGTGGAGAAAGAGTGGAATGTGGCAGGTCGTAAAAGAAGTAACGCGAGTGTGTGAAAGAAAGAGAGAGGCAATCCAATAACAAGCGGATTTCTTATTATTATTAGCGTGTGTTGTGTTTTCAGGCGCTGTAAAATAGTGGAATTTGTCGTTTTTCCACCAGTGCTTTCCATCTGGGAGAGTGAAAAGTGTGCACTGTTACCGCCGTATGTCACGTTTGCGTGCCAGCATTTTAGTTTCCGTCCCCTCGCGCCGTTTGATGCACCGTGAGCGGGCTCGCTCGGTGGCGGGTTTTCGCATGAAAAGTATGTCATGCCGCCTTTTCCCCGATATCAACTGCAAAAGCAGCTTTTTCCAGCTATGCTGCAAACGATTAAGTAATCGACGTGACACGATGTGGTGAACGACCACCAATGCCCATTGGCCTATTTGTTGTGCACTGTGTGTACAAACGGTCCTCCCCCCCCCCCTTCCC